>CM035124.1:146994568-147512061 GCA_020205555.1 Panax stipuleanatus
ACTCGTCCATAGGAAGTTCTAATTCTTAGCAAAGTCATCGGATATAAATGAACAAGTAGCACCCGAATCAAATAGTAATAAGCCATTAACTTTATTGATCGAATGATACCTGACACCACATCGCGAGACTGCACAGCATCCATGCATACGGTCATGTTGAAGGTCCTGGCGGTTGGTCGGTTGGTTGCGGTTGGTCCCGTGATAGTTAAAGCACTTCCACCGCTTGTTTCCCCTGTTTCCACCTGATCCTTCCCTTCCAGATCCCTTCTTGGGACAGTCCCTTGCCAGATGGTCCTTTGAGCCGCAAGTGAAGCAAGCGCCCTTCTTTGGTTCTGGACCAGTTAGGTGCTATGTGGCCTTCCTGACCACAATTATAACATACTCGTTTTCCCTTCATACAGACCCCCAGGTGAGCTTTCCGCCGGTCGAACAAGCTTCGATCCTCTTTTTCTGACCACCTTGCTGATTCCCAGTCGATGAGTTATCATTCCACCTCCTCTTCTGATTATTACTCCCTCCCGTGTTGCTACCACTAGCCTTGTTAATTCCTTCACCTTCACTCTTCTTCTTTTTCTGATCTTGGTTATACTTTGTAACTGCATCACTCCCGCCTTCAGCGAGAATGGCCTTCTCCAACACCCCAGCAAAAGTGTTCAATTGGAACATTGACACTTTGCTATACAACCAGGGCTTCAGGCCCTGTTCAAACCTCCTTGCCTTCCTCTGATCGGTGTGCACTTGATACGTGGCAAATCTAGCCAACTCATTGAATTTCGCCGCATATTCTGGTACGGACATATTTCCCTGTTTCAGTTCCAAGAACTGGACCTCCATTTGATTCTGCGAGCTGGTCGGAAAGTACATCTCGAAGAACATCTCCTTGAACCTCTCCCAGGGTAATCACACCTTCACCTCCCCGGACCTTATTCGCTTGCCACCAATAGCTGGCCTCAGATTTCAGCATGAACGTTGCATAGGCGGTTTTCTGGTCCTCTCTGACTCTGGCGACGTCAAAAACTTTTTCCATCTCCATGACCCAGGTTTGAGCTTCTATCGGGTTCATGGTGCCTTTAAACTCTGGCGGTCCCACCGCCTTGAAGTCCTTGAACGTTGTGGTCGGTGGAGCTTGAGGTTGGTTGTTAAGCGCTCCAGCAAGTAAGTTCGCCAACTGCTGAACGGGGTTAGCATTGGCGTCGTTGTTGTTGTTAGTTGACCCTTCTTGGGCCTGTTGACGGTTAGATCGTCTCCTTGGCGGCATTTTACTCTTAAGAAATACGCGTATTAGAACTTTATTCAATCTTTTAAATATCTAAGGCTTAACTTAACATTTAGACACAATCAGTCAACACATTATCTCAAATAAACTCTGATATATACTAAATCAAAAGTTTTAACATAATACGATAGCATCACTGCTATTTACATCAACTATCCTGAGATAAAGAATCTACAGGATTTAAAACATAAAATATTCCTCTGTTTATAAACACATTGGAATTTACATTATTAACTACCAGATAGGTTTCACAAAATCAAATGTTCCTATCACTGCCCATTAAGGCGACGAACAGCTTTGCCACGCTCTTCTTCCATAATCCGAGACATCGTCCTGCGATCTAGCATGTACGACGGTAGTCCTTCAAACTGAATTGGGTACCTCATAACCCGATCCTGGGCCTCGTCAATTGCATACTGAAGTATAGAGTACGTCTCTTCAAGCTTGGCCTTCTTCGCCCGACAATTATCTTCTGCGAGATCTGCTCGTCGTGATTCCCTTACCCAAGCCTCCTCTGCTATGGCCAGCCTTGCTGATTTCTCTTTTAGTTCATTCTTCAATTCCTCAATTTCCTCTGACTTCTGCTCGGTTTGGCCCTTCTCGTGAGCCAAATTCCACTCTACATTTCCCAAACGTGTGTGAAGAGCCTCAACCTCTCCATCCCTCAGCTCGATGGTAGACTGTTGAGTAACCGACCGCCTCCCTCAGCTCCTGAACAGTCTCCCTCAGCTCCTGAACAGTATCACGTAACTCTATGTTACGGTCATACAGCTCGTCATACATCTCAGCACTGATAGAGCTCGGCGGGAACTCTTCAGGGTCTTCCTCCTCCTCTTCAGCTGCCTCAGCCTGAACTTCAATCTCCTCAGGGTCTTCCTCAGAGTCCTCCTCTGAATTAGACACCGGCACAATCTCCTGACCAATGACTGTGATCAAGGGTGATGGCTCTCGTCGGACTAACTGCTCCCAAACTACGTGGATATCTCGGGGCTCCTCCTCTCTAGCCTCTAGGGGTACAAGGTCCCTGGACTGACTAGGTTCTCCAGCATTCGTCATCCTGACAAATAAAATTTTAAGTTTTAGTAATTACGTGATGCTAATCGAGACTCGAATATATAAGTATAAGCACGTAGCACATAAGGTAAGTTATTATCTTTCTTAGAACTCGATAAGAGTTATCATTACTATGTTCTCGATCTCTAAAAAGGCTACTATCCTAAGGTTTTTCCCCACCTAAGGTTCATAACCTACAGCTTTGATACCAACCTGTGACACCCCCAAATCCGGGTACTTCAATTTCCACGGGACTTGGTGTTCACTGTACAAATATCATCTATCTATCTACCCATAGTAAATGCAAACCATGAAATAAATAGAAATAATCCTCCCCTTATGGGGTTACAACATCTGAAAAGAAATACATCAATCCCAGGTCGTACTTAACCTTAAATATCAAATGCGGAAATATAAATAATTAAATAAGTTTTACACAACTTTAACATAAGTCTGAAACATAAACACATAAAATAAACAACAAGTCTTCATCACTTGTTGACTTTGCCCTTGCCTTTGCTAGTAGAAGGCTCGTCAGACCTTTCGTTCTTAACTGCAATGTTATTATTACGCAAGAGTGAGCACGGTTGCCCACAAGTATAATAATATGACAACAATATAATAACATGCGAGTGAATCAAGGACATCTGAATAAAGAAACTCAACTTTTGACTCGAGGATAAATAACAGGAATCAAAATATCATCTGAGGGTCATAAGACCTTGAACTATGTCCTAGGTTGTAAAGTGTTTATACTTAAAACCTTTAACAGTCATAAGACTATGGACTCTACTTCTCGTACTTAGGGGGATCAGCCCTTAGTACCATATTGTGCACAATATCTCAACGCTAAAGCGTAAATAATCCCCTTTTACAGGGTTGTTCATCTCAGTTTTGACATCAGAGTCCGCACCAAAGGAAGTTTGGTTTGGATAAGCTCAATAAGTATTTTGGAATTTAGAACGTTCATCAACTATGGACTAGTCGAATCAATAAGGGTTCACTAGTCCTATAAGGTTCAACAATAACATCGATATTCAACTTGAATAATAAATCTCAAGAGTATACAATCGAATAAGTATTGTATCACTGAATCATGCTTTTAAAAGAGTTACAATATGTAATATGAATTTCGAACTTGAACAATTAAAAACACGAGCTTACTCGATATAGAAACACAAGTCTAAGGCTTAATAAATGAATAAATTAGAATTTAGGGAACTTGCTAAATCAATAAGTTAGGGATAGGATACTTGCCTCTTGCACAAGCTACAATTATAATTCACGTTCTTTATTAAACCCTACACATCAATACGTTCACAATACAAATTAATCAATAACTCGATATACGTATCGAATCACACACATCGGTCTTGAGCACGTTATTGGACTATACAATTAACGATTCAAGTCATGTAATTAACTTATTAATTACTCACGTAATATAAGTTATTAACCTCTTATTATATGTTTAATCATGTCTTTATGTTCATTACATTAGGTTTTAAACCACCTCTTAGAACACACGAACACTTAGCAAAAAAAAAAATTTCAAATTTCTGCAAGGGGCGCGGCCGCGCGCCAGTTACCCTTGGGACCAGCGCGGTCGCGCGGCAACGCAGACCCAGATTTCCAGTTCGCGAATGACACACAGAGCAACCCAAATAAATCGAAATTAAACTAACGTAATGAATTTAAGGCTACCCATAAGATATAGAATTTACAGAAACATCATACCATGTTCTAAGCATGCTTTTAACACTTTAAATCACGGAATTACACAAATCACAACATTTAATTTCACTATTTTCAACATTTTATAAAGTTTTGAAAGAAAACAAGAATTCAACGTTACGGATTCGTTATAACACCGAATCCATTCGTTTAACTTCTATTTTGTTCGTTTAAATGTACACAATCACATTCAAGTGTTAATTTAAGTTAAATAAACGCATAAGGTGTGTAAATTTTGTACGTAAGGGCCATATGGGCCATATGTACAATTTTTACACTCTGTAACTTTTGAAAAATCAAATTAAGCATAACTACATGGATTTAATCGCACTAAATCATGCATACATGATATACAACATGTTATGATCATACAATAACACATATAAAATCATATCATACATTAATTATCAAATTAGTTATTCACAGAGAATCTAACATACGTTAATGGAAAACTTTAAGAACTTGAATTTAAAAACTTAGGAGAAGGAATTACCCTTGCTAGTTTGTGAAGATGATTCAAGGATGATGATATAAACTTTTCAAATTCTTCTTCTTCAATCTTTTCTCTCAAAATTCTCTCTGATTCTTTAAGTTTTATTTCCTCTGATATGAATATATAAATTGATATAGTATATATGTATATAAGTATAATACGTATAATATATAATGGGTGAGTGGTTGTCAGTTGGTCCCTTAGTGGGTTAACTGACCAACTCCCCTTAAGGCCTTGTTTGGCTAGCTTAAGGAATCCCTTCTCATTTATTTTAATTAATTTATTATAATATAGTTAATTAATGTCACACCCAATTAAATCAAATAATGCTATTTAAATCAATTAAATAAAATAGCATAAATCTACATTAAATCACATAGTCACATAATTAAAATTCTTATTTATTAATTATGTCTAATCATAAATCTCTAATTAATTAATAAATTAATTAGAATAACATTATGCTTATTAATTAATATATTAATCAAATAAGCTCAATTAAATACATACTTTGAATATAAAAATTCACCACATTAATTTAACTAATGTGACACATATAATTAAATTAATCTACCATAAATTCATCAATTAATTATTTAACTCAATAATTAAATCATCAAAAAATATTTATTTAATTCAATAAATATTCAAAATAAATTACAAAAATCTTGTTTGTCACAGTTGCTCATGCACTTAGTGTAACGAGCAGATACTAGTCGAATCTAGGAGAAGAGCACTGGAAGGCAGTGAAACATATCCTAAAGTACTTGAGAAGGACTAAAGATATTTTTCTTGTCTACGGTGGGTTTAAATTAAAACTCGAGGGATTCACGGACTCAAGTTTTCAAACAGACCAAGATGACAGTAAATCTGTTTCAGGGTAGTGTTTACCTTGAACGGAGGCGCAGTGAGTTGGAAGAGTTGCAAGCAGCAAACAGTTGCTGATTCAGTGACAGAGGCAGAGTATATAGCTGCAAGTGAAGCTGCAAAGGAAGCTGAAGTTCATAACTGAACTTGGTGTGGTTCCTAGCATTGGAGAAGCAGTTCCCATATACTGTGATAACACCGGAGCGGTTGCGCAGGCTAAGGAACCCAGGTCTCATCAGAAATCCAAACACGTGTTGCGGTAATTTCACTTGATCAGGGAGATCATTGAAAGAGGAGATGTCACCTTGGAGCGTGTGGACTCTCAAGACAACATTGCAGATCCATTTACTAAAGCTCTAACACAACAGCAGTTTGATCGTCACTTAGAGAAGATGTGTATGAGATACCATGGCGATTGGCTTTAGTGTAAGTGGGAGATTGATAGTAGTGTGCATACAAGCCAATCATGTATGATGGTAAAGTACATACTTTGTAAATAATCTTATTTATTTATTAATAAAATATTCATTTAAGGCATTTAATTATCTACATGGTGCTATTTTTAATAATATATAAATAACCCATAGTTTTAAGCATTGATTTTAGAATCATGATGAGATCATGCAAATGAGATCTAAATTCTTAGAAAGCTTAAAAACTAAAATAGTTCCCAATTGTGGGATTACTAAAATGGGAATTAGTAAATCCGGATAGATTGGTACTTATGTTGCTTGCTCATTGGATGAGGATGACTGATCTCATGGTCATTTGTGTGGAGACACTAAAGCAAGTACGTAGGTGCTTATTGGAGAATAAGTTCACTGAACGTGACTTGCTATGGAATACCTAATGGAGTTTTACTCGCCTGTCAATAAGAATTCCTAATGTGATAGTAGTACAAGTGATCCTTGGACTTGAGATCATCATAGTATCTTGTATGTAACAAATTATACTTTGACTTATTCCTTAAGGCCTTTTAAGGCATATATAGGGTATGCTTGGGTATAATGAGTTACATATGGAGATAATGTATGATCAATAAAGAATCTACCACCTCTAGTAAAAGAGGAGATATGTCCTACGTGATTCGGTAAATGACAACCCAGGAATCCTTGGCCAAGGTAGAATGAAATTAGAAAGAGGTTTCTAATTTGCATTATTTGGAGTTGTGCATTTTCTAATCGAAATACATATGAATAAATAAATTAAGACTTGACAGTAAATCCATGTCTTATATTTAATTGGGACATTGTATGGTGGAAGGATTGAATTGTATGGTAACTATTAACTCACAGGTTCTTTTATGATTAATGTTGAAATCTATATTATCTAGAAAGTCGTTGATCGCTAGGGAGGCTTATCCCTATTGTAGAATAAATATTATTTATTTAAATAGATTATTAGTTTAATTTATTTATTTAAATAAGATTAGAATTATTCTAATTGATTTATTCACAACCGGTTTAATATGGAGAACCTAAAGGGTCACACCATAAAAGGAAGAATAATTATTTAAGAAGGTAATGACATAATCGTAATAATGTATTAAGTGTAATTAATTTAATCTATGGTGATAGAATAAATTAAATAGCTTAATGTTTATTATTTAATATTTTGGAAATATTAAATATAAATTAATAAGAGATGTCTTATTAATATTATTATAATTATTATTATTTTAATTTCTAAAGGAGTTTAGTAATTAATTTAATATTAGTACTCTCATTTATTTCTAATAAGATTAGGAGACAAATTAATTAAATAAATTTAATTAATTATTCCTAATGTGGTGGGAAGCCTAAATTAATTAAAGGAGTTTAATTAATTAAATAAAATCCCATGTCTAATAGGATTAGAAGGGTTGACCAGTATCTATTTAAGAGGAGTCTTATAATAGATAACAGTTGATGCAATTTCAATTGTTGGAGAGTACTCCTTTTCTATAGAGGATAGAAAACTAAGGTTTAGCCAAACACTCTCCTTCTTGATAATTTCTCTTTCTTGGTGGGTCACCTCTAAAGGCCAAACACTTGGGTGGCTAACGTTGATCAAAGGAAGGAATCTAACCCGAAAATTTAAGGAGATCACGAAGAACAAGGAGTTGAACTAGTACCTGTGGAAGCTTCGTTCTACAAGGGTATGATTCCATAACTTCTTATTTATCGTTTTAAATTAATAATTTGCATAAAGGATGATCTAGGTAATGGTTTTGTAGAAATTTTTTAAACTCTGATATACCATGCTTCCGCTAATTTTTTGCAATTTGACTGCATCACGATTTCGTACAAACCCAACAGTAATAACATAAACTTAAAGAAATAATCCTCCCATTAAAGGGTTACATCATCTTAAAACAAATCCTAGGTAATCTAACCTTAATTTATTACATCAATGCGGAAACAACATTTAACCATTAAGTCTCATTACATAAAACAAACGTAAACATGTATTCTTCACTTGTGCATTTTGCCCTTTCCCTTACTAGTGGATGGTTCATCAACTTTCTCAACTTTAGCTGCAATGTTAAATGCAAGAGTGAGCAAACAATTGTCTACAAGTATAATAATAACAATAATAATAACATGAGAGTAAACAATGAATACTGAATAATGGAAAACTTGACCTTTGAATCAAAATTAAAAGATAAGATCGAATTATATATGAGGGTCACAAGACCATGAACTATATCTGTGACACCCCCAAATCCGGGTACTTCAATTTCCACGGGACTTGGTGTTCACTGTACAAATATCATCTATCTATCTACCCATAGTAAATGCAAACCATGAAATAAATAGAAATAATCCTCCCCTTATGGGGTTACAACATCTGAAAAGAAATACATCAATCCCAGGTCGTACTTAACCTTAAATATCAAATGCGGAAATATAAATAATTAAATAAGTTTTACACAACTTTAACATAAGTCTGAAACATAAACACATAAAATAAACAACAAGTCTTCATCACTTGTTGACTTTGCCCTTGCCTTTGCTAGTAGAAGGCTCGTCAGACCTTTCGTTCTTAACTGCAATGTTATTATTACGCAAGAGTGAGCACGGTTGCCCACAAGTATAATAATATGACAACAATATAATAACATGCGAGTGAATCAAGGACATCTGAATAAAGAAACTCAACTTTTGACTCGAGGATAAATAACAGGAATCAAAATATCATCTGAGGGTCATAAGACCTTGAACTATGTCCTAGGTTGTAAAGTGTTTATACTTAAAACCTTTAACAGTCATAAGACTATGGACTCTACTTCTCGTACTTAGGGGGATCAGCCCTTAGTACCATATTGTGCACAATATCTCAACGCTAAAGCGTAAATAATCCCCTTTTACAGGGTTGTTCATCTCAGTTTTGACATCAGAGTCCGCACCAAAGGAAGTTTGGTTTGGATAAGCTCAATAAGTATTTTGGAATTTAGAACGTTCATCAACTATGGACTAGTCGAATCAATAAGGGTTCACTAGTCCTATAAGGTTCAACAATAACATCGATATTCAACTTGAATAATAAATCTCAAGAGTATACAATCGAATAAGTATTGTATCACTGAATCATGCTTTTAAAAGAGTTACAATATGTAATATGAATTTCGAACTTGAACAATTAAAAACACGAGCTTACTCGATATAGAAACACAAGTCTAAGGCTTAATAAATGAATAAATTAGAATTTAGGGAACTTGCTAAATCAATAAGTTAGGGATAGGATACTTGCCTCTTGCACAAGCTACAATTATAATTCACGTTCTTTATTAAACCCTACACATCAATACGTTCACAATACAAATTAATCAATAACTCGATATACGTATCGAATCACACACATCGGTCTTGAGCACGTTATTGGACTATACAATTAACGATTCAAGTCATGTAATTAACTTATTAATTACTCACGTAATATAAGTTATTAACCTCTTATTATATGTTTAATCATGTCTTTATGTTCATTACATTAGGTTTTAAACCACCTCTTAGAACACACGAACACTTAGCAAAAAAAAAATTTCAAATTTCTGCAAGGGGCGCGGCCGCGCGCCAGTTACCCTTGGTACCAGCGCGGTCGCGCGGCAACGCAGACCCAGATTTCCAGTTCGCGAATGACACACAGAGCAACCCAAATAAATCCAAATTAAACTAACGTAATGAATTTAAGGCTACCCATAAGATATAGAATTTACAGAAACATCATACCATGTTCTAAGCATGCTTTTAACACTTTAAATCACGGAATTACACAAATCACAACATTTAATTTCACTATTTTCAACATTTTATAAAGTTTTGAAAGAAAACAAGAATTCAACGTTACGGATTCGTTATAACACCGAATCCATTCGTTTAACTTCTATTTTGTTCGTTTAAATGTACACAATCACATTCAAGTGTTAATTTAAGTTAAATAAACGCATAAGGTGTGTAAATTTTGTACGTAAGGGCCATATGGGCCATATGTACAATTTTTACACTCTGTAACTTTTGAAAAATCAAATTAAGCATAACTACATGGATTTAATCGCACTAAATCATGCATACATGATATACAACATGTTATGATCATACAATAACACATATAAAATCATATCATACATTAATTATCAAATTAGTTATTCACAGAGAATCTAACATACGTTAATGGAAAACTTTAAGAACTTGAATTTAAAAACTTAGGAGAAGGAATTACCCTTGCTAGTTTGTGAAGATGATTCAAGGATGATGATATAAACTTTTCAAATTCTTCTTCTTCAATCTTTTCTCTCAAAATTCTCTCTGATTCTTTAAGTTTTATTTCCTCTGATATGAATATATAAATTGATATAGTATATATGTATATAAGTATAATACGTATAATATATAATGGGTGAGTGGTTGTCAGTTGGTCCCTTAGTGGGTTAACTGACCAACTCCCCTTAAGGCCTTGTTTGGCTAGCTTAAGGAATCCCTTCTCATTTATTTTAATTAATTTATTATAATATAGTTAATTAATGTCACACCCAATTAAATCAAATAATGCTATTTAAATCAATTAAATAAAATAGCATAAATCTACATTAAATCACATAGTCACATAATTAAAATTCTTATTTATTAATTATGTCTAATCATAAATCTCTAATTAATTAATAAATTAATTAGAATAACATTATGCTTATTAATTAATATATTAATCAAATAAGCTCAATTAAATACATACTTTGAATATAAAAATTCACCACATTAATTTAACTAATGTGACACATATAATTAAATTAATCTACCATAAATTCATCAATTAATTATTTAACTCAATAATTAAATCATCAAAAAATATTTATTTAATTCAATAAATATTCAAAATAAATTACAAAAATCTTGTTTGTCACATCTTTCCCCCCTTAAAAGGATTCTGTCCCCAGAATCACGGTTCAATTAA
Source organism: Panax stipuleanatus (assembly GCA_020205555.1). Classification (NCBI taxonomy): domain Eukaryota; kingdom Viridiplantae; phylum Streptophyta; class Magnoliopsida; order Apiales; family Araliaceae; genus Panax; species Panax stipuleanatus. The sequence continues at coordinate 147,005,422 of CM035124.1, forward strand.
ATTTCGTCCCGTTACATTCTCCCCCCCTTACAAAGATTCTGTCCCCAGAATCGCATAAACAAAAAAATTAAGTAAATAAATCTGGGTAATTCTTCATCATATGCTCTTCGAGTTCCCACGTAGCTTCTTCAGCATTGTGGTTCCTCCAAATTACCTTAACAGAAGGTATAATTTTATTTCTGAGGACTTGCTCTTTCCTGTCAACAATCTGAACAGGAATTTCTTCATAGGATAAGTCTTTCTCAAAATGTAGGGGTTCATATTCAATCACATGTTTGTAATCGGGTTTGTAGGGGCGTAAAACTGACACATGAAAGACGTTGTGGACATTCTCAAGCGCCGGAGGTAAGGCTACCTCATACGCAACTTCTCCAATCCTTCGCAGTACTTCAAAGGGTCCAATGAACCTTGGGCTCAATTTTCCCTTCTTACCGAATCTGATCTTCCCCTTCCAGGGAGAGACTTTCAAGAACACATAGCTACCCGATTCAAACTCAACGTTCTTACGGTGTGGATCGGCGTATTTCTTCTGCCTATCCTGAGCTGCTACCAGTCTTGTTCTGATCACTTTGACTATCTCTGCTGTCTGCTGTACCAGTTCTGGACCTAATAGTTGTCTCTCGCCAACTTCATCCCAGTATAGCGGGGTTCTGCATTTTCTTCCGTACAACGCTTCGTAAGGCGGCATGCCAATACTAGCGTGGTAACTGTTGTTGTAACCGAATTCCACAAGCGGTAGGTGATCATCCCAATTTCCTTTAAAATCCATGATGCATGCTCTCAACATATCTTCCAATGTCTGGATCGTTCTTTCACTCTGCCCATCTGTCTGAGGGTGATAAGCCGTACTCATTCTCAACTGTGTCCCCATGCATTCTTGTAGTCGCTTCCAGAAGTTCGATGTGAAACGCGGATCTCTGTCGGAAACAATTGACACCGGAACTCCGTGCCTCGAAACAATCTCTTTCACATATAGCCTTGCCAACTGGTCTAAGTTGAATCTGATTTTAATCGGAAGGAAGTGTGCGGATTTCGTCAGTCGGTCAACGATAACCCATACTGCGTCGTAGCCTTTCTGAGTCGTCGGAAGGCCAACCACGAAATCCATCGTAATGTGTTCCCATTTCCATTCTGGGATTTCCAGGGGTTGTAGCAAACCACTTGGTCTCTGATGTTCTGCTTTCACTTTCTGACAGGTTAGACACTTTGCAACACACTCAGCAACATCTCGTTTCAAATTCGGCCACCAGAAGTGCTGTCGAAGATCCTGGTACATCTTGGTACTACCGGGGTGAATTGAATACCGTGAGCTATGAGCCTCTCTCAAAATGTCATCCTTAATCTCTGGCACTGACGGTACCCGAACTCTATTCTCAAATCTCAGTAGTCCCTCACTGTCTATCTTGAATCTCGGTTCGGTTCCTTCAGATATCTTTTTCTTAACCTTCTCACATTCTTCGTCCTGAAGTTGAGCTTCCTTAACTTTATCCAATAGGGTTGTACCAGCTTGAATCTGAAACAACTTCTCGTCAATCTCCATCGAATACTTCACTTCCAATTTCAGCTTTTCCATTGCTGAAATTAGTTCCTCCTGAGTAGTCAACATCATCAATTTCTCCCGACCCTTTCTGCTTAAGGCGTCGGCAACCACATTAGCCTTACCCGGATGGTATAAGATTTCACAGTCATAGTCCTTAATTAACTCCAGCCACCTTCTCTGGCGCATATTCAAGTCCTTCTGTGTAAAGATATATTTCAGACTCTTGTGGTCTGTATATATTTCACACTTCTCCCCATAGAGATAGTGTCTCCAAATTTTTAAAGCAAATACCACGGCAGCTAACTCCAAGTCATGGGTCGGATACCCCTTCTCATAGTCTTTCAATTGTCGTGACGCATACGCAATGACCCTGCCGTTTTGCATAAGCACACAGCCAAGTCCTTTATGCGACGCATCACTATAAACCACAAAATTGCCTGTGTCGTCCGGAAGGGATAACACAGGTGCTGAACTCAACCTCCTCTTGAGCTCTTGGAAACTTTCCTCACACTTCTCTGTCCAAACGAATTTCACCGATTTTCTAGTCAAATTTGTCAGCGGAGTTGCGATCTTGGAAAAGTCCTGAATAAATCTTCTATAATAACCCGCCAATCCAAGAAAACTCCTCACTTCCGATGGTGTTTTCGGCAGATCCCAGTTCATCACAGCTTCGACTTTAGAGGGATCTACCGAAATTCCGTCCTTGTCGATCACATGTCCAAGAAATTGCACTCTTTCAATCCAGAATTCACATTTAGAAAATTTGGCGTACAACTTCTCTCTTCTCAACGCCTCTAATGTTAACTTCAGATGTTCTACATGTTCTTCCTTGGTCTTCGAGTATACCAAAATATCGTCGATAAAGACCACCACGAATTTGTCCAAAAACGGCTTGAACACTCCATTCATTAAGCCCATGAATGCTGCAGGAGCATTCGTTAGACCAAATGACATTACCAAAAATTCATAGTGACCATATCGAGTCCTAAATGCTGTCTTTGGAACATCCTCTGGCCTCACCTTCAGCTGATGATAGCCACTCCTCAAGTCTATCTTTGAAAAGTACCTTGCACCCTTCAATTGGTCGAACAGATCGTCGATCCTCGGTAATGGATATCTATTCTTAATTGTGACCTTATTCAGTTCTCTGTAGTCGATGCAAAGTCGCATCGTCCCGTCCTTCTTCTTCACAAATAACACCGGCGCTCCCCACGGCGATACGCTCGGTTGGATGTACTTCTTGTCCAGTAACTCTTGTAGTTGTACCATTAACTCTTTCATCTCTACCGGAGCCATCCGGTATGGTGCCTTCGATATTGGTGCCGTCCCTGGCGCCAAATCGATCACAAACTCAACCTCTCTGTCTGGCGGAAGTCCTGGCAGATCATCCGGAAATACGTCTAAGAAGTCCCTCACGACTGGTATATCTTCTAATTTCGAATTTTCTTTACGACTATCGACTATGTAGGCTAAATATCCTACACAGCCTTGTCTTAACAACTTCCTGGCCTGCATCATCGTCAGACAACTCGCTTGTCTAGGCGATTTACTGCCATAAAACACAACCTTTGACGGGGTCATAAGGTTGATACACTTCCTCTGGCAATCAATTACAGCCCCATAATTGACTAGCCAATCCATTCCCAGAATAACATCGAATTCCCCAAGTCTAATCGGGATAAGATTTACGTTCATAATGTTACCCTTAATATCTACTCTACAGTTCTTGTGTACATACTTAACAGGGATTACTTCTCTATTCGCAATCTCTATATTCATGGGGTATTCTAACTCGTCCATAGGAAGTTCTAAGTTCTTAGCAAAGTCATCGGATATAAATGAACAAGTAGCACCCGAATCAAATAGTACATAAGCATTAACTTTATTGATCGGAATGATACCTGACACCACATCGCGAGACTGCACAGCATCCTGCACGGTCATGTTGAAGGTCCTGGCGGTTGGTCGGTTGGTTGCGGTTGGTCCCGTGATAGTTAAAGCACTTCCACCGCTGTTTCCCCTGTTTCCACCTGATCCTTCCCTTCCAGATCCCTTCTTGGGACAGTCCCTTGCCAGATGGTCCTTTGAGCCGCAAGTGAAGCAAGCGCCCTTCTTTGGGTTCGGACAGTTAGGTGCTATGTGGCCTTCCTGACCACAATTATAACATACTCGTTTTCCCTTCATACAGACCCCCAGGTGAGCTTTCCCGCAGGTCGAACAAGCTTCGATCCTCTTTTTCTGACCACCTTGCTGATTCCCAGTCGATGAGTTATCATTCCACCTCCTCTTCTGATTATTACTCCCTCCCGTGTTGCTACCACTAGCCTTGTTAATTCCTTCACCTTCACTCTTCTTCTTTTTCTGATCTTGGTTATACTTTGTAACTGCATCACTCCCGCCTTCAGCGAGAATGGCCTTCTCCAACACCCCAGCAAAAGTGTTCAATTGGAACATTGACACTTTGCTATACAACCAGGGCTTCAGGCCCTGTTCAAACCTCCTTGCCTTCCTCTGATCGGTGTGCACTTGATACGTGGCAAACCTAGCCAACTCATTGAATTTCGCCGCATATTCTGGTACGGACATATTTCCCTGTTTCAGTTCCAAGAACTGGACCTCCATTTGATTCTGCGAGCTGGTCGGAAAGTACATCTCGAAGAACATCTCCTTGAACCTCTCCCAGGTAATCACACCTTCACCTCCCCGGACCTTATTCGCTTGCCACCAATAGCTGGCCTCAGATTTCAGCATGAACGTTGCATAGGCGGTTTTCTGGTCCTCTCTGACTCTGGCGACGTCAAAAACTTTTTCCATCTCCATGACCCAGGTTTGAGCTTCTATCGGGTTCATGGTGCCTTTAAACTCTGGCGGTCCCACCGCCTTGAAGTCCTTGAACGTTGTGGTCGGTGGAGCTTGAGGTTGGTTGTTAAGCGCTCCAGCAAGTAAGTTCGCCAACTGCTGAACGGGGTTAGCATTGGCGTCGTTGTTGTTGTTAGTTGACCCTTCTTGGGCCTGTTGACGGTTAGATCGTCTCCTTGGCGGCATTTTACTCTTAAGAAATACGCGTATTAGAACTTTATTCAATCTTTTAAATATCTAAGGCTTAACTTAAACATTTAGACACAATCAGTCAACACATTATCTCAAATAAACTCTGATATATTACTAAATCAAAAGTTTTAACATAATACGATAGCATCACTGCTATTTACATCAACTATCCTGAGATAAAGAATCTACAGGATTTAAAACATAAAATATTCCTCTATTTATAAACACATTGGAATTTACATTATTAACTACCAGATAGGTTTCACAAAATCAAATGTTCCTATCACTGCCCATTAAGGCGACGAACAGCTTTGCCACGCTCTTCTTCCATAATCCGAGACATCGTCCTGCGATCTAGCATGTACGACGGTAGTCCTTCAAACTGAATTGGGTACCTCATAACCCGATCCTGGGCCTCGTCAATTGCATACTGAAGTATAGAGTACGTCTCTTCAAGCTTGGCCTTCTTCGCCCGACAATTATCTTCTGCGAGATCTGCTCGTCGTGATTCCCTTACCCAAGCCTCCTCTGCTATGGCCAGCCTTGCTGATTTCTCTTTTAGTTCATTCTTCAATTCCTCAATTTCCTCTGACTTCTGCTCGGTTTGGCCCTTCTCGTGAGCCAAATTCCACTCTACATTTCCCAAACGTGTGTGAAGAGCCTCAACCTCTCCATCCCTCAGCTCGATGGTAGACTGTTGAGTAACCGACCGCTCCCTCAGCTCCTGAACAGTCTCCCTCAGCTCCTGAACAGTATCACGTAACTCTATGTTACGGTCATACAGCTCGTCATACATCTCAGCACTGATAGAGCTCGGCGGGAACTCTTCAGGGTCTTCCTCCTCCTCTTCAGCTGCCTCAGCCTGAACTTCAATCTCCTCAGGGTCTTCCTCAGAGTCCTCCTCTGAATTAGACACCGGCACAATCTCCTGACCAATGACTGTGATCAAGGGTGATGGCTCTCGTCGGACTAACTGCTCCCAAACTACGTGGATATCTCGGGGCTCCTCCTCTCTAGCCTCTAGGGGTACAAGGTCCCTGGACTGACTAGGTTCTCCAGCATTCGTCATCCTGACAAATAAAATTTTATGTTTTAGTAATTACGTGATGCTAATCGAGACTCGAATATATAAGTATAAGCACGTAGCACATAAGGTAAGTTATTATCTTTCTTAGAACTCGATAAGAGTTATCATTACTATGTTCTCGATCTCTAAAAAGGCTACTATCCTAAGGTTTTTCCCCACCTAAGGTTCATAACCTACAGCTTTGATACCAACCTGTGACACCCCCAAATCCGGGTACTTCAATTTCCACGGGACTTGGTGTTCACTGTACAAATATCATCTATCTATCTACCCATAGTAAATGCAAACCATGAAATAAATAGAAATAATCCTCCCCTTATGGGGTTACAACATCTGAAAAGAAATACATCAATCCCAGGTCGTACTTAACCTTAAATATCAAATGCGGAAATATAAATAATTAAATAAGTTTTACACAACTTTAACATAAGTCTGAAACATAAACACATAAAATAAACAACAAGTCTTCATCACTTGTTGACTTTGCCCTTGCCTTTGCTAGTAGAAGGCTCGTCAGACCTTTCGTTCTTAACTGCAATGTTATTATTACGCAAGAGTGAGCACGGTTGCCCACAAGTATAATAATATGACAACAATATAATAACATGCGAGTGAATCAAGGACATCTGAATAAAGAAACTCAACTTTTGACTCGAGGATAAATAACAGGAATCAAAATATCATCTGAGGGTCATAAGACCTTGAACTATGTCCTAGGTTGTAAAGTGTTTATACTTAAAACCTTTAACAGTCATAAGACTATGGACTCTACTTCTCGTACTTAGGGGGATCAGCCCTTAGTACCATATTGTGCACAATATCTCAACGCTAAAGCGTAAATAATCCCCTTTTACAGGGTTGTTCATCTCAGTTTTGACATCAGAGTCCGCACCAAAGGAAGTTTGGTTTGGATAAGCTCAATAAGTATTTTGGAATTTAGAACGTTCATCAACTATGGACTAGTCGAATCAATAAGGGTTCACTAGTCCTATAAGGTTCAACAATAACATCGATATTCAACTTGAATAATAAATCTCAAGAGTATACACTCGAATAAGTATTGTATCACTGAATCATGCTTTTAAAAGAGTTACAATATGTAATATGAATTTCGAACTTGAACAATTAAAAACACGAGCTTACTCGATATAGAAACACAAGTCTAAGGCTTAATAAATGAATAAATTAGAATTTAGGGAACTTGCTAAATCAATAAGTTAGGGATAGGATACTTGCCTCTTGCACAAGCTACAATTATAATTCACGTTCTTTATTAAACCCTACACATCAATACGTTCACAATACAAATTAATCAATAACTCGATATACGTATCGAATCACACACATCGGTCTTGAGCACGTTATTGGACTATACAATTAACGATTCAAGTCATGTAATTAACTTATTAATTACTCACGTAATATAAGTTATTAACCTCTTATTATATGTTTAATCATGTCTTTATGTTCATTACATTAGGTTTTAAACCACCTCTTAGAACACACGAACACTTAGCAAAAAAAAAATTTCAAATTTCTGCAAGGGGCGCGGCCGCGCGCCAGTTACCCTTGGGACCAGCGCGGTCGCGCGGCAACGCAGACCCAGATTTCCAGTTCGCGAATGACACACAGAGCAACCCAAATAAATCCAAATTAAACTAACGTAATGAATTTAAGGCTACCCATAAGATATAGAATTTACAGAAACATCATACCATGTTCTAAGCATGCTTTTAACACTTTAAATCACGGAATTACACAAATCACAACATTTAATTTCACTATTTTCAACATTTTATAAGGTTTTGAAAGAAAACAAGAATTCAACGTTACGGATTCGTTATAACACCGAATCCATTCGTTTAACTTCTATTTTGTTCGTTTAAATGTACACAATCACATTCAAGTGTTAATTTAAGTTAAATAAACGCATAAGGTGTGTAAATTTTGTACGTAAGGGCCATATGGGCCATATGTACAATTTTTACACTCTGTAACTTTTGAAAAATCAAATTAAGCATAACTACATGGATTTAATCGCACTAAATCATGCATACATGATATACAACATGTTATGATCATACAATAACACATATAAAATCATATCATACATTAATTATCAAATTAGTTATTCACAGAGAATCTAACATACGTTAATGGAAAACTTTAAGAACTTGAATTTAAAAACTTAGGAGAAGGAATTACCCTTGCTAGTTTGTGAAGATGATTCAAGGATGATGATATAAACTTTTCAAATTCTTCTTCTTCAATCTTTTCTCTCAAAATTCTCTCTGATTCTTTAAGTTTTATTTCCTCTGATATGAATATATAAATTGATATAGTATATATGTATATAAGTATAATACGTATAATATATAATGGGTGAGTGGTTGTCAGTTGGTCCCTTAGTGGGTTAACTGACCAACTCCCCTTAAGGCCTTGTTTGGCTAGCTTAAGGAATCCCTTCTCATTTATTTTAATTAATTTATTATAATATAGTTAATTAATGTCACACCCAATTAAATCAAATAATGCTATTTAAATCAATTAAATAAAATAGCATAAATCTACATTAAATCACATAGTCACATAATTAAAATTCTTATTTATTAATTATGTCTAATCATAAATTTCTAATTAATTAATAAATTAATTAGAATAACATTATGCTTATTAATTACTATATTAATCAAATAAGCTCAATTAAATACATACTTTGAATATAAAAATTCACCACATTAATTTAACTAATGTGACACATATAATTAAATTAATCTACCATAAATTCATCAATTAATTATTTAACTCAATAATTAAATCATCAAAAAAATATTTATTTAATTCAATAAATATTCAAAATAAATTACAAAAATCTTGTTTGTCACAATATCCCAGGTTATTAAGTATTTCTACTTAAACCTTTAACAGTCATAAGTCTATATGGACCTTTTTTCTCGTACTCAGGGGGATCAACCCTTCGTACCATGTATTGTGCACAAACATCTTAACTAATCCCCTATAATACGGTTGTTAATCTCATCTTTGACTTAAGAGTCCGCACCAAAGAAAGTTTGGTTTGGATTAGCTTCAACAATAGTTCCAGAATTTAAAATGCTCATCAACTATGGACTAGTCGAATCAATAAGGTTTCACTAGCCATTCCACAGTTTGATACAACAACTTGGTATTGAATAACGATGATTAAATCAAATATTGAATCATATTAATATACAATTGAATAAAACATTGTATATCCATTGTGCTACTTTCAAAGGAATTAAAAAGTCTCGTTCGAAATAATGAACAATTTAAGCTTTAAAATAATAAGAAACAATGGTCAGGAACTCGCTCAATATAGATAGAAAACTTGAATAATCGTAACCAAAACAATAACAAGTTTAAGATTAGGAAACTAGCCTCGTGCGTAAGCTATTAAATTATAACTTACGTTCGTAGAATACCCTACACATACCAATAAAATCGCAATACTGATTAGCTACATCAACATTAACCCTATAGGTTCAATTCCCATTCAAGTTTATCTTGTTATCCTAATTTATGTTCTGATCATTGACATCATTTACAAATCTGAAATCAGAAGTCTAGTAAAGCAACACAATACTTAAACAACATCTCAAGACTTTACAAACAACAATTTAAAGTTTTCACAACTTATTAACTTTACAATTTAAGATCATCAAATACATGCTTACAATCTGTTATAGAACTTTATTACATGTTTAAAACGTTATCATGAACATTAGACTAGGTTAGGTTTGTAACAATCAAAGTAGCGAAAGCGTGTTGAAAAATAGATTTTAAAATTTTACAAACCTTATACCTGGATCATCCTTTATGCACAGTTATTAATTAAAACGAAAGAGAAAGAATTATCGAATCATACCCTTGTAGAACTTAGCTTCCACAGGTACAAGTTCAACTCTAAATCCTTCGTGATCTCCTTGATCTGCTAAACCCCACATATTACGAGTTTCTGTCAGTCATATAGACTTAGCAACCCGGGTTGATTTGGCCAACCACACCATCTAGGAGTATGGATATCATCCTACCACAACCACCCGGTCAGTATAAAACTGTCGGTCATTAATAACTACCCGATCAATGTAAAACTGCCGGTCATTGATAGTATTAGTATATATATTTGTACCAAATAATATTGGTTTCACAACAGTCTATGATTTGATATCAAATCAAAAATAATTTACGCAAGTAACAGTTCATATGTCTTGGTTATGCTTGAACAATAAGTCATAACCTTTTTCAAATCACAGATATCACGAATAATGTTCATAGCAATTTCGTATATCAATTTACAAGACTTACATTTAATATTGAAATTAAATGAAGTTAGAAAAACTTGCCTTTATCAAGATCGGCTACTTAAGTTATTTAAAAGTATACTCGCAACCTATATATGTTATAACAGTCATTAGAAATGATAACAATTAATTTTTAATTAAACTATTAGTGTCTGGGTTAATTTTGGAGTCCGTTCGGTATTTTATAGCTTCATTGAATAACTATCGAATTAGTTTTTCAATAACTTTATTTAAAAGTTTTAATATCTTATTTAGATATTTTAGTTATTATTTATAATAATTTCTAAATGCTCAAAATAATTTTTAAATAATTTAATATCATTTAAAATATTTTTTAAATGATTAATATTATTTTTAAATATTTAATAACCATTTACAATGATTTTTAAATCATCAATATTATTTTTAAATAATTTATTTTTATTAATAATGATTTTTAAATCATTAATATCATTTTTAAATAATTTATTATTATTTAAAATGATTTTTAAATGATTTATATTATTTTTAAGTAATTTATTATTAATTACTTTTATTATTAATAATACTTAAACAAATTAAATATTAATAAAATTTTATGTCAAAATATTAAAAATTACTTATTATAATTAAAAATAATTTTTCAGAATTTTTTTTATTAATTATTTAGTATTTATTTCTATTTATTTTAATTAATTTTATTATTTTTCAATTTTAACCCATCGCTAATGGTCTATAGCGACAGATTTGTCGCCTTAGCTGTTCTTGGCCAAGTCAAGAACAGGTCGGGTAATGCATTGGAGCCTTGTTTGACCTGATTTTGCTGGCAATCTATTTGGTTTCTGGGCAGTCTAGTGTAATGAAGTTGTAGTGCTTGTGTAACACTACACACCAATGTTCATTTCACTACCTAATAACATTTCTACAGGTTCCCATGGCCAGTCAAACCACCCCACCAACGCTGTTCTTCATTTCTGGGTTGCCCAGAATTGAATAGTTAACGCCGGTCAATGACCTTTCTGGCCTTATACTGAGCAGTCGGTTCATGATTTAGGTGTTTTAATCGTCGGCCTCTGTAGACTAACTACCAGGGTACAATGTTTGAGCAGTCACAGATTCCATATATCGACAAGAAGCAAGATCAAAGCCTTCAAACAACCTGTCAGGTCGTTGTTCGCAATTTCTGGGTTACACAGAAATCGAATTTGGACGGTCAACAAGTTTTGACCGTTTATATTTTTCGGCCAGTGACTTTCTAGGGCTCGAGAGTGCTCTAGTTATGTAGTACTCATGTCAAGGTACAACTCTATTAATCATCTAACATCCAACCAGACTGACAGGCGAGAGATCTAAGCGGTCAAACCCTCTGTCAGACGGTGTTCTTAAGCTTTATGGGTTGCCCAGAAAACTGGCGGTCAAGCTCGGTCAATGGGTTTTGACCACCTATAACTCTCAATCTTTATTTCGATTGTTATTCCATCACTTCTAGGTTATTAACAAAACTGCAAGCTATGACTACCAACCCTTAAAACATCAAAACGATAACCAGGTAGCGATCTACAAGCCCTGACATTCATTGTCAGACCTTATTTTTCAACTTCGACAGTTTTGCTTAAAACTCTATTTTGATGCTTTTAAATGTTATAGATTCATGTTTTAGCAACCCAGAATACTAAACAACAACCTAATGAACATATTTAATCAACAATAACAACAATCAAATTTTCAGAATTCAAAAATTAAGTAGGGTTAGGTTTTTACCCCTGTTCGAGCTCTTTTGGTTCTTTCTCTTTCTGATTCTGTTCTGGCTTGCTAAGTGATGTTTCTGAGTTGTTTAGTGGTGTATACTAAGTCTAAATTTCGTAACTTTTAGTCCTTATTACCTAGCCTTATATCACAAGCTCAAGTGGGGTTAAACTTAAGTTCTTCTACACTCTTGACAACTAAGCTTAAACTATTAAGTATTATAGGTTGTGTTGTCAAGACTCTATGGTAAAAATCTGCTGGGCAAATCTTTTGCTTGCAGGCCAAAAGATTTGTTCTTATCTTATTTTGAAGAAAACAAAATAAGGGCATTTTGGTCATTTTACATGTACTAAGGGTATTTTGGTAATTTCTTACTTAAATATAAGGGTAATTTAGTCATTTCATATTCTCTTTAGAAAATTTAAAAACAATAATGAACAATTAGATTTTGTCAGTTTAGAATTAGGGTTTATAATTTAAATTAGGGTTTTATAATTAGGGTTAAAGTTTTCTAATCCCTAATTAGAATTTTCTAGAAATGTTTTGCAATTAATTCCTTAATTCTTCATATATTAATATATATATATATATATATATATATATATATATATATATATATATATATATATATATATTCATAATCTTATATAATATTATCAATGATTTATGTTATAATTCCTATTTATTATAATAATTAGGGTTTAGATTCCTTATTTAAATAAAATCTTCAATTAGGGTTTACTTATAAAACCTTCCATATATAATTACATGGTTATATCTTATTTGTGAATATATAATTATATATATTAATAATAAAGTTAAATACACATCACACAAGATATAAAATATATTAATATTTACTGTTTATATTAATACTCCTGTTTAAAGTTTGGAATATTACAATATCTTATTAATTAATTCCCAAACTCCTTTAGAAATTAAATAATAATAATAATAAGACTCCTCTTATTAATTTATATTTAATACTTCTAAAATATTAAATAATAAATATTAAGCTATTTAATTTATTCTATCACCATAGATTAAATTTAACATACTTAACTTATTATTACGATTATGCCATTAACTTCTTTAATAAATATTCTTCCTTTTATGGTGTGACCCTTTAGGTTCTCCATATTAAATCGATTGTGAATAAATCAATTAGAACAATTCTAATCTTATTTAAATAAATAAATTAAACTAATAATTTATTTAAATAAATAACATTTATTCTACAATAAGGGTAAGTCCTCTTAGCGATCAACGACTTTCCAGATAATATCGATTTCAACATTAATCATAAAAGAACCTGTGAGTTAATAGTTACCGTATACTTCATTCCTTCCGCCATACATTGTCCCAATTAAATATAAGACATGAATTTACTATCAAGTCTTATTTTATTTAATTATATGTATTTTGATTCTAAAATGCACAATACCAAATAATGCAAATTAGAAACTACTTTCTAATTTCATTCTGCCTTGGCCAATGACTACTGAGTTGTCATTTATCGAATCACATAGGACATTCTCTTCTTTTACTAGAAGTGGTAGATCCTTTATTGATCATTCATTATCTTCATACATAAATCATTATACCCAATCATACCATTTGATATACCCTCAAGGTCTTAAGGGATATGTCAAAGTATAACTCATCATACACAAGATACTATAATGAGCTCAAGTCTAAGGATTATTTGTACTACTATCACATAAGGAATTCCTATTGATAGGAAAGTAAAACTCCATTAGGTATTCCTTAGCGAGCCACATTCAGTGAACTTATTCTTCAATAAGCACCTACATACTTGCTTTAGTGTCTCCACACAAATAATTATGAGATCAATCATCCTCATCCAATGAGCAAGTCAACGTATGTACCAATCTATCCAGATTCACTAATCCCCTTTTTAGTAATCCAACGATTGAGAACTATTTTAGTTTTAAGCTATCTAAGAATTTAGATCTCATTAGCTCGATCATCATCATGATTCTAAAAACATTGCTTAAAATTAAGAATTTATCACATATTATAAAAATAGCACCATGTAGATAAATTAAATGGCTTTAATTGAATAACATTTTTATTAATATATAAATAAGATTGTCTCAAAGTATATACTTTATAATCATATATGATTAGATTGTATGCATACTACTTTCAATCTCCCACTTGCACTAAAGCCAATCGCCATGGTATCTCATACTCATCTTCTCTAAGTGACAATCAAACTGTTGTTGTGTTAAAGCTTTAGTAAATGGATCTGCAATTTTATCTTAAAAGTCCACACGCTCCAAGGTGACATCTCCTCTTTCAATGATCTCTCTAATCAAATGAAACTGCCACAACACGTGTTTGGATTTTTGATGAGACATGGGTTCCTTAGCTTGTGCAATAGCTCCGGTGTTGTCACAGAATAAAGGTGCTGCTCCTCTAATGCTAGGAACCACACCAAGTTTAGTTATGAACTTCTTCATCCAAACAGCTTCCTTTACTGCTTCACTTGCAGCTATGTACTCTGCCTCTGTCACTGAATCAACAACTGTTTGCTGCTTAGAACTTTTCCAACTCACTGCGCCACCGTTTAAGGTAAACACATACCCCGAAATGGATTTACTGTCATTTTGGTCCGTTTGAAAGCTTGAGTCTGTGTAGCCCTCTAGTTTTAATTCAGACCCACCGTAGACAAGAAATACATCCTTAGTTCTTCTTAAGTACTTTAGGATATTTTTCACTACCTTCTAGTGTTCTTCTCCTGGATTAGACTGATATCTGCTCATTACACTAAGTGCATGAGCGACATCAGGTGTCGTACATATCATATCATATATGATAGATCCTATTGCTGAAGCATAGGAATCTTACTCATACGATTTCTCTCCTCAGATGTCTTTGGGGCCTGTTTCTTGGAGAGATGTATTCCATGGCTCATCGGCATGAAACCTCTTTTGAAATCTTCCATGCTAAACCTCTTTAGCATCGTATCAATGCACGTTCCTTGGGATAAACCAAGCATCTTTTAGATCTATCTCTATAGATCTTAATCCCTAAAGTATAGGATGCTTCTCCCAAGTCGTTCATGAAGAAGTGTTTAGATACCCATATTATAATTGAATGTAGCATCGGAATATCATTCCCTATCAGTAATATATCATGAACATATAATACAAGGAATGAAACAGCGCTCCCACTAACCTTCTTGTACACACATGGTTCATCCTCATTTTTGATAAAATCAAACTCTTTGATTGTCTCATTAAAGCGGATGTTCCACTTACGAGAAGCTTGCTTCAACCCATAAATGGAACGTTTGAGTTTACAAAGTTGATTTGTTCCAACCGTTGAAATAAATCCCTTTGGCTGTGTCATATACACATCCTCCTCAAGGTTTCCATTGAGGAAGACCATTTTCACGTCCATCTGCCAGATTTCGTAGTCATAGTAAGCTGTAATCACAAGCAAAATTCGAATGGACTTGAGCATTACTACTGGCGAGAAAGTTTCATCATAGTCAATACCTTGTCTTTGTTTGAAACCTTTCGCAACTAGTCGGGCCTTATAGGTCTCTGCATTGCCGTCCGCTCCAGTCTTTCTTTTAAAGACCCATTTCCACCCAATAGGCTTAATGCCTTCAGGAGATGAAACCAAAGTCCATACTTTGTTCTCATACGTGGAGTCCATCTTGGATTTCATGGCTTCTTGCCATTTCTCTGAGTCTTTAATACACATAGCCTGTTCGTAAATCAATGGATCATCATCATTCATGATACGTACCTCATCGTCATCCTCTATGATGAATCCATACCTTTCAGGTATCTTCGGTACTCTTCCAGATTTACGAATAGGGTGTTGTACAGAAGGTGTCTCTACTTGGACAGGTTCATCCAATTGATCTGTAGTGGTTTGTGGTTCTTGAATTTCTTCAAGATCTATTTTCCTCCCATTAGCCCCTTCAAGGATAAACTCCTTTTCCAAGAAGGCAGCGTGTTTCTCAACAAACACCTTTTGCTCAGTAAGATTATAGAAATAGTATCCCAAACTTTCTTTAGGATATCCCACAAACGTGCACTTATCAGATCTTGTCCCAAGCTTATCATTTTGAAACCTTTTCACATAAGCTAGACATCCCCAAATCTTAACATGCTTAAGACCAGGTTTCCTCCATGTCCACATCTCATATGGAGTCTTGGGGACGGATTTCGAGGGGACCTTATTTAGTAGATATGCAGCCACTTCTAGGGCATAACCCCAAAATGATACTGGAAGATTGGTAAAACTCATCATGTAACGAACAATGTCCAACAATATTCGATTTCTCCTTTCAGATACACCATTAATTGTTGTGTTCCTGGTGGAGTCCATTGTGAGATTATACCATTTTCTTTGAGACAATTGAGAAACTCACCGCTTAAGTATTCACCACCTCGATCCGATCGAAGAATCTTAATACTTTTGCCAGTTTATTTCTCCACTTCACTTCTGAATTCTTTGAACCTTTCAAACGATTCAGATTTGTATTTCATTAAATACACATATCCAAATCTTGAATGATCATCAGTAAAAGTAATAAAATAAGAATACCCTTCTCGTGCATTCGTTGTCATAGGTCCACAAACATCTGTGTGTACCAACGCTAACAACTCTATGACTCTTTCTCCTTTTCCACTAAAAGGAGATTTAGTCATCTTACCCATGAGACAAGATTCACAAGTTGGATATAATTCATAATCAGATAACTCTAGGAACCCATCTTTATGCAACTTGGATAATCTTGTTTCATTAATATAACCAAGTCTATAGTGCCACATGAAGGTATAATTAGCATCATCTCTTTTTCGTTTCTTAGTTTGTTCAATTTGAAATATATTTTCATGCACGTCAAGTATGTAAAGTCCATTCAACAATTTTCCAACACAATATAAAACATTCTTATTATAAATAGAACAACTGTTGTTCTTTATTATAATGTCAAAATCATCCATATCCAATACATAAATTGAGATAATGTTTCTAATGAGTGTTGGAACAAAATAACAATTATTTAAATAAATGGACTTGCCCGTAGGAAGTGCTAAACAATAAGTCCCTACAGTTAATGCAGCAACCTTTGCTCCATTTCGCACTCGTAGGACGACTTCATCCTTGTTCAGCTTTTTACTTTTGACCAGTCCCTGCATAGTATTACTTATGTGAGAACCACATCCGGTATCCAATACCCAAGTAGAAGTTTGACTTTCAAAAAAATTAATTTCAATCATGAACAAACCTTGATTGGAAGTCGAAGCTTCTCCAAGCTTCTTCTCTACCAGAAACTTCTTGCAGTTCCTCTTCCAATGACACGACTCTCGTTGCAATGGAAGCACATTCCTTTGCTAGTTAGATCAAGTTTCTTTTGTTCCTTCACTTTCGCCCTGCCCTTAGCCTTATTGGTTTTCTTTTTTTCAGAAGATACCTTGGGCCTCTTCCTTTTCTTGGAAGAATCATCCACCAGTAAGACTTGGTTCTTCTTGGATGGGAAGTGTCCTTCAGGGGTTTTCAACATGTTAAGTAATTCAGGTAAACTGACATCCAACTTATTCATGTGGAAATTCACAATAAATTATGAGAAGGTATCTGGGTGTGACTGCAAGATCAAATCTTGACTTAATCCCCCATCCATGATGAACCCAAGCTGTCTAAGAAGTTCAATCAAATTGATTATCTTGAGGACATGAGTCTCAACAGTTGTGCCCTTCGGTCATCCGAGATCGGAAGAGCTCCTTAGATATCTCATATCTAGCAGACCTTCTTTTCCCACCATACAACTCTTGGAGGTGCAGTAATATAGCAGGAGCATCTATACTATCATACTGACGTTGAAGCTCGTTACTCATGGATGTGAGCATGATGCATTGAGCCACAGATGCATCATCTTGCCACTTCTTAGAAGTAGCAATCTCTTCCTTAGAGGCTTCTTCTTCAACATTTTCAGGGATAGGCGAATTTAGGACATAAGAAATCTTTTCTACACTGAGAACAGTTCTCAGATTCCTTAACCAGTCTATGTAATTCAGGCCAGTTAGTTTGTTAGCATCAAGTATGCTACGCAGTGATAGTGAGTGTGACATTTTTAAATTCTGCATGTGAAATAAAATAATATTTTTAGCAAACATTCATTTAATTAATTTCCAAAATAAATTAGGTCTTTATTTTAAATTGGTATCTCCTACTATTTTCTTCAAACTATATTACCCTCATAATATATAGTTCGACAAATCTAATTAAAGATTTGTTAGTGAGAATAAGGATCCTATTTCAAATGTATATAGCCTTGTGTGAGCAAAACAAACTATATATAAGAAAATAGGTAGACAACTGTTGTCAATTACATCATTATGTAACTCCTTGTATTTTGCCTCTTAGATCATAATGGTCATGTGTGTGCACATCAGAACTAAAATGATTTAAGTTAAGTCGGACCCAGCATTTCCATATAAGTGAAGAGAAAACTACAACCCTTGTGTGTGCACAACAAAGCGGTAATGTTCAATTCCTTTATAAACATTTAATGTAATAAAACAACATCTTAAATATTTAATACTTGCCTTGTGTGTGCACAACAAACTCATATTAAATATTTAATACTCTATTATTTTATCATGCTAGAAGGCGACGTTCGATATTTCAAATATTTTTGAACGTTACAACTTAATATAATTTCTTTGAGGGGTTTGTTATGAATTGTCTCATCCTGTTTAGTGCGCATGCACATATATATAAAATACGCGTCATATTAATTAACATGCAAAACATGTTGCATAATATATATATAGTATAAGCATGCTTATAGAATATGTTAGTTCCCAGGGGGCACACAATAGATCTAAAAGGTGGGGGGGGGGGGTTGAATAGATTCTTTTCAATTTTAAAAGCAATTTCATTTTCTTTTGTATTGCTAAGTAATTAGCAGATGACAAATAGAAGAATTAGTTCATGCACAGCAGAATAAGTTAAGATCCTCTTCAAGGATATCTTGTTAAACATAGTTCTAATGTTAGTTTAGGTGTAAGCAGTTATAGCAGTTATAGTGCAGAATGTAAATGACATAAAGTAAATGACACCTGGGGTTTTAAGTGGCTCAGAGACTAAATGCTCCTACACCACTCTTCTACTTCAACAAGCAGGGATTCCACTAAGGAAATGGTAACTCTGAATCACTAAGATTCCTTCAAGGCCAACAACCTTGGAACTCTAGTTCACTAAGAACTCTTCAAGCCCAGCAGACTTAGAAACTGTAGACTAAGCCCAGTAGACTTAGAATCTCTTGTACCCTTCGATACTCAGCAAGCACAACAGACTGGACTTTGATTTAGTCACGAAGACAAGGACCCCTCAGGCCCTGGTTGTTTGTTTGTTTGTTGTTGGTGCTGAGCTGCTAAGATAACATTCAGCTTGTTCATCTTTTGGTACTTAGCAGCTTCTTGTGATCTTCTGGCATTCAGCATTGAGACTTGATCACAACTGATGGACTGCTAAGATGTTCATAAAGCTTGATATCCTAGTGTACTTAGTAGTCTGATTCATCTCCTTGGTGCAGCTGATCTTTGTTGTTGATGCTTGACTTCATCTGATTTCAGCACAACACACTATCACCACTGAGGGTCTGCTAAGTCTTGCATATCAGGTAAACTTCTTCTGGTGCTTAGCAGCCTTTGAAAACTGGTTGTCTTGTGTGCAGATTCTGCTCTGCATCTACTTCTCTTCAGCTCAAGTTGTTCATGGTGAAACGTAGAGTGGCTATAAAGGTCTATTTCTGATCTGCCACTCTAGTTCTTGTCTTCTTGGCCTTCCGGCTCTCAGCTCAGATACCATTCTGTTGGCATACTCCGTCGTGTTGAGTGAAGCCTTTAGCAGTTAAAGACCTTCATCATATGTGCTTCACTCCTTCTATGGTAGTCTCACTGCCACTGAGATATTTTCTCTGTTAAGTTTTGTAGGACTCACTCCGAGTCAACAACTCTTCACCTTTGAAGCTTCAGCTATTTTATATCTCTCCATCAGCTTCCAGTTGGAATATAACAGTTGGAAGCTATTTGAAAAGCTTCAAGGATTCTGAGTTCTTTGATGCAGATTGCTGAGTTGATGTGACAACTCATTTTTGACTTTCCTGACACATCAGTCTACTATTTTACCTAACACCTTTGAGATGTCACATTCAGAAGTCAAGTTGGTTGTCACCTTTATTTCTCCTTTTTGTTTCCTCGATTCAGACCAAGGATATTGGCGACTGCATCGGTACTCTCAATCAACAATGTTCGATTGTCAGTCTTCATATTAAGACATTGCTGAGTCTCAATAATCATATGAACGAACTCTACGATTCTGATGTTGACGTTCATCTGCTTGGTCGTAGTTTGTCTGTGGATGTTGCAAGTTGGCTTGGCTTTGACAACACTACGATTCTGAGAGTGCTATGTGATTTGACAATGTATAACCATCTTGCACTTCGCTCTTGCTGTCTGCTCTATGATCCTGCTTGCCTTGACTCGCATCAGGAACTAATAACTTGGCTGACTGTCCTGGCCCTTTGGTTTACAAGACTCTTCTGATTAGTCATGCTCAGCTTTCTCAACTTTCTGCTCTGTGATCTCCTGGTCACTTTGCTTGCAGGCCATTCAGAGAATGCAATATGATACTCTTCAAGTAGATTGCATTCTAAAACTTGACTACTCTTACCAGTGAGTGAGATCTTTGTGTGTACTTCAGGAATGCTCAACTGTTGAGAATCGTGGAGAGCTCTACGATTATTCTTTGGCATTGTGAGCACTTGACTGACTACGATTTGGCTCTGGTTCTACAGACTACGATTCTGCTCTAGTTCTGCAGACTACGATTCTGCCTATAGGCGATCTGTAGACAGTACAACTCCGAGTGTAGTCTGCGACTCTGAGAGTAGTTCATATCAGACTACTGATTTCTGCCTTAACATTTGCAATCTCTTGACTGACTTGCTCGACTACTATTTATGCCTCGGTTATGATCTACAGACTCCACGACTTTGAGTGAAGCCTACGATTCTTGACTTGGCTAGGCAGGCCCTCGACAGGTGCTTGACAGGCTGTTTCTACGATCTAGTGAGTGGCCTTCTTGGCAGACTGCGATGGCTGGTGCAGTGCTCCACGATCAGATGAGCCTATCTATTACATTTTATAAGATCAACCTAACAAGCTTGATCTTTCTATTCATAGTCCTTGTACATTGTAATCTTTTGAAGGACTTCACATAGCTGTTCATTCATGTAGGATCAACCTAACACATTTGATATTTTTAGTCTAAGTCCTTGTACATATTGTCTATCATCTATTAAGGACTTTACATCTTTCATCATTGCAGACATATTTGCATATTCATTCATTAAGTTCATAATCAAATTTTATATAAATAGGAATAACATTCTCATGCATATTCCTAACAATCTCCCCCTATTTGATTATGACAAAAACATTAAATACATATGTATGAGATGAATGAATCTTAATATCCAAGGAGCTGCTGTATTACTAGAACAGATAATAAGAATGTCATTGATGAGAATTTAACTTACAAATGATATGGCAATCTAAGTCCTAGATCTAGAACATACTATTACAATTAGAGATGTACCTTCTCTTTTTCATTGTCTGCTCTTTGTATGTCCTCTGGATGCTCTTTCTGTTGATGCTACTCATCTGTTTGTTCTTCTCATTCCTGCTCCCCCTCAGATGATTGCTTCACTTGCATCATCTTCTTTTGGCTCCCCCTCAGATCTTGTCTTCATGGATTCGTCTTCTTTCGGCTCCCCCTCAGATGATGACTCCATTGCAGTCTTCTTCTTCTTTCCTTGCAACTCCTTTTCTCTTCTGCTTTGGCTCTTGCTCTTCTCATGTGTCTTCATTTGTCTCTTTGAGTGCCTCCTTGAGTGGCTCTTTTTCTCCCCTTTTTGTCATCAATCACTTTAGAAAGATGCTGAACAGTGGACATAAGCTACTCAATCAGGTAAGATGTGTTGCCAACTTTAATCTTGAGTTCCTGTCGGCCAAGCTCTAGCTCCAGGGAAAGAGACCGGTTGAGAGTGTCTATTTTCTCATAGAGAGACAAAATAAATTCTTCATTTTCCTTCTAAATTTATTGAGCTTCTCCCCTTTGATCCCTTATGGATTTCAGATAGATTTGATCTCTATGTTGAAGCTTGAGAGATATATATGAGATAGTTGCCTAAAGCTTGTTGTAGAACTCACTGTTTTCTCCTTCTGACAGGCTCTTAGCTTTTCAGCAATATAGGAGAATTTCTCAACCAATTCTTCAGAGTTTTTTAGTAACGCTTGCTCTTGAAGAATTTGAGCATCTGGTTGGACAGTTGCCTGCTGAGCAGCTGGTTGGACACCATGTTTCTCACTTTTAGAGATGTTTTCAAAAGTAGTGAGAATCACAAAGAGATTTGAATACCAGTCACTGTTGGAGGAAGATGGGATATCAGAGAGGATTGCTGGAGTAAGGTTTGACTTGTCAGGATGTGCTTGATCACTTGCAATTGTAGAGTGTAAGGACTCTACGATCGTAGAGTTTGATGTGATCTTTCCACCATCTAAGCTTTCAAGAAGATCATAGGGAATGTAGATGTTACTAGCCTGATGATAGACTTTGAAGTGAGACTGGTCTCTAATCAGCTTGGTTGGGAATGTCTTAACCCTTGGAAAGTTTTGAGAGATAGCTCCAGATTAGGAAAGTGTGAGTAACACCAGCTGATGAAGCTCTTATCTCCAGCAGTGTAGGCCTTCAGCCATGGAATCCAAGGGTAGAACCACTTTGTCAGATGATTCTGAGAATCATACAGCACAGTTGTAAGGTCTAAGTCTATGTCTTAAAAATTGTTGAGCAGATCGACTGTGGACATCCTTACCATGCTGAGTTGTTCATTTCCATGGTTTACCTATCTGCCTAGTAGCACACTTTGTGGTTCATCATAGACTTTCACCACTAATCTTCTTCGGACCTTTCTAGGAGAAGGAACATGATGGTCTGCTGATCCCTGATCTTCAAAGCTTGAGTCTACTTCCTTTCCTTCATGTCCTGATCTAGATTCAGACTGGTGCAAGCTCACTTCAACTGACTCATCAGTAGATTCCTGCATATGATCTGCATTTCCATCACCCTCTGCTGAGCTAGCTTTCATAAACTCACTAGTCATTCCTTGCTCTGCAGTCTTCAAAATCTCCTTAGCTTCAGCTTCATCTTCCTCTTCTGATTCAGATCCAATTGCAGTCTTTTCACTTTCATCATTGTTGGAGTTATCAGAATTCATCCACCTTTTCCCCTTTGTATCTTCTTCTATAGTCTCAGGCTCATCATCATCATCATCACTGAGATCAATGATCTTTGCTGAAGATTCTTCTTTCTTCTTGAGGCATGATTTGAGAAGTAGTCGATTGCTCCTTCTTCTTCTTGGGGGTTCAGTAATAGGAGATCCAGGTGCTTCTTCTTCTTCTTCTTCTGAATCCTCTTCATTAGAAGAATGGCTACTTGGGGGGATCTTTGGTGATTTTCTCACAACCTTAGCTCTCTTCTTGGATAGCTTTACAGAAGTGGACTTTGGAGCATTGGAATCATCAGAGTGAGAGAGCTCATCCTCTATATTACTTACCTTCCTCTTCTTCGAAATGCCCTTGTTGCTGCTGCCTGCCGTCATTACCTTCTTGTTCTCCATGGGATTCTTCTTCTAGTTGTCAAAAAGCTTTGGAGACATCACTTTGTGGATATTAAGGGGTTCTCCATCATCATCCCTTATCTTGTTTTCAATTTCATCTTCAAGATGATACTCTAGAATCTCTTATGGAAAACCTTTATGAGAGGTTTATCTGTTGACTTCTTCTTCTCTGCCTTTTCTAGCCAGTTGGACATAAGTCGAACAGTACCGCTCCAAAGTTGATTTGCTACTTCAGGAAAATAGCAGACATAATTCTCAGTTGTTGATCGCTCATTGTATCATGTGTAGTATCTTTGCTCAAGATACACTTCCCTACAATCTCAGCAAGAAACTCAAACTCTTAAGAAAACTCCTTCTCATGTCTTTCAGACTTGGGTTTCTCTTGTAGCGCATAACCCTTTTACCTTCTTCAATGTCGACTTCTTCGAGGTTTTTCAGACCTTGGTCAGGAAACCCTAGACATTGGTTGATGTCTGAACCTCGTATCTTCAAATTTAATCCTTTGACCTCTGTGGATAGAAGCCCAGAATCTATCGTTGCTTTTGAATAGAACTCCTTTACCAGGTCGGCATAAATCAGGTGGTAATGGTGGCGGTCAAGAGACCGAAAAAGTCGAAACTCAGATGCCTGGACCACAAAACCAGGACCCAACTAACAAAACCCCTGAAATCACTATCCTCAACAAAGAGCAGGAAGCTGATGACATTTTGAAGAAAGTACAGCAGATGGAAGAAACCATTCGGTCCATCAAAGGGACTGGGGCATTCGGTAGTGTTAATTACTCTGACCTCTATATATTCCCTGGGGCTCGTTATCCCAAAAAATTTAGAACTCCTGATTTTGGGATATATGATGGATTGGGAGACCCTTATAGTCACCTGAAAGTATTCATTGGAGAACTCGAATCCTATGTAGAGGATGAGAAACTTCGAATGCAGTTATTTCAGAAGAGTCTGACCGGAGAGACTAGAGCCTGGTACGCCCGTCTGGACAACTCTAAGATTCACGGCTGGGAAGAGTTGGCCTATGCCTTCCTCAGCCAATACAACTTCCAATCTCAGCTGGCTCCAGATAGATACCAAATAACCAAAACCAAAAACAAAACACTGAATCATTTAGAGAATATGCCCAACGGTGGAGGCGTGTCGCAGCACAAGTCATTCCACCTATGAATGAGACCGAAATAGTCATGACCTTCATCGACATCTAAGAAGCTCCATATTATGAGAGGGTCCTAGCAGGCATAGGAAAACCATTCTCTGAAATGATTAAACATGGCGAGATGGCAGAAATGAGGCTAAACATATCCTGTCCAAAAATTACTGGAGTAATCCCCGGAGAGCACATAAGAAGAAGGACGAATAAGTGTCCTTAGTATTGCAAGGACAGAATCTAAGGGGCGAATCAAACAATATGCCCATTCAAAGGAGGAATTATTCCCCTTTTCAAACTCTTGCACAACCTTACAACACTCCATTTCAGAAAAATATGGAGGTCAGGCATCGAAGAACTTTCACCCCTCTAGGGGATTCACTCGAGAATGTGCTAAAACTGTTAACTGCACAGAAGAAGATTGTGCAACTCCTTCCACCAACCAATACTGGTGGACGAAATTTCGATCCAAGAAAGAAGTGTGTTTACCATTCTGGATCCCCGGGCCATGACACTCAAGACTGTTGGTCTCTCAAGCACAAAATCCAAGACTTGATTGACAATGGAGAGATTTTGGTGACTAAACCAAAACAACCACAAATACAAGATAATCCCCTCCCTCAACACAAAGAGGAGAGTTTCAACATGATCAGTTCAGAAAATGGAGGAGGATCCAAATACCTCCGTTATGTGGGTGAATCAACTCCATCCAGCAGCAACAACCCAGACAGTTGGGAAGTCTCAGAAAGACGATTACTGATAGAGCAGGAGAAAAGGTCTATCATGGAAGAAATCGAACAGTTAGCAAAACTGGTCGTATACCAACATCAGATCACCAGGAAGCTGATAAGCCAAACTAACCTGCCTGATGCAAATTCTCCCACACAGGAGATCAGTCCACCAGAGATCAGTCCCATCTCCACGAAGGATCACTATCGATTTAATGAGCATGAACCCTGGGCTGACCGGATGGCCAAAGAGGAGAATTCCCAAGCTGGTAGGAAGTTCCTATTTCAAAGGAATTTCACTAACCTGAACCAGCAATGGAGGAAATCCTCAAGATAATAATCAATGAGGGAATGGTTGTAGATCTATTACCTCCATTGAACCCTCGATCCAAGAAATTCAAGCCTGACCAAACTTGTCAGTACCACTCTAATGCACCCGACCATGATACTGAAGATTGTTGGGCACTTCGTAACCTGATTCAGAACATGAATGAAAATGGTGAATTGATAAAAGGGAATCAGGATTATAGCCTCCCAGATGAAGACACTCTCTTTACCTTCACTGCATGGAATCATGATACAGTGGCTGTTGTTTCCTGTGACAAGGAGCCATCCCTCACACCCTTAGTACTGCCAGGGAAAGGGGTCAAAGAAATGCAAAATCCTGTGAAGGTGGCTGCACCTGTGCCTTTAATCTTGCCCTTCAGACCTCAGTATCTAGTTATTAGTCTGAAGAGGGTCACATAGAACTACGGGAATGACGAAGGTTCCACCTCAAACAACATTGCCATAGTACCAAAGGATAATCCATTATACCTACCTCAGCGGGTAATCAAAGCCGTCATCAAAGCCAAAGAAAAGGTGACCAATGAGAAAAGTAGAAGAGTTCCTCCGTAAAATGGGACACAATGACATCAAAGTGGAGCAAAACCTGAAAGACGCACCCAAGCAAATGTCCATCCTAGACTTGGTCTTATCCTCAGTGGATCACTGTAACATTCTAGTGAAAGTATTGGAAGAAGCCCATCTGCCATATACCGGGGATGCCGAGAAATTTCGTCACGTGGTAGAACACATTTTCAACAGCAATGTGATATATTTTATTGATGATGATATCCCTGCAGAAGGGACGGGCCATCCGGGTATGTGATCGGAGGTATGTTTATAGATGGAGGATCATCCCTCAATATCTGTCCCTACGACACCTTGGAGAGAATGAAGATCAACCCGAACTGGATCAAAACCAGTCATGTGGTCATCTGAGCTTTCGATAGATCTCACCGACAAGCTATGGGAGAAATAGAGCTTCCTTTGGAGATTGGTCCACATACTTTCTATGTGTCCTTTCAGGTGCTCAACATCACCACCGCATACAACTTGTTACTAGGCAGACCATGGATCCATATGGCAGAGGCAGTGCCATCCACCCTCCATCAACAGCTCAAATACATTATCAACAGCAACCTCATTACGGTCAACGCCGAACTAGAATACCCTATCTGCATACAGGGAGACTTGCTAGTGATTAGCCTGGATGCAGGGATTGAACCTGCAAGTTTTCAAGCTCTGGAAGTGAGTGATACTCAATACCTACCTATCTGATCACCATCTTTGAAGCCTAAAGTCTCCCCTAAAGTGATGACAGTAGGCCAGGAGATGGTGTCCTTGAGTTTCCAACCCGGAGAAGGGTTAGGAAAAAACAAGCAAGGTATCAAGAGTCCAGTCCAAATCTCGAGCCAGACAGGGAGAGCCGGACTGGGTTATTCATCCAGGTCAAGCCGCCGGAATCAACATAAGCACCCTAAGGCTTATACTTCCACCATATTGCTGCCAAACCTTACGGGTGTTGGATGGGTGAAACCAATGAGGAAAATCCCAGCTGTGGTATCAACCATGTTTTTTCATCCCATTATACCAGCAAGTGAGAGAACAACTCCCAGATCCGAGATGGATAGCAAAAAAGGAAAAGAAAATATCATATACAAAGGACGAGACCTATTTGCTAACATGCGGGTTATCATAAAGTACGAGGGTATGGAAGATGACATCCTAGACAGCGATGGTGAGGATCAGATTCAAATTCCGCACATCAAGAAAGAAAAAGGGGGCAGATCAAAGAAAAGCCCTAGCTCTATTTCAAAGAATGTTTTAGTTATCATCCGAGATGAGGCGGATGATCAAAAATCCTTGATCCTCCCTGTTTATAAGGATCTAACCTTGGATAACTGGAGTCGTGTCCCTTGCCTCAGTCAAAAATGGTAAAGGGGCAGATAGCATGTCAGCCTTTTAAACATGCTTTCATCTACTGCTTACTTTTGATTGCATAGCTATAGCAGTAACTTTTGTCATGCTTTGCCAAATGCTCTGTATATTTAAGCAGTTGTATATATTAAAATGAAAGCATTTTTGTTTTCAGGACTCAAGCATTTGATGTGTTTGTCTCTATGATGAGATGCCAACTTGTCAAAGTGACTACAACTTTGATGTAGAACTGAACTTCGACTTGATGGATATTGATCAAGAGGAGGAAGATGACTATGAGGTGCCTGAGGAGATCAAAGAATGGGTCGAAGACAAACCCCAACTAAACCTCGACCACACCACCACTATCAACATAGGATCCTCCGAAAACATCAAAGAAATCCAGATAGGCGTAGACCTCACACTAGACCAAAAACCTGACCTGATTGAACTCCTAACACAGTTCCAAGATGTGTTTACATGGTCACATGAAGACATGATTGGCCTGTCAACTGACATCGTCATCCATTGAATGCCCATCAAAGATGGATTCAAGCAATCAAACAAAAGCTTAGGCGATTGAAATCTGAATGGAGTCTAAAAGTCAAAGAAGAAGTCGTTAAACAATTCAAAGTCGGAATCATCATGGTATCAACATACCCGGAGTGGCTGTCAAACATAGTCCCCATGCCAAAACCAGGAGGGAAGGTACGAGTATGCGTGGATTACATGGATTTGAATAAAGCCTGCCTCAAGGACATTTTCCTAGTACCTTTTATCCACATCATGATCGATAATACGATGCAGTACGACATATATTCCTTCAAGGATTGCTTTACTGGTTACCATCAAATCATGGTTGCTAAAGAAGATAGGGAGAAAATAGCTTTCATCACTCCTTGGGGAACCTTCTGCTATAGAAGACTATCCTTCGGCCTCATCAATGCGGTAGCCACATATCAGGGAGCCGTGATGGCCCTATTTAATCATATGATGCACAAAGAGATAGAGGTTTATGTGGACGACATCATCATCAAATCCTGGAGGGAGGATGATCACATTGACCATCTCAGGAAGCTATTCCACAGGTTGCGTAAGTATAACCTCAAGCTCAATCTCGCCAAATGTGCTTTTGGCGTCAAAGCAGGCAAGCTGTTAGGATTCTTGGTGAGTAATCGAGGCATCGAGTTAGACCCTGCCAAGATCAAAGCCATCACTGAGATGCCAGTACCTCAAACAAAAAAGGAGATACACGGGTTTCTGGTAAGGATAAACTTCATAAGTCGATTCATTTCCCAGCTCACAGCAACCTGTGAACCCATCTTCAAACTATTAAGGAAGAATTCCTCCACCAAATGGAATGAGGATTGTCAATAAGCATTCCTTGCCATAAGAAGCAGCTGGTTGAAGCACCAGTCTTGGAACCTCCGAGGGATGGAGTTCCCTTGTTCATGTACCTGTCCGTCAATGCCAATGTAATGGGCTGCATGCTAGGACAGAATGATGATAGTAGCAAGGAGAGAGCTATCTACTACATCAGCAAAAGATTCAGCAGCGGTGAACAGAAATACACCCTGATCGAAAAAGCATGCTTTGCGTTAGCATGGGCCGCCATGAGGTTGCAACACTATTTACATGGGCACACGACCTACCTCATATCCCGCATAGATCCCCTGAAGTACGTATTCAACAAGCCAATGTTGAATTGTCGACTGTCCAAATGGCAGTTGATCCTACAACAGTTCGACATTATCTACGTGACTCAGAAGTCAATCAAGGGTTAAGCCATTGCATATCAATTAACTGAAGCACCTTCAGGAGGGTTTGAGCCCCTGAAGACTTATTTCCCGGATGATGGGATCATGACCATTCAACAATTCCAATAAGAAAATACAGTCCAACCATGGAAAATGTATTTTGATGGAGTAGTAAACATGGAAGGTGCCGTAGTTGGGGCAGTCCTTATCTCTGGTACAAGAGAACAGTATCATGTGGCTACCAAACTTCAATTTGGCAACACCAACAATATAGCCGAGTATGAAGGCTGCATAATGGGGTTGAAAGTAGCACAATCCATGGGTATCAAACACCTACTGGTCTTTGGAGACTTTGAGTTGGTCATGAGACAAACCACGGGGGCATATCACACCAAAGAACTGCATCTGCTACCCTATCATTGGCAGGTCGTCAAAATATCCTTGTAATTTAAAGATATAACCTTCAGCCATATTCCTCGGGGTAGGAATGACTTCGCTGATGCATTAGCGACATTAGCATCCTTGATCCACATATCCGATAGGAGTGGGATTCCCTACATCAAATTCACAAGTCAGAAGGCCCTGACATACGGGAATTATATTGGAGATATATCAAATGAAATTCCTCCTATCAAATAGCCTTGGTATCAAGACATCAAGGAATATCTCCGAGATGGATCTACACCCGTTGGGGCATGCCAATCAGAGCGAAAGAAGATTCACAAAATGGCTACGAAGTTCTATCTGAACGGAGATGCACTCTATAAATGTGATGCTGGAATAGGACTCTTAAGATGCCTTGATAAAGAGCAAGCCTAGAGATTGATGGATGAAGTCCACGACGTAGTTTGTGGTCCACACATGAGCGGTCACCTGTTGGCTAAGAAGATATTAAGAACATGACATTACTGGATCTCTCTCAAAGCTGACTATGATGATCATGTCAAGAGGTGCTTTCAATGTCAGGTACATGGAAATGCCATACACGCTCCTCCAAATGAGCTACACAATATGAGTTCACCATGGCCTTTCTCTATATGGGGAATGGATGTGATAGGCCTAGTGGAACCCAAAGCCAGTAATGGTCATCGATTCATCTTCACCATGATCGATTACTTTACCAAATAGGTTGAAGCTGCCTCTTTTCCCAAAGTCACCAAAGAGGTAATCATTGGGTTCATCAGAAATAATGTCGTTTGTTGATATGGACAATCGGAGGTGATCGTATCAGACAACGCTAAGAACCTGAACATTCAAATAATGAAAGAACTTTACAGTAAGTTCCACATCAAGCATCTCAATTCCGTCATCTATCGGCCCAAGATGAATGGTGCTGTCAAAGCGGCCAACAAGAACATCAAAAAGATCATGCAGAAAATGTCCGCCAATCACAAAGAATGGCCTGACCTGCTGCCTCTAACCCTGTTAGCCTACAGGGCGTTAATGCATACCTCTACTGGGGCTACCCCCTATTCATTAGTCTATGGCATTGAAGTAGTCCTCCCCATAGAAGTAGAGATGGAGTCCTTGCAAGTGTTAATCGACTCTCAGATGGATGAAGATCAATGGTTACAAGACCGGTATTACCTACTGTCCATGATAGATGAAAAGAGGGCTACAACCATTTTCCATGGACAGTTATATCAGCAAAGGATTGCTTGATCCTATAAAAAGAAAGTCCAAATACGACAATTCAAAGAAAATGACTTGGTGCTGAAGAAAGTTTTGGCAAATCAAGATGAAGCTAACGGAATGTTCGCCCCTAATTGGGAAGGCCCTTTCATTGTCAAGGAGGTATTGATGGGAGGAGCTATCAAACTACAAGAAATGGATGGGAGCGAATTTCCCCAACTCATCAATTCAGATACCATAAAAAGGTACTATGTTTAAAATATATGCATACCAGCATCCTGGTCCTACAAATCAAATCAGGTTCGATTTTTCACTAGAAAGCCGGAACTACGAATGACATGGTCTCCCTCCACCCGGGAGTACGTAGGCAGCCATTTCTGGTGCGGTTAAACCAAACAAAAAAGTTCAAAAACTCATCAAACCAAACTCAAAACCCAAGAAATATACTTTTCAAACCTCTCTCTCATAAAAAAAAGTTTGAACTACCAATGACCTGATCTCCCTACACCAGAGAGTACGTAGGCATCTATTTACGGTGCGATTTGATCTTCAAGAAAAATAAAAACCAATAAAAAACCAGTTCCAATTCACCGAAACCATATAAAAGCTAAGTCCTACCAAGTTACCTTGGTCAACAAGCCCATCTGAGATACTCTCTAACATCTCAACTGTCAGTCCATTAAGGAGAAGCTCAAGATACATCAACAATAGTGAGCTATGAAAGAAGTGGTAATCACTCAGCAATGACAATACATATCCAAACAGGGAAGTGTATCTGTTTGATATATACATAGTGTCCTATATATGACAAAAATGGCTGATCTAGTATGTGCAGGAAAAATAGAGCTAATGTATGGACCCAAGGATAAGCAGGCCAGCAATGCTACTATAGCATCTCTCTCCGAAGATGGAGGAGCAGCTGCAAGTGCAATACCCTCAGCCTCCATACGGCTCAAAATATCTACAGTCATCTGCAGTTTGGCACTGTGGTCATCAATATATACACTTATCTAGGTAACCTGACCATGAGTATAAGATCAAAGAGCATTACTATCAGCAATGTGGAAATCCCGGGAAGCTATAGCCTCATCCCTCTCCACAAAAGCTGCATCCCTAGCAATCAAAGTCTCCTCGATCTCCATAAAAGCTGCATCTCTGGAAGAGCGGATCTCATCTCGCTCAATCAATCCTGCATCCTGAGCGGCTCGAGACTCATCTTTTTTCGCCAAAGCTATATCTCTGCCAGACAAGGCGGTAAACATCAGAGCTCTAGTCTGTATCCTCTCAAAGGTCATCCTAGCTAGTGAGTCCGCCAAAGCTGGATCTGTCCTTGCAGGAATGATCTACGGATCACTAACTAGCGTTGCTATCAAACCTATGAACAACTCATCCTTGGTAGGAGACTCAGGATCCTCCATAGGCTCCTCCTCGTCTGAATCTACTATAGAAGCTGACTGGATGAATGCAGCTGATGCGATATCTGCCTCCAACCACACCGAGTACTCTGGAGAACGGTCCAGATGGCTACTGGAGAAATCAACCCTCTCTCTTTGAGTCCAACACTCAAACACCCTAATCAAATCAGCAGATGACATAGAAGAAGCTGACATCCTTTGATCAATAGCCCCCTCAAAATGATGCAGGCTCTGAAACTGATCGAACTGGCCCATAACAGCCAGAGGATGGTGTAGCCACTCCCCTCAATCCCGATAGGGGCAGATAATCGATGCCATATGCATGGGTAATAAAGCTATATGGAGAGACTAGTCCTGTGCAGGGAAGAAGAAAAAATGGATGCGTAATGTGTGACGCCCCCAAAATAGGTTCAATACTCAACCCATTTTGAGTCGCCAAATACACTCAACAAAATTCAAATACAATCTTTCATATCACACGATCGTGCAAAATATGACCACACAACTGTGAGTGTCAATACAGACATGTAAAAAATATTAACATTCAAACTAAGTCCTCATTACATTTATTATCACACTATTTTAAATAAAAAAAATAGTGAGGACTTCTACAGCTCTAACTCGGACCATCACTCCATTCCCTGACTAGTACCCGCGATATTCTCATTTCCTAAAGAGAACAATAGAAGAAAAGGGTGAGCTCAACTAGCCCAGTAAAGAATATTATGACTAAGATAATGAAAAATAAATTATCATTAGCCTTCAATAAATCAGATAAAATATTATGGGCAACAAGTTTTAGATTAATATTCGCAGCGAAAATAACAATTCATTAGAAGAGTTAAGTAGAGAATGATGTCTACTATCTTCTTTGATTTAAAAGTCTATCATCAATATTTTATCCCTGTAACATCAATCAATATACATCTCGAATCAAATATCCATCTTTGCACTACGTGCCAAAGATATTCATTTGTATCATCAGTTGCTCATGTTCATCTCAACACTTGTCCATCTTTGCACTACGGGCCAAAGATATTCATCAGGTAATCATTCATCTTTGCACTACAGGCCAAAGATATTCATCACGTAATTATTCATCTTTGCACTACAGGCCAAAGATATTCAGTTATATCACCATTTAGATCTGAGGATGATGAAAAATAATACGAATAACGGATCCAGTGAGATAAAAAACAAATATTAGAGAATTTATCCAGAGTTCAAGAATGAAGATCAAAACCTGGATCCAATCAAAGATGATTTAGAAGAAAAAAAAATATTTTTTTTACCATGAATAGTACCCCATGAATAGTAACTCGTGAATAGTAACTTGTGAATAGTAACTCGACATGAAAAGATAAAAATTTCACAAGAAAGTTCAGACCAATATTCCAGTGAAATAATATTAGATGAAGCGCAAAACTCAAGTAATATCTAATCATTTCAGGAATTATAGAAGCAATACTTACCGTAGTAAGTTTAGAGTTAGAAATCTGAAATGAAACAATATACGAAACTGCAATTGGATTTTTACCCGTCTGGCGGTAGTCCGCTCAAACAGATTATTTCCACAATTTAATAACAGCTGAATACGAAGGGTTATTCACCAGGCATGCGGTAGTCCGCGTAGACAGGTTATTCCCACAGAATAATAAAAATTGGAATAACAACAGGATTTCACCATGCATGCAGTAGTCCGCGTAGACAGGTTATTTCAACAGAATAATAAAGAATGGAATAACAACCCTTACGAGTATTAAAAGAAAATAACTCTCTTCATGAATACGAAAGAAATAATACCCCTTACCTTAAAATTTGGAGACTGAACTATCGTGATAGCAGAATACTCTTCTTCTTTCTCTCTTATTCTCTCTATACTTTCTCTCTCTGTAGCTTTAGTGAATTGGCGAGAAATAATGAAGAAATGAGCTTCTATTTATAGGCTCGGCAAAGTAAGGATAAAATAGTCTTTTTGCCATAATTTATGACATCATCGATCTATGACATCATTGCTTACCTCATCGCTTGGATGACATCATTGCTTACCTCATCGCTACGATAACATCATTGTTTGCATCATAAGAGTTTAAATTCAATTTGCACTCTTCCACCTCGTTTAACTTTTATACCATGAATTTACTATAATAATGTTACCATTCAAATTATAAAAATCATATTATTATATAATCACATCATACTACTATAATGTAATATTATAATAATATATTTGAATGAATTATTTTATCGAACAAGATAAAATACCAACTTTCAACAAATGTCACATGTTAAAAATTTCTCCGTTTAAGTCCACATTGAATAAATATTTCATTATCATATATATCAAAAATTAATTATTCACAAATAATATTACAGAACTACAATATTGACAACCAGGTCGTTCCCCGGAAAGAGGGGGCCTTCCGATAAGGATTTCTCCTTACTGGCGCGCAATTAATCAACCCCTTTCCTAGACAGAACTTCCTTAGACATTGCCAATAGTGCTATCTAATAATATTATTCAAATAATATGAATTATGATTTGATAATTTGAAATAATGTGCAATGACAATTATTGAATCAATAATATAAAATAGCAAAGTAGCACTTATTGATATAAAATATCAACGTAGCAACTATTGAACCAATAAAATATTATGCAATTATTGAATCAATAATATAAAATATTGAACAGTAATTACTGTAATCATAATTGAGTAAGTGCCTTTCTACGTAAGAATCAATAATTCGAAATACTGTGCAATATCGTTTGCTACCGCGCAACACCGCGTATTACTGTATTTTAACCACTGGGTATTTCAACAGTACTAACGGTAACAGTTTTGCCGTTATTTTTATAAAAAGGTTACTTCTGTCGCTTTCTATATCCGACCCATTATGGGGTCCACCAATGACTGCGCTGTCGTACGAATATTCTCCGACAAAAAGAATATTCCTCGACTAAACGAATATTCTCCGACACAACGAATATTTTATAATCACTTGCTTACTTTGTAAACTTTGCACATTTCACCCATAACTTATCACATTTATCAAATCAACACCTTACTATTTCAAAATAATATATAAAAAAAATTAAATCTTATTCATAAAATTTGGGGTCTTACATAATGGCAGACAAAAATGCTGACCAGGTCTCTGAATCGGTACACTCCGCTAGCTGAAAGGAGTAGGACATAGCTATATCATGGGAAAAATAATACCCCTGATGCCTAAAAAATCCAATCGGTCGAATATGGGACATAAGACATATATACAATAAGACCGAACTGCCTTTGAAAAACCCCTCCGGGTGGGTAATGCAGTGGGTGGCTGACCTCAGCATCTCGAGTAATATCATCGAAATAATGGTGCTACCCTGCCTAAGGGCCCTAACCACAACTATCAATCCCATATCCAAGTAGTCCAAGCATAGCAGCATATAGACATATGATACGATGCACATCAGCAAAATGTCTATCCTGGCTAAATGCCATGCCTCCACCGATACAATAAAATTCCCAGCATGTCGATCGTAACAGTCAAGCTCACCGAAGCGATCGATCAAAAAGTCAATAAAGATCACGCGTCCAGAGATAATCTCCTCCATCACTACGCTCTGACATAGACCCGACATCCGTATAAATGGTCTCCTTATATCACTAATCGTCGTGTGAGCACATGAAAACTCTAAAGCTAAGCCAGTAAATCTCTGGTACTCTTCAAGGGTAGGAGTCAATTCGTGGAGCCCAAAGCAAAAAACCTGTCTATCAAGTATCCAACAGGATAAAATGCCATCCACAAATCCATATGGCACCAGAAAATCTACAAGGGCCAACGAATGCCCCAACATCTGATCAACTGTCCCTCTGGTTGGGAAGGGCATGCTCTCGTACCACAATCTAAATGACAAAGCCACCTCAGACGGTGGTAAATGCTCGATATGGCTAACGGTAGACGATGCCATCTGTATCACCGTATCACAAGACCATCCAGGGGTCAAATCTAAAATCATCTGTCCAAATGCATACACATGACATAATACATACATAATGACAATGATAAATATGATGCGAGAGATAGGAAACATCATGCATATATACAATAAACTATCTACTACAAGCATCATCTCTGTCTGATAATACAAAGCAAAATAAAAAGTACAAGAATATGGGGCACCACCACCTAGCTACTAACAGTGGTCTATCAAAATGGGGCACAGCCGCCCAAAAGCCAAAATAGTGGCCGACCAAAAGATATAGCTACAATAGCTATACAAAAAGATCTAAAATATACGCTCAGGTGGTTAACCTGCTCCATCTCCTCCGTGGACACAAAGTCATGATCATCAGGCATGTCTGGGCGGTACAAGGGAGGATCAGCCCCTGTAAAATTGCTAGAAAATGGACCTGAAGAGGGGCCCGCTCTTGAGCTGGACGGGTCAAAAAAAGATGCCTCTGACGGATCTCGGCTAAGATGCCTGATAAAAAAGCGAGCTCTCTCTAACTCTCGGGTCAGCTCTGTAATCTGGTCTAAACGAGTAGGCTCCTTAAGGCAAGCTATCCAATCTTTCGTCATCACAGACCCAGGCACCATGTTTGCCATAAATTGGGTAGCCCGAGTCTGAGCTCCAATTGTGCGAGGACTCCACCAGCTGCTAAATGCCTCCTAGCTATAAAGGGCCCTCTGATAGGGTAAAGCCGTCTACGCCCTCCATAGGGATATCTGTCAGTGGCAGGATCAATGGCCAATGATGCCAAGCAGAAGGAACAATAGGAATGCAGATCTGCCCCGTGATGCTCCTGATCGTACACTCTCCTAAATAGAGCTCCCAGCCTCCCTTTGTCAAAAATAGGACTCTACGGGTCGACAATGCAAACTCCCGACCAGTGGGGAAGCCTCCCTCAAATCCAACAGCCAAAAACTCGAAGGTATACGACATCCAAGAGATCGCTCCGGCTGTCAAAAGCTTAAGCTGTAAGCGGGAATTGGTAAATCCCTCAGCAACAGGGACCTCCATCAAAGTGGAGTGGTGCCAACACCGTCCCGAAGGATTAGTCTCCAGACCCAAAGTAGTGGCGGGCCGTAGGCAAGGAAGCAGCTCATATGCCCAGAACTGGCCATGAAAATATCAAAAGTCCTCAGTGACCAAGACTGATAAATGTAAATGCAGAAATCAAAAAGGTACAAGAAAGATGTACTCACCAGTAGAAACGGGGAAAACCCTAACCAAGCCTCCGTCAAACCCTCCAAAAATATGCGCATGCCACGGAGAAAATAGGCAATGGTGTAGGAACCCTAATCAAAGTCACTGAGGTGCTCTACATATCGCGTAGCACTGACCAGGGCGAAGGACACAGTCGATGAGTTGTCCGCCACAAAATAACCCCTGATGATCACCAGAAATAATCGCCTCAAGATGCTATCCCTAACCCTCTGATCATCAGGCATAGGCTCAAGTAAAGCCCCACTCTGGGAATCTATACTCAAGGGACCAGATCGGACCGTTCGAACCTTGATTGCCATCACAGGAACTCCCAGTATGGACCGAACGGCAGTAGGTGTGATGTCAGCTACGACAGGCACTGGCTCACCCTCAAACTCAATGTCGGTGAAGAACCTCCAGTCCATAGGGGTCATCATCACCTCACAGTCCAACAAATGAAGGGACTGAGTCTGGTGGAACCAGCGCTCAGACAAAGCCCTCATATACCCCCAGGGGCAATGGAGGACAAGAATAGAAAAGAAGGCCTAAAACCCTAGCAATCACTGATATCCCTGTAGTCCTGGTGCAAAGTGTGATACAGGGAATGCACATTAAACCAGTTCCCTCGAGGCTGCATAAAGCCGGGAACCTGCATCAAAAAACCAACCCATGTTAAAAACCTGTGCCCCGAGAATGGCAAAAGAAAGAAAGAGAATCCAGAAAGAAGAAAACTTTAAGTCACCTCATTGGTGTGAAGAAATCTCGATGGATGATGACTCAAGTCTCCCAACAGCTCCTGGGTGTGCACAACAATGCTCGAAACCTCAGCTCGTGGTGCCTGAGCAGGGGCAGAAGCAGCAAAAGGAGCCTGTTCATCATCAATATCAATCGACGGCTCGTCTTGTGTTGGATGAATCACCGACTCTGCTAATCTGCGAGGCGGTCGAGCTGAACGTGGCTCAGAAACT
Organism: Panax stipuleanatus; assembly: GCA_020205555.1. Lineage (NCBI taxonomy): Eukaryota > Viridiplantae > Streptophyta > Magnoliopsida > Apiales > Araliaceae > Panax > Panax stipuleanatus. The sequence continues at coordinate 147,043,995 of CM035124.1, forward strand.
CGCCTCCGTTTAACACCTGAAACTACCCTGCTAGCACAACCGAGTCTATCTCGATTCATCACCTGGACAAAGTCTCCAAATCACCTTAAATATGGTGTGGTAAGCCTAAAATATGTGGCTTATTATTTTAAATCAGTACTCTATGCATTTTTAAGTCTCAAAACATGCATGGGTCAGTCAAAAATACCCAGTGAAATTAAAACTGCATATTTTTCAAAAGATAAGTCCTAAAATAGGCATGGGTCAGTCAAAAATTCCCAGTAAAGTCAAAACTGTATGTTTTTTTAAATGCTCGGGCTTTTAAAAAAATTTCGCCAGAGTCTCCTTTGTAAAACGGACTGTCTGCATGCACACATGCATGTCTAGGTGTCCATTCAGTAGCACACCTTCCCAAAAACAAGAACAGTTCATATTTAAGAAATAAAATCAAAAAATAAACTTCACATAGTAGCCAAATTACCATGGACATTTTTAGTTGAAAATCCACGCTCACTAGGCCTAAAAAAGGATTAGTAAACTGATCAAAAAAGAGCAAAATATGACTGTTTCATAATCTGAATTTTCTTACTACAAAACGTGTATTACAGTAAGATATGCATACATATGAAGTTAGAAAATTTTTAGCAGGTCATATAGGCATACATTTTTCATACATTACGTCTAAAAGCCCCCTACGTGGTTCACATACTTTTAACGGTCAAAACATGAGAAAAAAGGACGTAGAATGTTATCTGCGATGTGTTGAACGTGTAGAGACTGACAAAATTAGAAAAAGGCTGTTCGAACTTCGTAGATCTGAAAAAGAAGATCGAATTCCGTTTGAAACTCGAAATGAAACTGATTCAAATGAACTCCCGCTGCCCAATATAATGCCACAGGTGGAAGCGGGCCCACCCGCGACAGCCACACTTCTACCTGTGGCTCCCCAGGGTGGGTCCCACTTCCCTGAGCTAGGTTCGGTTCGAGTTGAAACAGAGTTTATATGAGCTGCCAAGTCAAAACTGAAGAAAAATCGCTACGTGATTGAGCGGTTTGTCCTGAAATCTTGCGTTTAAGCAGGGTAATCCAGACAGAAAGGGGAACTCTCTAAAAACCCTTGGTATTCAGCCCGAAGCAAGGTCCGGGAATCAATGATGAAGAATACTAAAAAACTACCAAAAAAGGTGCAAAACTAAATAAAACTGCCACTTTCGAAGCATCGGGTACAGACCGGTGGCATCTCAGCCGTTGGCTCAACCCCAGCGAAGCATCGCGAACAGACCGGTGACATTTCAGCCATTGGCTCAACCCCAGTGAAGCATCGGGTATAGATAGAGACAGTTCAACCATTGGCACAACCCCAGCGAAGCATCGGGTACAGACTGGTGACATTTCAGTCGTTGGCTCAACCCCAGGGAAGCGTCGGGTACTGATCGGTGACAATTCAGCCATTGGCACAACCCCATCGAAGCGTCAGGTATAGACCGAGATAGTTCAGCTGTAGGAACAACCCCAACAAATCTTTGGGTACAAACCGAGATAGTTTAGCCATTGGATTAACCCCAGTGAAGCGTTGGGTACAGACCAGAGACAATTCAACCATTGGCACAACCCCAACAAAGAGTCGAGTACAGACTGAGATAGTTCAGCCATTGGATCAACCCCAGCGAAGCATTGGGTACAGACCTGAGATAATTCAGGCGTTGGCACAACCCCAGCGAAGCGTCGGGTACAGATCGATGACATTTCAGCTGTTGGCTCAACCCCAGCGAAGCATCGGGTATAGACCGAGACAGTTCAGCCGTTGGCACAACACTAGAAAAGCGTCGGATACAGACTGAAGACAGTTCAGCTGTTGGCACAACCCTAGCGAAGAATTGGGTACAGACTGGTGACATTTCAGCCATTGGCTCAACCCCAGCAAAGCATCAGGTACAGATCGAGACAGTTCAGCCATTGGCACAACCCCAGCGAAGCGTCGGGTACAAGCCAAGACAGTTCAGCCGTTGACTCAACCCCAATGAAGCGTCCGATATAGACCGAGACAGTTCAATCATTGGCTCAACCCCAACAAAGCGTAGGGTACAGACCACGATAGTTCAGCCATTGGCTCAACCCCAGCGAAGCGTTGAGTACAGACCGGTGACATTTCAGCAGTTGGCACAACCCTAGTGAAGCGTCGGGTACAGACCGAGACAGTTCAGCCGTTGGATCAACCCCAGCGAAGCTTTGGGTACAAACCGAGATAGTTTAGCTGTTGGCTCAACCCCATCGAAGGGTCGGGTATTGACCGATGGTAATTCAACCGTTGGCTCAACCCTAGCGAAGCGTCGGGTACAAACCGATGATAGTTCAACCGTTGGCTCAACCCCAATGAAACATCGGAAGGGATCAGGTGACGGAAGCAACATATTAATCCATCCTCAATGATGGAATCTATTATACATCCTTAAAAGGTAGCACCGAGAAGGATTGGTGATTCAAACCCTCTGTTTCAAACTATAGGTGTAAATTATGGTCAAGATAAGCACCAGAAACGCCTATTGAGGTAAATCTACAACAAAGATATATCCCCAGCGGAGGACCACCTTCAGAAGTATACAACGGCATCAACCGAAAGGAAATATGCCCCACAAAGAATATCGACGAATGAGGGAAAACCCTTGGTCTCAAACCAAGAAATTCACCTAGGCTATAATGGGTAACGTCATCCCCAGCAGAGAGTGATTAAAACAGTTCACGATAGCCTATTAGTGACATCCTCAGCAGAACAAGATAGCATCCTAACTCTGATATACTTGTTAGTGGTTATCCTACCAGTACTCGTTGGACAAGGCAGCCACGAGGGTTATCACAGGTGACGTTATCCCCAGCAAAAAATAACGTAATCAAATCAGTGATAACCCTACCCCCTCGAAGGTATCTAACATTCATCGCATATCATGCCATGCATTGCCTCCCCTTTGCAAGTGAATTTTCTGTGTCTACTAATCTTTATGATGTCCATTCCACTACATTGCATGAACATGATAAAGAGGGGTATCTGTAGACACTCAAAATTTTCTTTCCCTGTTACTAACACTGTAGGAGGGCAGAATTATCTTTTTAATCAATCCCAGTCTCAATACCGGGTCATCAAATCAACCCCGGCCTCAATATCGGGCCGTCAATTTAACCTCGGTCTCAATACCGGGTCATTATATCAACCCCGATCTCAATACCGGGCCGTTAATTCATCCCCGATCTCAATATCAGGTCATCAAATCAACCCCAGTCTTAATACCGGGCCGTCAATTCAACCCCGGTCTCAATACTGAGCCATCAACTCAATCCTGGTCTCAATACCGAGTCATCAACTCAACACCGGTCTCAATACTGGGCCATCAACTAAACCCCGATCTCAATACCGGGCTGTCAATTCAACCACGGTCTCAATATCGGGCTGTCAATTCAACCACGGTCTCAATACCGGGCCATCAACTCAACCCCGGTCTCAATACCCGGCCGTCAGGTCAACCTCGGTCTCAACCCAGAAAGTACAAGTCAGCCCCGATCTTAACCCGGGAGGTACAAGTTAGCCTTAGTCCCAACCCGGGAGGTATAGGTCAGCCCCGGTCTCAACCCAGGAAGTACAGGTCAGCCCCGGTCTCAACTCGGGAGGTACAGGTCAGCCCCGGTCTCAACCTGGGAGGTTAGGTCAACTTCAGAATCAATCTTGAAGCATCCCAACATCTGCAGGGGAAAATTTGGAGTGACCAAGTCAACCTCAGAGACAACATTGAGGATAAATAGACTCGAATGGGATCCAAATCTTGGAAACAGCCCCAAGAAGTCAACCCAAGGCCATGCCGACACTGAAGGCAACCCTGGGAGGGGCAAAATGACCATTTTACCAACTCCAAGATGATTTGGTCAAACTCATGTTGAATTGATGTCACCAAGGTCAGAACAAACTATAACGATGATCCCGAGTGTAAATAGCATAAGACAGCTAAACTGATAAACTGCGGGGAATCGAAGACCTGGTTATGAACACATCCTCTTGGACCCAAAAAATATTTTATCCCATATCATTGTGACACTCTCGGAGAGGGCTTTCCGGAAAGGTATAGCTCGCCTCAATCGGACGCTCTGATCAAAAGTTAGAAAGTTTCGAATCAGACCTCGTATTGCTCAGAGTGAACGTACTTCGAGACAACGGAACCCGCCGCAGGGCCCATGCCACATGGAGCCACACCTTTACCTACGGCAGCAGCAAGTAGAGTGGAGGCTCCCTAGTCTACATATAGAGGTGCACCCCCCTCTTATTTCAAGAATTCAGAAACGCTCCGAAACCCTACCCGTTTGGTTTTCTGACTATTTTCTTATCTTCTAAACCCAAATTTTTTCACTCTAACACGTAGATATACCCACATACTACCACATACAAGAAAATTACTGGTAGATTCGAACGTTTAAAGCCTACGATTTGGCAAAACGCCCATATAGTAGTCCATTGTGAGTATTTTTACGATCAGAAAGTTAACTTCTTTGCACTTTTATAAACTTGCATGTCAAGTTTTGTTTTCTAAATATGCCCAAAACTCAGTTCTGTGGCCGTTTTTGTTAGCTTTTGGTACACTTTTGTACATAAACGTACTTTCTGGCATTTTTACAACTCTAATTGACGATCCGTCGCTTCCGGCAGCTTTTATATACTTGCATCTTCCTTATTAGCAACTTCGCTGGACTAGGTTATCTTCCCAGTCCGGGTTTGGATTTTTTTTTGTATATATTCAACTGTATATATACTAACTTTTCAATTCTATCAAGCTCGGATGTCAAATCCGTGGTAGTTTACTGCTTTTATATATAAATATGCATATATAAGCAGCCTTCACCACACTAGATATCTTCTCAGTTTTGGTTGACTACTTTTCTGTCTATATATATATATATATATATATTTCAGTTCGGCCTAGATCATTCTGTGGCCCTTTTATTGCTTTTATATATATATATATATATATATATATGCATATATAAGCAACATTCACCACATTGGGTTATCTTTCCAGTCTTGGTTGACTACTTTTCTGTACATTTACATTCTAGTTTGGCCTGGATCATTCTGTAGCCTTTTTACAGTTTTTGCACCATTCACCATACTGGGTTATCTTCCCAGTCCTGGTTAATTACGTTTCTGTATATATTTATATATCAGTTCGGGCACAGGCGTGAAAACCCATCGCCCTTTTTACTGTTTTTCTATTTATATATGTTTCAATTCTGTCCAGCCTGGATCATTCCGTGGCTTTTATACAGCTTTTATAAATAAATATATATATATATATATTTCAATTCCAGTCCGGGCACCGGTGTGAAAACTCATCGCCCTTTACAGAATTTGTATATATAATTATATATATATATATATATTGCTTTACTCATTTTTACTAAATTGTTGCTTTAAATATTCATTTTATATGAATCGGTACTGACAGATCTGTGGGCGAACTAGGTTTATTTAAATCTCGCCAACTCTAGCTTTCAAACGGTTCAAAAATGGTACAGAGGGAACCGGGAAGCTAGAATGGTTGAGATTTATTTAAATCTAGCATTTTTCTAGTTTCAGTTATAAAAACTACCTCGCGGCCCTTAGATCGCTATCTAGTGGGAACGAGACGCTTTGGATTAGCGCTAGCCAGGATTTACTGATGGATCCTTGGCCATTATAGCGTTTGGATATATTTATGTACAAATTTGAGCTGTGCAGGTTTATCGACTTCCCTATGTGAGCCTAGGAATTGTGGGATTCATGATCAAACTGATCAGAATATGATTCGCACAATGGACAAACTCCACTTTACAAACGTACCCTGCCGGTTTTTCTATAAAATGTACATACAAAAGACCTTAAAACGGTTATCCGGATTTAAGGTCTCAACATAGTGAAAATATAGTTTGTCGTGTCAGAGTCCCTCCAATGGCTATCATGCCCATGAGTAGACCGACACTTGTATATATGTTGTGGTCGAGGATGCTTCGCAGCCCGACAATCACCATTCAAATTGAGCCTTAAGGCTGAAAAGATAAAACTGAAGTATCGATATGTTTCAATTCCTATGTTAGCGTAAGGGTTTGAAAACCTTCTTTCAAAACATCATTTCAATAATCTTATTGAAAAGAAAAGCTTTTGCAAAATCAAATCAAACACTTTTGCAAATCAAATCAAAGACTTTTGCAAATCAAATCAAAGACTTTTTGTAAATCAAATCAAACCCTTCGTATATAGATTCAATGATGCATAAGAAATACTTTCCATCAAACATAGGCCCAATTTTCAAAATAGCATTCACACACACATTTCCGTTTTTAAGGGAAATATTGAAAAGATGCGGTACCGTTTTTACACGGGAGTTGTGGGGTGCCTAACACCTTCTCCACACTTAATCAAGCCCCCGAACTCAAACTTTATTTTGAAAGATCAAGTTTTGACAATGTCCAGTAATTGGGCCTTTTTCAAGCAAAACTCGGTTTAGTTGGTACAACCATTTCAAATCTACCAACTAGCGACTTTGTAAAACGTTCAAATCATCGACATGATACATGTTAGTCTTTTTCTAAAATACCCTTCAAAACCTTTTTCGCAAATAAAAAGAATAAGGGTAGAGATAACTTAGAAAGAGAGAAAGATCCGTATTGTGACCCGACCCGCGGATTTTTTTCCTGACGTCTACAATTCTCATATTCACTTATATGGTTCAAGTACTTTCAAAAAAAAAAATTATTCGTAAAAATTTATATATATAACCCTATAAAATTCTCGGTTCTTACATAAACATTATCTTAAATTCATCTAATATTATTACCCTTAATAATATTGTATTTACTTCTTAGTATTATTAATCATCTAATAATACTTTACGCATTTACTAATATTATTAACCTCTAAATAATATTTTAATCAATTTCTAATATTATTAACACTTTAATAATATTTTACTCTTTTATTAACACCTACTTCTTTTACTAATATTATTCATCCTTTAATAATATCTTATTCATTTAATAATATTATTATCCTTCTATTAATATTTTATTCAATTTTGAATATTATTAATCATTTAATAATATTTTAATCATCTAATAATACTTTAATCTAATATTATTAATCTTTTAATCATATTGGAATCTAATATTATTAATTATTTAAAAATATCTTAATCTAATATTATTAATATCTTAATAATATTTTAATCATTTATTAGACCAATAAATAATTTATTTTAATTGTTTACCCTTTAATAATCCATTTATTTAATAACCACAAAATGCCATAAATATTACTTCTCATAAAAATTACCAAAATACCCTCCAATATTCAGAATAAAACATATTTAGGGTTTCCAAGCATTAAAATCACATTTTTACCATTTATGACATCACATAACTAATTATTTTTATTTATTCGCAACACAACCATTTACATGAAAAATACCAAAGCAGTCCCAAAACTTTTTCTTTTCTAGAACTAGACAGAATATGATTTCCTCATGATCCCCAAATTTTTCTGAAATTTTCCAACTTGATTTACTATTTTTAAAGTGTCTAAACCAGCCGGATCTTGCAACATTTTTCATAACTCGAGTTTTTGTCTAACAATTATGAAACTTTTGGGGAATTTTCTTGTGATGTATATGTACATCGTGTAAAAATTTCAAAATTTTTTGAGTTACACATAAAGAGTTATTCATATTTACTTTTAAAAAGTCATTTCTTGCAAAATACATAACTTCCATTCTACTCATCAAAAAATGTCCATCTTTGAAGAGGATGCAATTAACTCATCAAAGTATCCTCCCAAAACATTTCAATATTTTTAAAATAAAAGAAACAGACAAAAATGCCCTTGTTAGCAAGTTGCCAGAAACTGTCCTGTTTACCTTTTGTTCAACATGGATTGTTTTGACTCCAATAGCCCTTAAAGCTTGTAAAATCAGTATTTTTGAGTGCTACCACTTGGAGTTACTAGTTAACTTACACATCTAGCACCCCCCATTGAGGGATCACAAATAGGAGGTGTAGATCTAAAGTTACATATGATCTAAGTGAAGAAAGGCAAGGGTTTTTCACCCTTAGGAACATATGTTCATTTTCTTCCTTTTGGATCAACATTTTAACACTCAAGATGGTTAGATTCTTACATGAAACATGTAGATATAAGAGTTTTTGAGTCTTAAAACAATACCCCTCTATTACTTTGAAAATAAACTAAAATAAAAAGGAATAAAGTGGCTTAAAGCCTCACCTTGGTCTCCTAGCTACCTTCCTTGATTTACCAAAGTACCTAATGAACTTAGGATGCATAAGAGATGAACTCTCCTCTCTCTTTTCTCCCTCAAACTCTCGACCTCTCTCTCTCTTTTTCTTTTGCTTTGTTTAGAAGTGAAATGAAAGAATGAGAGTTAAAATGAAAGTATTAGATGTTAGTAATAAAAAGTATAGATATACAACCTATATCTATATTTTTTATCCTAATACTTCTTATCTCTCCAAATTCTTATATTTTTAGATTACATGTAATCTTAATTAAGGATTTTGGACCAATGAGAGATTGACACATAAGTGGTTTGTGTAAGTAAACTAAAGATAAGGAGATTAGTTAACAAATAAGGCAAATTAATTATCACATCACAAGACAAAAATGGTCTTAAGTGGCCGGGTATTACACCCCTTTTTTGCTTTATCTTTAATGCCAAATTTGATTAATCAAATATCCAAAAAGTCCATTAACACTTGGGCTAAAGTTTGGTCTTTCAATTTAATTTTTTTGGACTTCCTAATTAATTGTTTGGACAATGCAAGTAACATAGTCCAATACTTTTAATCTATCTTACCCTAATTATTTATTTAGAATTTCTATCCCCACTATTTTGGAATTTAAATACTTACTCATGTCCATCTAATTTTATAACCCAATTAGACTTGCTTTAATTAGGTATAAAATAAATAATAAATTGAGATAATAAAATTAATCTCTTAGGTTAGTATAAATTTTAAATACTAACATTTCTCAATACTCCCTTAGGTTATTTAATTACCACACCTAAAGTATAGTTAGGTTATGTAGTTTTCCTTTTGAATTCAATTTACATAATTAATAATTATACATATCCATACATATAATATATGTATTTATTTAGCTGTACACCTCTTTCACATAGTCATCACATATTTATTCACTATATGCCATAAAATTTTCAGTATCATTAATATATTTATTTATAATGTGACTAGAAATTCTTGATTATTACATTTGATGGCTATTTGACCATTTTGCCTTCACTTTGATTTTGTATAAATAGGCTAGCTTAAACTCATTTGTTTGTTTACAAACTTTGATCACTTATCTTGAGAGATAGAGAGAGAGAGAGAGAAAAGCATTAATAAGGAATCAAGGAGAAGAAAAGCTTACTAAACAAGCCTTAAGTCAAGAACGCGAAGAACGTGAAGGTAAAACACGTAAACTCGAACTTTAAATATTTTTTTATTGAATTTTTATAGAGAAATGAATTGGTGGAGCATGTCTCTTCCTGAGGAATAAGGATGACTATTAGTGAACAAAAACGTTAATAAGTCATGTATAAGTTAGAATCGTAATTGATTAATTAAGCATTAATCGAAGAAAATGCATACAACTTAGAACTTGTTGTTGATGGACAAATTGAAAACTATCGTGCATAAGTTAGCTGAAAATTGTTGGTTAAGAACTTAGGTGATTAACCAATGGATTGATTCTATTTGGTTTAGCGTAAAAATATTATGTAACGAAGTTATGGCGAAATTTACAAGAAAAGACGTTAATCGTCGAAATCGTAGTTAACTAGGACTCCAGAAGGATAGTGAAAAGTCACCGTTTAACATAGAAACCTAGGTTTTCGGTAGCATAGTGAAGAACTATGTATTTAAGAGTCATGGACTCAATAATGGTCGAATTCAAACTTAAAACGAAGAAACGAGCGAAGAACGCTCACGAGCGTTTAACGAACGCGTAAGGAAAATTTAAATGATGAATTTGTCGTTAACAGATTCAAAAACTTATTATGTCTAGATGAAATTGAAGTACGTAGGATATGTGAGTTAATGGCTTTTGAACGAGCTAATTCCGAGTTATAACGATTGCGTTAAGAGCTCGGGAAGAAATAAAAACGAAAAACATAAAAAAATTCAAAGGCTCAGAGCAGGCGCCGCAGCATCGCCCATACCTTGTAAACTAGTGTCGTAAAGCCTGGCCGGGTTGCCCTTCACTACCAAGGCGCGCCGCAGCACAAGCATTAAGCCTTGGAGTGGCGGCGCAGCGCCCTTAACTAAATTTTTTTCGATGCGAGCTTTTGTGAATCCAACTTTTCGCGTGGTAATTATGGGGCTAGTATATACTTAATATATATGAAGAGAGAATTTCTAAACAACATTTATAGCTATTATTTTAGGAATTAAACGTTGATTAAAAGTATTTAAACGAAGAACGTGAAATGCAAAAACGTAAATCGTGTATCGTGTTCGAGTTTAACACGTGTCTTAAGGTTATATAGTACCTAATGGATATGTATGATATGAGAATGATGAAAAATGAAGATAAAACTTATGTAATTCCTATACAGGGTTTTATACGGTAATCCGGGGGAATTATGTCTTAACTAACGAACCAATTAGGGTTACGACTATCGTTGTACTTAAAAGACGACCGATTAGTGTTGGTTTACGACTTTAGACGTTCAAAAGCCGTAATGAATGTTAAATACCTTGAACGAACATTGAATACCTTAAACGAATGTTATTAATAAAATAAATTTGATTAAGCTATAGAAGAGAAAGAAGTAGGTATAAACAATGTGTGCAGATTGTTTTGTAGCTAATTTCAGTGTGCTATGTGAATATATCATGTAGAAACTGTAAAGACCAAGAATGGTTGAACTTAACATAGAAGACGCTTGTCTGACCTTCGTGTTAGCCAAGTTTCTGTTATTCATGTTATATTGTACATAAATTATTTACGAAAGAGTCGATGCAAATCTTAACTCGACTAGATGAACCTTAAAAGTTGATTGATTTATTTACAAGTCTTTCAAAGTAGTATTGATAACGCTATCCTATGTCAATTGTTTGGTACGGATTCAAAGGTAAGCCTGAGTGTGAATAAACAAAGGTATTTTACGTCGTTTATTCGACAGGTACGTGAGGTTGCCAAAACTTAAACGTACATACGTTTAACGGATGAGTGTTGATCAACATAGAGTACTATAGGCTGATCACCTAGAAGTGCTCGTAAGTTATATCGGATGTACGATATTAGTGCCGGAATGTCTTTTTCATGAATGAAAACGAAATGAGAATGTTCATGGTCTTTTGACCTACTTAGAATTCTTAAGTTACTATATGTGCTTTCGAATTGTTTTACGAGAATAAAAAGTGCTATTTTAATTGTTTATAGTACTTCATAACTATTTGTTCAGTTATTAAAGGTAAATCATATGATTCTTGATTTTGTGATTGCTTTATATATTGTTAGACTTGTTGAGCTAGTTATGTTCACTTCTTGCTTGAATTATATGATTGCAACTAAGAGTGAACGGACCAAAGGTTTTGGTAAGGATAAGGGCAAAGCCTAGATGGATAAGTATATTATCTTGTAATAGAATAGTATGTCTGTATGAAGTTATACTATGACAATTAATGATGTAATGGTTAACAAAACTTGGGAAGGATTTATTATTATTATTGTAATATGAATTTAGTAAATATGTTCATCTTGATGCATTTTTCATTGGAATGAATGTATAGTTAATAGTACCATGTAGCACCATATCTGTGGGTTGAAAGTACCCGAATTTCGGGGTGTCACAGCTAAGGTAAGTATTCTAACTCCATTTAACCTTTAATTTTGAATGTAGTTTTTAAGAACGTAAATGTATATTTTTATGAATAATTGGTAAGTATGATATGTTTTACACTGTAATTAGATATTGTGTAAATTCCAGACTTATACACTCTTTGTTGGTTGTATAAGTGTTCAGCTGTGCTATAATGCATCAAATGTTTAAACCTTTGCTATAATGTATGAAATGTTCAAGTTTTCAAGTTCTGATATGAATGATGTAATAACCGAGAATTTTATAAATAATATTAATAAATAACTTAATAAAAGTTGAATATTTATTTGAATATAAATAAATATTGTTGTGACATGAGATATAGTAATTCAAGTAAATTAAGTTAAGTATGTGACAACTATGTGATGAGTAAGTAATGTGGTGGAATTGATGAAAAGCTTAATTTAAGCTTATGAGAATTGCCTAGTGTGGCAAAATGAATGATTCAGAAATTCATTAAGTAAATTAATTAGGGAATAGTTTAATGAGTGAAAGGATTAATCTATATTATATTCTTTAATTACTTCTTATTATGAGTAATTAATTAGATGGTATGGTAGACTTATATTTATTACTATTTGCTAGGTGAAATGATAAGTAATGTGTGACAATATGTTATAAAGTTGCTTTATTCATTGAATATGAAATAAGGTGTGACATTAGAAGGTGAATAAAGATTATATAAAACTATATGATAAAAGCAAGTTAATCATATAATTTTTTGAAGTTACATAAAGGAACTTATGTGACATCATAATGTGTGGTGGGACAAGTAAATGTGCATTCTAAATACATGGGAGAAAATAAATCTAGTAAATAAAATATTTACTATTAAATGTTTATTTCAATATTTATATATAATCAGAATAATAAAGTTTTATGGAAAATAATGGGTTGTTAGTACCAAACTGAATTATATTTGGACCTATTATAAGTATTATTGGAACTGACCCAATGTACATGGATTGTATGATAATATATATATATATATATACACAGTTCCGGATCTTAGGCTCACCCAACTAAAAGCTCACCCAAGCTCACCCCCTTTAGCGACGGACCGGGCGACGGTTTGGTCCGTCGCTATATATACAATCGTCGTCTTAGCTTTTAGCGACGGACAACATATAGCGACGGACAACATATAGACGACAGTTATATATATAGCGACGGACCAAACCGTCGTCCGGTCCGTCGCGCAAGGGGGGTGAGCTTGGGTGAGCTTTTAGTTGGGTGAGCCTAAGATCCTTATCGTATATATATATATATATATATATATATATGTATATATATCCCCAACCTATCACAATGTAATAATATTATCTCATTGAAGTTACATTTGTACACCCAAAGGGAATTAAAACCTAAGTATATTAGTTCCCATATTGCAAATGCTGAGTTCTAATAAGAGTGTCCCATAATTAGTGTATCATCTTCTCTCATTCACAGGTATAGGCCTTTGACCTAAGCCTATTCCCCTTCAATGTCAATTCTCAGCAATCAAATGATGAATGGGGTGTGGCCTTATCAATGTAATGCAACTATTCCACCAAATCCCCATGGACCATCAGCTTCTTCTTCTCCCTGCTGAACAAAATTGGTGGACAAAGGCTTGGCATTGTCACTGAATTCTCTATAAATTGGAACTCCTTCTCAATTCAATTTGCTGAGAATTCTGTTAAGTAATATAGAGTGTTAGTATACTGAATTAGAGAGTGAGTGCTAAGGAGTTTAGAAGTCTCAAAGGTTTAATTTAGCAAATTCAAGCTTCAAGAGGTGAAAATTCTTAACCATGTTCTTAAAATTCTAAGTTTAATAGGTTCCTGGAAATGTATGAAATACTTGTTAATTAGTTGGAAATGAATGTTATTATGATTAACTGAGTTATATGTGTGTTTGGAATCCACATGATTGGTTTAAGCATGCTGCATTGTGAAGAAATTCGAATGTGAGTTGAGTTCTGCAGTTGCAGAGCTCTTCCTGGTGTTTCCCAGGAAGGGCGTAGCTGCGCCCATCCGGCAGTACTAACTGACGTAGCTGCGCCGATCACCAGTCAGAAATTTTGACTTCTGCTATATTCTGTTATCTTGGACATGTAAGTTTGGCTTAGGCATGCATGAATATAAGCTTAGCTTGTGGTCTAGAGTCACCATACGTACCTTGAATTATTTTATTTGCTTGAGTATGCATTTAAAAAAAAAAAGAAACTTAGAATTTTGAAAGTGAACTTTGATAAAAGTTATGATGTTAAAGTTCGAACCTTGTTAGCATGCACACATGAACTAACTACATATGAAATGTGATTCAAAGTTGCTTCGTTTATGCTTGATTACTTTGACTTGGTTTAAACCGACTTTTAAAAGAAAACTCAAAGTTTTGAAAATCAATTTCGTAAAACTTGTAACATCGTATGTTCTGACTTTGTGAGCATGTGTATATGGTCTAGCTATGCATGAAATGTGATTCAAATTGATATGTATGTGTTAAATTACTTTAGCTTGGGTTAAAATGACTTTTGAAGGCAAACTTGGATGTTTTACAAACTAAGTACTATAAACGTTGTGTTGGTCATATTCTAAACTTAAGACATGCATGCTACTACTTCTTATGTCACTAAACATGACCTGCATATGTACTCACTTAGTTATGAGTTGATTTTATACCTACGAATCAATGACTTTTCTAGCTTGATTCCTGCTACTTCGAGTAGTTTTAGTGTTGTTTTACTCGATTTTTGTGTTGATGTTGCAGGAACTGGATTGGATGGAAACTAGGACTTAAAGGCAAACTTAAGCAATTTTCAGCCAGCACACCAGCCGGGGCGGGCTTTCACAGGCCAATTTACCTGCCAGGGCGGGGGTCATTTATTAGGATTTGTTGTACACCCACTGGGGCGGGCATTCTCAGAATTTAACACTGGCCGGGGCGGGGTGCGTGGCAGATTGTGGAGGTTTCCATCTTTGAGAAGGATTCTGAAGATCTTTTGGGGACTGAAATTCAGACGCGAATAAGGAAGGAATAAAGAGGCAAATAGAAGAAAAAGAAGACTCATTCATTATCATTGAAGATAACTTTGGGATCACGTTTGGAGGATTGAAGCGAAGATTTCAAGCACGAAGAACACGAAGGAGATTGAAGAAGAGCAGCAACTCTACTTACAGTTTTTACTCTCTATCTTCACCTTTGTATTCAAAATGCTAGTATTGTTAGGGATTTCAGTTTCTTATTCATTCATCATGAACTAAATTACTTTTTAAGTCTACGATGGATCTTTATGTGTAGCAAAGTTTGACATGCTTCTAGATTAATTCAGGGAGACTATGGTTTATGCTTAATTTATAAATTGCTTGATCACCAATTTCTTGACAACCCATATGAACTCGAGAGAAGAATTATGGATTTAGACCTAATTATAGTGGTGTGTGATTGTAATTTCTACATGATGTTGGAAGTTATAACTTATGATTAATGTAGCGATAAACTTATGCATCGCACATAATCTTATGAGAATTTGTGATTAAACTTTCTTTGATTATAATTCACATAGAGATATAGTTGATTATTTAACTAAGGTGTTCTATTTAATTCTATCAACTATGGAATTACGTAGATACGGGTATAATTCATTGAGAGATGGTTATAGCTACTATTGTGTTCTTGATTTACAAGGTGGGATAGTTGATTCGAATTAAAAGGAAGTGTGTGTGACAAACGAGAATTTTTTTAATTTAATTTAAATATTTATTGAATTTAATAAATATTTTTGATGATTTATATATTGAGTTCTCAATGTTTTAATTATTGAGTTAAATAATTATTTGATGGAATTGTGGTAGATTAATTTAATTATATGTATTACAATGATTAAATTAATGTAAAGAACTTTATAATTCAAAATATGTATTTAATTGAGTTTATTTAATTAAATTAATTATTTAATAAGCATAATGTTATTCTAATTAATTTAATAATTAATTATAGAGTTAATAACTCGACATAATTAATAAATGAGAATTTTAATTATGTGATGATGCGATTTAATGTGGAATATTAGATTTTATTTACTTGATTTAAATAAGATTATTTGACTAATTAAAGTGTGGCAATTGAACCATATAATAACACTTTAATTAAAATAATAAAAAATTAGTTATTTGAGTGCCCTAACTAAACAAGCCTTTAGGAAAGTGGGTGTCAGTTAATCCCACCATGGATTTAACTAACACCATGATTTGGCAGTTAAATTATATATACGTATTTTATATGTAAAGACCTTATATATTATATCAGTTAAGTTATATCATATACATATCAGAGAATTATACAAAGAGAATAAGAGAGAAATTAAGAGAAAGATTGAGTGAAGAAGTTTTGAAGAATCAAAGAAGAGAAGTTCTATCTAATCAAACAAACAAGTAAGGGATAATTCCTTATCTGGTTCTTAAATTTATATTTTCAAAGTTTCCAGCAACGTATATTCTAAGTTCATGTTTTTATATTTTCTTCATGAAAACTACTTCAAAGTTCTTTGTGACTAAGGTTATTGATGATTGATGATTATATGATTATATGTATTTTAGTATATGTCCATAACAGGTTTTATATCATGTATGCATGATTTAAAGTAACTAAATCCATGTAATTATGCTTTAATTGAAATTTTATACATTACAGAGTATGAAAAGTTTGAATAATGCCATATGTACAAATTTGCATGCTTTAATTGTCTATTTAACTTGAAATTGATAGTTGATTATGATTATGCATGTTTAAACAAACAAAATGGAATTTAAACAGACAGATTCAGAGTTATAACAAATCTGTAATGTCAAATTTCATGATTTCTCTCGAAACTCTGCAAAATACCAAAAATAGTGAATTTATGTGTTGTAATTTGAACGATTTCGTAATCTAAAGTGTTAAATGCATGCCATATATGTTATTATATGTTATATGAAGTTTATTCTTCATGGGTAGTATTAAAAATCATCGTGCTAGTTTAATTTGGATTTAATTGGGCTATGAACAGTGCAGTTCGCGAACTACAGTTCGCCGAACAGGAGACCCCTACCCCGACGAGCCCTTTTAACCTAGGACACCCCCGCCCCGACGGACCACCTACCTAGGACACCCCCTACCCCGACGAGCCCTTTTAACCTAGGATACACCTACCCCGACGAGCCCTTTGTTTTATGTAGTTTTTATCCATAACGTGATGAGTTAATGTAACTTAAGGAACCTGATAACAAGTTGAGCATGTAACACAATACTATAACATATTATTGACATGTATAAGACAATTTAAAGTTTGATAATAACAAGTTATGTGTGAACTTGGATATTGTTGTCATAAGGTTCGATCTTTGACTGTTTAAGAGTTTATACTTGTGTGGTATGCATGTTGTGGATTTAGATTCATGTTATTTGGTTAGTTAACAAGTTAAGATTTGTGAACCAAGTTGTTAAGTTGAACTTAAGTGAGAAGTTTAACAGTTAAACGCAGTGGTTATAAAACTAATTGATATCGTAAATATAATGAAATGTGTAGGACGTTGAGGAAGTGAATTGTAAATATAATTGTAGCTTGTGCACAAGGCAAGTGTTCTATTCCTAATTTACTATTGTTGAGCAAGTTTCTAAACCTTACTTTTATGTTACGCAAGTGTTCTATCCCTAATTTACTATTGTTGAGCAAGTTTCTAAACCTTACTTTTATGTTACGCAAGTGTTCTAAATTCAAACCTTTATTGAGCAAGCTTTCTAAATTCGAAGTTATTCGTTGATCAAGTTCTATACTTATGTTTCTATGTCAATCAAGTTGTTATTCTTGTTTATTCAAGTTAATATTTCGTATGAGATACTATAATCATTGTATAGTATAACTTCAGTATACAATCCTTATTTAATTGTATACCCTCGAGATTCATTATTTCAATTTAATTATCAATTGTTGTTGAACCCTGTAAGACTAGTGAACCCTTATTGATTCGACTAGTCCATAGTTGATGAACGTTCTAAATTCTAGAACTGTTATTGAGTTTATCCAAACCAAAATTCCTTTGGTGCGGACTCTAATGTCAAACTGAGATGAAAAACCCTGTTATAGGGGATTAATTTCGCGTTAGCGTTGAGATGATGTGCACATTATGGTACTTAGGGATGATCCCCCTAAGTACGAGTAGTAGAGTCCATATAGTCTTATGACTGTTAAAGTTTAAAGTAGAAATACTTGATAACCTGGGACATAGTTCATGGTCTTATGATCCTCAAATGTACTTTTGATTCTTGTTATTCATTCTTGATTTAAAAGCCGAGTTTCTCTATTCATAATTCATTGATTCACTCGCATGTTATTATTATTGTTATACTTGTGGGCAATCATGCTCACTCTTGCACAATAACATTGCAGTTAAGAACGAATGGTCCGACGAGCCTTCTATTAGCAAAGTCAACGGCAAGGTTAACAAGTGTTGAAGACTCGTTATTTAATTTGAGAATGTTATGTTTAAGACTTTGACGTGTTAAGACTTATGTATTTGATTATGTTTCCGCACTTAAGATTTAAGGTTAGTTCAACCTGGGATTTATTTATTTATTATTCAGATGTTGTAATCCCATAAGGGGAGATGATGGAGATATTTCTATTTATTTCATGATTTGCATTTATTATGGATAGATAGATATGTGATATTTGTATAGTGAACACCAAATTCCGTAGAAATTAAAGTACTCGGATTTGGGGGTGTCACAGTGTGTCATTCTACGTGAAGTATAAATTGAAATTGTAGACTTAATTCTCCAATATCTGATTAAAAGCAAGGGTAGTTAGTTGATCTTGAAGTCATTAGTAGTTTTCACAAATTTCACGAAATTAATCATTTGGTTTAATAAAATTGGGATAGTATAAAATTGATAATTGTTAAGATAAATTGTAGTTATTTTCTCCGTGGGAACGATACTTTACTTCCACTATATTACTTGTTAACCACGTATACTTGCGTATTGTGCGTATTAGATTTTACCCAACAAGTTTTTGGCCCCATTGTCGGGGAATAATAAATGTGCTTATCATTTTCAATATCGGTTTAATTATATCAGTTTTATTTAAAATATTTTTTTATTATTCTTATTTTTGTTTTATTTATTATTTTAGGGACTCTTGAGTAGTGCATGCAAACTCGATCAAAAAAGCCTGAATTATTGTGACACCCCCAAATCTGGGTACTTCAATTTTCAGGGGATTTGGTGTTCACTATACAAATATCACATATCTAGCTACCCATGATAAATGCGGAAATATAATTAAATAGAAATCGTCCCCTTAAGAGGTTACAATATCTGAATAAATGAATCCCAGGTTGAACTAACCTTAAACATAAAATGCAGAAACGTAATTAAACAAATAAGTCTTAGTAATAACATAGTCTTAACAATAAACATTCTTAATTAAATAACAAGTCTTCATCACTTGTTACCTTTGCCCTTGCCTTTGCTAGTGGAAGGTTCGTCAGACCTTTCGTTCTTAACTGCAATGTCATTATGCAAGAGTGAGCACAATTGCCCACAAGTATAAAAATATAACAGTAATAATAACATGCGAATAAGTCAAAGAGTTCTGAATAATAGAAAGCTTGGGTTTTGAATCAAGAATGAATAACAAGAATCAAAAATACATCTGAGGGTCATAAGACCAAGAACTATGTCCCAGGTTGTCAAGTATCTCTACTTTAAACCATTAAAAGTCATAGGACTATATGGCTCTACTACTCGTACTTAGGGGGATCTACCCTTAGTACCATAATGTGCACATCATCTAAACGCTAACGCATAAATAATCCCCTATAACAGGGTTGTTCATTTCAGTTTGACATAGCAGTCCGCACCAAAGAAAGTTTGGTTTGGATAAGCTCATCAACAGTTCTAGAATTTAGAACGTTCATCAACTATGGACTAGTCGAATCAATAAGGGTTCGCTAGAATAAACTCTTAAACGATTATAATCAAACCTTACAATAACAAATCCAAGTTCGCATACAACTTGTTAATATTCAAATTAAAATCGTCTTATACATGTTAAAAATATGTTATAGTACTGTGTTACATGCTCAACATGTTATCAGGCTCATTAGGTTAAGTTATCTCATCATGTTATGGACTGAAAATCACACAAAACAAAACAACTTCGACTCTGCATTCCCCGCCGGGGCGTGGGGTTTGTGCTGTAGGATGCCCGCCGAGGCGAGGGTCTCCAGCATGACGTACTACAGTTCGCGACTGCACTGTTCATCAGCCCAAACAACCCATGAAAATGCAAAATTTAAGTTCAAACAACACTGTTAATGTTACCCATAGTTTGTAAACTTAACACAAACATCATACAACGCTTCTAGCATGTTGTTAACACTTTAGATCACATAATCACTCAAATTAGAACACATAAATTTATTGTTTTTTGTATTTTTCTAAGTTTCGGACAAATCATGAAATTCATCATTACAGATTCGTTATAACACCTAATCTGTCCGTTTAAATTTTGTTTTCTTTGATTAAATACGCATAATCATAATCAACTATCAATTTGAAGTTTAATAAACATTAAAGCATGCAAATTTGTACATAAGGGCCCTATTCATATGTTCATACTCTGTAACTTTCAAATCTCTAATTTAAACACGCTTTCATGGATTAATTACTCTAAAACAGATTATAATCGATATAAGACATATTGTAAGCATTTAATAACACATATGTAACCATATTATCAATAATCATCAAAATCTCAGTTACAGAGAACTTAAAATAGTTTACATGGAGAAAATATATGAACGTGAAATTAGAAGTTTAGTTTGAGGAATTTACCCTTGCTACTTGTTAAGATGATTGAAAGATGATAAAAGCTTCCATTGATTCTTCAAATTTCTTTCAATTCTCTCAATTTCTCTCTTAAACTTTCTCTCTTTTCTCTCTAACTTCTCTGACTGATATACAATATATGAAGGAGATATAGATATAGTGTTTACGTATAAAAGTAACCGGTGAAGTCACGGGTAGCTGTTAAGCGCATCAGGCCTTAACTGCTCCCATGTTCCTTAGGCGTTGTTTGGTTGGTTACAAGAAGCTCATTTCCCATTTAATTTAATTAACTTATTTAGTATATAGTTTATTTGTCACACTTTAATAATTCCAATACTATTATTTAAATTTAATTAAATAAAATATAATATTACACATTAAATGACATCATCACATAATTAAATATCTCATTTATTAATTATGTCAAATATTTTAATCTCTAATTAAGTAATAAATTAATTAGAATAACATTATAATTTTTAGACAATTCATTTAATTAAATAAACTAAATTAAATTCATACTTTGAACTATAAAAATTCTCCACATTAATTTAATCAATGTAACACATAATTAAATTAATGTACCACAATTCTATCAACTAATTATTTAACTCAATAAATAAATCATCAAAAATATTTATTTAATTCAATAAATATTTAAAATAAATTATAAAATTCTCGTTCGTCACATCTTTCCCCCTTAAAAGGATTCTGTCCTCAGAATCACGGTTCAATTAATTTCATCCCGTTACATTCTCCCCATACAAAGATTTTGTCCCCAGAATCGCTTACACATAAATTAAGCAAATAAGTGTGGGTAAGTCTTCATCATATGTTCTTCGAGTTCCCACGTAGCTTCTTCGGCGTTGTGGTTCGTCCAAATTACCTTAACAGAAGGTATTATTTTATTTCTAAGAGCTTGTTCTTACCTGTCAACAATCTGAACAGGAACTTCTTCATAGGATAAATCTTTCTCAAATTGCAGGGGTTCATATTCAATCACATGCTTGTAATCGGGTTTGTACGGTCGTAAGACTGAAACATGAAAGACGTTGTGGATGTGTTCTAATGCTGGAGGTAGAGCTACCTCATAAGCAACTTCTCCGATTCTTCGCAACACCTGAAAGGGTCCAATGAACCTCGGGCTTAATTTTTCCTTCTTACCTGAATCTGATCTTTTCCTTCCAGGGAGAGACTTTCAAGAATACAAAGCTACCTGATTCAAATTCTACGTTCTTGCGGTGTGGATCGGCGTATTTCTTCTACTTATCCTGAGCAGCTACCAATCTTGTCAGGATCACCTTGATGATCTCGGCTGTCTGTTGTACCAATTCTAGTCCTAGCAATAGTCTTTGACTGACTTCATCCCAATATAATGGAGTTCTACACTTTCTATCGTACAACCCTTCGTAAGGCGGCATGCCAATACTTGCTTGGTAACTGTTGTTATAACCGAATTCCTTGAGTGGTAGGTGATCATCCTAATTTCCTTATAAATCCATAATGCATGCTCTCAGCATATCTTTCAATGTCTGGATAGTTTTTTTGCTCTGCCTGTCTGTCTGAGGGTGATATGTCGTACTCATTCTTAACTACGTCCCCATGCATTCCTGTAGTCTTTTTCAGAAATTCGATGTGAATCGCGGATCTTGATTGGAGACAATCGATATTGGAACTCCGTGCCTTGAAATAATATCCTTCACATATAGCTTTGCCAACTACTCTAGGTTGAATCTGATCTTGATTGGTAGGAAGTGTGCTGATTTTGTCAGTCGATCAACGATAACCCATACTGCGTCGTAGCCTTTCTAAGTTGTCGGAAGGCTAACTACGAAATCCATAGTAATATGCTCCCATTTCCATTCTGGGATCTCTAATGGTTTTAGCAACCCACTTGGCCTCTGATGTTCTGCTTTCACTTTTTGACACGTTAGGCACTTGGCAACACAATCGGCAACATCTCGTTTCATATTCGGCCAACAGAAATGCTGTCGGAGATCTTGGTACATCTTTGTATTTCTTGGGTGAATGGAATATCGTGAACTATGAGCCTCGCTCAAAATTTATTCCTTAATCTCTAGCACTGGCGGTGCCCAAACTCTGCTCTCAGATCTTAACAGTCCCTCACTGTCCACCTTGAACTTTAGTTCATTCCCTTCGGATATCTTCTTCTTTGTCTTTTCACATTCTTTGTCTTGAAGTTGTGCATCCTTTACCTTATCCAGCAAGGTTGTACCAGCTCTAATCTGGAACAGCTTCTGGTCAGATTCCATAGGATATCTCACTTCCATATCTAACTTCTCCAATACTGAAATCAACTCTTCCTAGGCAGTTAACAACAATAATTTCTCTCGACCCTTTTTGCTTAAGTCGTCGATAGCCACATTCACTTTACCCGGATGGTATAAAATCTCGCAATCATAGTCCTTTATCAATTTCAACCATCTTCTCTGGCTTATATTCAAATTCTTATGTGTAAAAATATATTTCAGACTCTTTTGGTTTGTATATATTTCACGCTTCTCTCCACAGAGATAATGTCTCTAGATCTTCAAAGCAAATACCATCACCGCCAATTCCAAGTCATGGGTCGGATACCCCTTCTCATAATTATTCAATTGTCGTGACGCATACGCAATGACCTTGCCATTTTGCATAAGCACATAGCCTAGTCCTTTATGCAACGCATCACTATACACCATAAAATTTCCTGTGCTATCCGGAAGAGATAACACAGGTGCCGTACTTAACTTCTTCTTAAGCTCTTGGAAGCTTTCCTCGCACTTCTCCGTCCAAATGAATTTCATAGATTTCTTAGTCAAATTCGTTAGCGGAGTTGCGATTTTGGAAAAGTCTTGAATGAATCTTCTATAATATCCAGCTAACCTAAGAAAACCTTTCACTTTCGAGGTGTTTTCGGCTGATCCCAGTTCATCACAGCTTCGACCTTGGATGGATCTATCGAAATTCTGTCCTTATCAATCACATGTCTGAGAAATTGCACCTGCTCAATTCAAAATTTGCATTTCAAAAACTTGGCGTATAACTTCTCTCTTCTCAAAGCCTCTAATGTCACATTCAGATGATCTACGTGTTCCTCCTTGGTCTTTGAATAAACCAGAATGTCGTTGATAAACAACACCATGAATTTATCCAAAAATGGCTTAAACACTCTCTTCATTAGGTCAATAAATGTTGCAGAAGCATTCGTTAGACCAAATGACATCACCAAAAATTCGTAGTGTCCATATCGAGTCCTGAATGCTGTCTTCAGAACATCATTTGTCCTCATTTTCAACTAATGGTAACCACTTCTCAGATCTATCTTCAAGAAATATCTCGCTCCCTTTAATTGGTCAAACAAGTCGTCAATCCTAAGCAATGGATACTTATTCTTGATTGTGACCTTGTTCAACTATATGTAATCGATGTAGAGCCGCATCGTTCCATCCTTCTTCTTAACGAATAACACCGACGCTCCCCACGACGATACGCTCGGTTAAATATACTTCTTGTCCAAAAGTTCTTGTAGCAGTACCATTAATTCCTTCATCTCTACCGTAGCCATACAGGACGGGGCCTTCGATATTGGAGCGGTTCTTGGCGCCAAATCGATCATGAACTCTACTTCCCTATCTGGCAGAAGTCATGGAAAATCAACCAAAAATACGTCCATGAAGTCTCTCACGACTGGTATCTCCTCTAACTTTGGGCTCTTTTTTCGACTATCGACTATGTAGGCTAAATATCCTACACAACCCTGTCTCAATAACTTCTTGGTCTGCATCATCTTCAGACAACTTCGCTTGTCTAGGCGACTTGCTGCCATAAAACACAACCTTTGATGGAGTCATAAGGTTAATACACTTTCCATTGAAATCAATTATCGCCCCATAATTGAATAGCCAATCCTCTCCCAAGATAACGTCAAATTCCCCAAGTCTAATCCGGATAAGATCTACTTTCATCACGTTACCCTTAATATCCACCCTACAGTTCTTGTGTACATACTTAATAGGGATCATTTCCCTATTCACAATCTCTATGTTCATAGGGTATTCTAACTCATCCTTAGGCAATTGTAGGTTCTTAGCAAAGTTATTGGATATAAATGAGCAAGTAGCACCCTGAATCAAATAATACATATACATTAACTTTATTGATCGGAATGATACCTGACACCACATCGCGAGACTGCACAGCATCCTGCACTGTCATGTTGAATGTCCTGGCAGTAGGTCGGTTGGTTGATGTTGTCCCATAATCCTCAGAGCATTTCCACCGCTGCTACCTCTATTCCCTTCTGCTCCTGCCCCTCCAGATACCTTCTTGGGGAAATCCCTTTCCAGATGGTCTTTCGACCCACATGTGAAGCAGGCGCCCTTCTTAGGGTTGGGGCAGTTTGGTGCTATGTGGCCTTCCTGACCACAATTGTAGCAGACCCACTTTCCTTTCATACAGACCCCCAAGGGGTTCTTCCCATAGGTCGTACATGCTTCTACCCTTTTCTTCTGGTTTCCCTGTTGATTTCTGGTCGATGTGATGTCAATCCACCTTCTCTTCTGATTATTACCTCCTCCAGTGTTACTGCCACTCGCCTTGTTGTTACCTTCAACTTTACCTTTCTTCTTCTTCTTCTTCAGCACTTGGTTGTATTTTGTCATAGCATCGCTCCCACCTTCAGCGATGATAGCCTTCTCCAATACTCCCACAAAGGTGTTCAACTGGAACATTGACACCTTGCTATACAACCAGAGCTTCAGTCCCTATTTGAATCTCCTAGCCTTCCTCACATCAGTGTGCATTTGATAAGTGGTAAATCTAGCCAGCTCATTAAATCTCGCCGCATAGTCTGACACAGACATGTTGCCCTGCTTTAGCTCCAGAAACTGAACCTCCATTTGGTTTTGTCTCGTCTTGAAGTACATTTCGAAGAACATCTCTTTGAACCTTTCCCAAGTTATCACGCCTTGTCCTGCCCGGACCTTGTTTGCCTACCACCAATAGCTGGCTTCTGCCATTAGCATGAAAGTTGCATAAGAGCTCTTCTGATCCTCACTGACCCTAGCGACGTCAAAAACCTTTTCCATCTTTATAACCCAAGTCTGTGCTTCGATCGGGTTCATGGATCCCTTAAATTATGGCGGTCCCACCACCTTAAAGTCTTTGAACGTCATATTTGGTGGAGCTTGCTGCTGATTGGCCATTGCTCCAGTCAATAAGTTCACCAATTACTGAACGAGGTTAGCGTTGACATTGGCGTAATTGTTATTCGTTGACCCTTCTTGGGCCGGTTGACTAGTAGGGCATCTTCTCGGCGGCATATTTCTGTTAAGATATACGCTTATTAGATCTTTATTCAATTCTTAAATATTTAAGACTTAGCTTAAACATTTTAAAATAATCACTTAAGACATATCATCTCAAATAAGCTTTGATATTTTATTCAATCAAATGTTTTAAACATATGAAAGATAGCATCACTGCTATTTACATCAACTATCCTGAGATAAGAATTTCAAGATTTAAATCATCATCCTCTTCTGTTGTTTATAAATACATCGAAATTTACATTATTAACTAACAAAGAAATATTCACATAATCATGTAGTTCCTATCACGGCCTACTAAGACGTCGAACAGCTTTTCGGTGCTCTTCTTCGATAATAGGGGACATCGTCCTACGATCCAGTATATACCAAGGTAGGTCCTCAAACTGAACTTGATAGTACATAACCCGATCCTGGGCCTTATCAATCATAGTCTGAAACGTGTAGTCCGTCTCCTCAATCTTAGCCTTCTTTGCCCGATCGTTTTCCTCGGCAAGATTTGCACGTTGTGAAGCCCTCATCCAAGCATCCTCTGCTATGGCATGCTTCGCTGATTCCACTTGCAAATCATTCTTCAGCTTCTCTATCTCAGCTAAGTTTTCTTCACTTTGGCCCCTCTCATAAACCAACTCCCACTCCACGTCTCCAAGATGTGTATCCAGTGTCTCGATCTCGCCATCCCTTTGCTCGATGGTAGTCCGCTGAGTAACTGTCTGCTTCTTCAGCTCCCGAGCAGTATCGTGTAACTCTATGTTATGGTCATACAGCTCGTCGTACATCTCAGCACTGATAGAGTTTGGTGGAAACTCATCAGGGTCCTCATCCTCTTCCTCAGCTGCCTCAACCTCAATCTCATCAGAGTCCTCCTCTGAATCAAACACTGGCTCATACTCTTGACCAACAACAGTGATCCATGGAGATATCTCTCTCCGAACCAACTGCTCTCAGACTGTATGAATGTCTCGGAGCTCCTCCTCAATAGCCACTCGGGGTACAACCTCCCTAGGCTGACTGGATCCTCTAACATCTGACATCTTGATAATCAAAATTTTAAGGTTTTAGTTACTAGGTGATGCTAATCGATACTAGCGAGCACATAAGTAAACACATAAGCATATAAAGTCTTTTATTATCTTTCTTAGAACTCGATAATAGTTTATCACCACTATGTTATAGATCTCTTAAAAGGCTACTACCCTATGGTTTCCCCCCACCTAAGATCCATAACCTAAAGCTCTGATACCAACTTCTGACACCCCCAAATCCGGGTACTTCAATTTCCACAGGATTTGGTGTTCACTATACAAATATCACATATCTAGCTACCCATAATTAATGCGAAAACATAATTAAATAGAAATCCTCTCCTTAAAGGGTTACAATATCTGAATAAATGAATCCCAGGTTGAACTAACCTTAAACATCAATTGTGGAAATGTAATTAAACAAATAAGTCTTAGCAATAACATAGTCGTAACAATAAACATTCTCAATTAAATAACAAGTCTTCATCACTTGTTAGCTTTGCCTTTGCCTTTGCTAGCGGAAGGTTCGTCAGACCTTTCATTTTAACTCCAATATTATTATGCAAGAGTGAGCACAATTGCCCAGAAGTATAAAAATATAATAGTAATAATAAAATGCGAATAAGTTAAAGAGTTCTGAATAATAGAAAGCTCATATTTTGAATCAAGAGTGAATAACAAGAATCAAAATTACATCTGAGGGTCATAAAATCAAGAACTATGTCCTAGGTTGTCAAGTATCTCTACTTTAAACCTTTAACAGTCATAAGACTATATGGACTCTACTACTCGTACTTAGGGGGATCAGCCTTAGTACCATAATGTGCACATCATCTAAACACTAACGCGTAAATAATCCCCTATAACAGGGTTGTTCATCTTAGTTTGACATCAGTGTCCGCACCAAAGGAAGTTTAGTTTGGATAAGCTTAATATTAGTTCTAGAATTTAGAACGTTCATCAGCTATGGACTAGGTGTATCAATAAGGGTTCGCTAGTTTTACAAGGTTTAACAATAATTGATAATCACATTGAATAATGAATCTCGAGTGTATACAATGGAAGAAGTATTGTATACTGAAGTAATGCTTTACAAAGATTATAATATCTCATACGAATCTTTACTTAAATAAACAAGAATACGAACTTGATTGATATAGAAACATAAGTTAGGACTTGTTCAATTAATAACTTTGAATTTAGAAACTTGCTCAATTTAAAGAGTATAGTTAGAGAACTTGCTCAACAATAGTAAACTAGGGATAGAACACTTGCCTCGTGCACAAGCTACCGTTATAACTACAATTCACTTCCCCAAACGTCCTACATATTTCATTGTATTTACAATATTAATTAGGTCCATTATCACTACATTTAACTGTTGAACTTCCCCATTTTAGCACAACTTAACAACATGGTTCATAATCTCAACTTGTTGATTATAACATGAATCTGGACCCTCAACATGCATACCACACAAGTATAAACTCTTAAATAATCATAATCAAACCTTACAACAACAAATCCATTTTCGAATACAACTTTTTAATATGAAACTTAAAATCGTCTTATTCATGTCGACAATATGTTATAGTACTGTGTTACATGCTCAACACGTCATCAGGTTCATTAGGTTAAGTTAACTCATCATGTTATGGACTGAAAACCACACAAAACAAAATAACTTCGACTCTGCATTCCACGCCGGGGCAGGGGGTTTATGCTGTAGGATGCCCGCTGAGGCGGCATACTTTACACTAGAAAGCCCGTAGGGGCGGGGGTCTCCAGCATATCGAACTGCAGTTCGCGACTGCACTGTTCATCAGCCCAAACAACCCACGAAAATGCAAAATTTAAGTTCAAACAACACTGTTAATGTTACCCAGAGTTTGTAAACTTAACATAAACATCATACAACGCTTCTAGGATATTTTTAACACTTTAGATCACATAATCACTCAAATTATAACACATAAATTTACTGTTTTTGGTATTTTTAAAGTTTCAAGATAAATAATGAAATTTATCGTTACAGATTCGTTATAACACCGAATCTGTCCGTTTGAATTTTGTTTTCTTCGTTTAAATATGCATAATCATAATCAACGATCAATTTGAAGTTTAGTAAACAATTAAAGTATTAAAACTTGTACATAAGGGCCATATTCATATGTTCATACTCTGTAACTTTCAAATCTCTAATTTTAACATGTTTTCATGGATTAATTACTCTAAAACAGATTATAATAGATATAAGACATATTGTAAGCATTTATTAACACATATGTAACCATATCATCAATAATCATCAAAATCTCAGTTACAGAGAACTTAAAATAGTTTACATGGAGAAAAAATATGAATGTGAAATTAGAAGTTTGGTTTGAAGAATTTACCCTTGCTACTTGTTAAGATGATTCAAAGATGATAAAAGCTTCCTTTGATTCTTCAAATTTTTTTCAATTCTCTCAATTTCTCTCTTAAACTTTCTCTCTTTTCTCTCTAACTTCTCTGACTGATATACAGTATACGAAGGAGATATAGATATAGTGTTTACGTATAAATGTAACCGGTGAAGTCATGGGTAACACTTAAGCGTATCAGGCCTTAACTACTCCCATATTCCTTAGGCGTTGTTTGGTTGGTCACAAGGAGCTTCTTTCACATTTAATTTAATTAACTTATTTAGAATATATAAGTTTATTTGTCACACTTTAATAATTCTAATACTATTATTTAAATTTAATTAAATAAAATATAATATTACACATTAAATCACATCATCACATAATTAAAATTCTCATTTATTAATTATGTCAAATCTTTAAATCTCTAATTAATTAATTAATTAGAATAACATTATAATTATTAGACAATTCATTTAATTAAATAAACTCAATTAAATTCATACTTTGAACTATAAAAATTCTCCTCATTAACTTAATCAATGTAACACATATAATTAAATTAATCTACTACAATTCCATCAAATAATTATTTAACTTAAAAAATAAATCATCAAAAATATTTATTTAATTTAATAAATATTTAAAATAAATTACAAAATTCTCGTTCGTCACAATTATTGCCTTGCGAGGACGACATCGACGAACGGTTTCAGAGGTTAAGTAAGTGGATTGAGAAAACTTGAGAATCACTTGAAACACCGGACAACATGGCTGAAGAAGAACAGAAAGCACTGCGAGACTATGCTACACCGCGGGTATCGAAAATTCAGTCAAGTATTACTAGGCCTACTATTAATGCTAACAACTTCGAGATCAAGTGTGACGCCCCCAAATTCGGGCTGCCACTTGGTCACTCGAATTCGGTTTGTCACGTTCTAATATCTAACACCACAATAAATATTATGACTAAATGTCGCATCGCACAGCGGAATAATACACAACTATTACTGAATAGATTATATTTAATTAATATAATTTATTCACATCCCAAGGTCTCGAAACTTAAATAGTGATTAAGCAGCTTAGACATAACTTAAGCATACATAACCTTAACTAGTACATAATAGAATAAGTTCTTCTTACAATCATAAAGTTCTATATAAATAAAGCTACTCAGTAGCCTTCCCCTTGCCCTTGTCGGTGCCCTAGGGTCCGCACTGCTCTTCCTTAACTGAAATGTTTTAGGAAAAACAAGAATGAGCAACAAGTTTGCTCAGCAAGTAATATAACAACAATGGTGAGTAATATAGTTCTCGAATCTCAAAAGGGTATAACAGAATATGATAGTTCAAAGATAACAAGAATATCAACAGTTCTTAATAACAGTCGCTAAGGACAGAATAATATCAATATGATTCAATGCTAAATCAATATAAGATTTCAAGATAATTGAATACTGAGCAGTCACTAAGGACTATGAACTTCTACTAGAATTAACAGTAATATACTGATAATCCAACAAAACAAGTACAACAGGTGATCAGCCTAAAGTACCCTACGGTATGCTTATCGTTCAATCGTACTTAAAGTGTGCGCACGTCGGTCTCTCGACAAATATAGTTTCCCTTCGAAGAAGGTTGTCCATCTCAGTCAAACACAAGATCCGGCACCAATTAATTGGTTTGAGTCGCCTTTCAACAATATGAGTCTAGCCAAATCAAATGAGTCTAGCCAAATCAAATGGCATAGATCACAACAATTATAAGTTCAATCTCAAGATTTAAAGTTCGAAGAATATAAATTAACTTTTATCTTTTTCATAAAATATTTGAATTTAAATCTCAAAAGCTTACTTGTACGACAATAATAGCACAAGATTAATGAATGCTCAATAAAGAGTAAGGTTAGAAACTTGCTTACAATATCCGTTGAATAAAGTAAGGCAAGGGTTTAGGATACTTTCCTTATGCGTAGTTTACCCACGAAATTAATCAACACTTTCGAATTCTATCGTAATATAATTACGTATATATATATGATATCCATTGGTCATATATTTCAGCATCTCATCTTACCTTGGATATACAATCAACACATAAACTAAGTTTTATCCTAGCTACACCGTCATACCATATATAGTATTATATTAATTCACAAGTCTCGACTAATATTCTTTTATCCTTAACGTTCATCTTTTTGAGTTAAACACACTCTCATATCATTATTATCACATAAGACCATAATCAATACCAATCATATTTCATTTAGTAAGTTATGGCATTGTTATAAGTTAACCGTCAAAATTGGATTCAAGTATCAACATATGATATTTCATAACTCATATACATATTAAAGGGTTCTTTCATGTTTGTACAACCTTTCTAAGTTCAATTATACATTTTATAATTCTAAGTCACGTTTTCTAACGAGTTAGGGTCATACAACACCATGGATTCACATAAGTTGTCATGCTTGTCACTTAGGCATATAAGGTTGTCACATATTTTATTGGTAGGCATGCTCACATGTTTCTATGTCATGAATGCGTGATTCTAGGATTGCTACGTGTTTGTAACTTAATCGAACTCATGCTTGATTAACTTGCATTACATTTAACAAGTGTGTTCACGTGTATGATATACTAGTGATGTTACACGTACTATTAGACATGTTAAAATATCAGAATTTAGAACATGTCAAAGTCCACGTTTTAAAGCTTATATTCTTGTTAGTAACGTTCACTAATGAGTTCAACATGCTCATGCTACATTACGAATCATATAAACACAAGTTAACAGGTTAGTCATGCATTTCTAAACCATACTACCATGCTCGTAAGATCAGAACATCCATATGGTATATACGTATATCAAAGTTTGTTTATAAACTCTGAGTTTGCTCTTTTACTTGAAAACTTATTTTGATTCATGCTTGGATAGTCTAACAATATAACTATCATATTGTCACATGTCAAGGCATATCAGAATGTAATACATTTACACATAAGGTCTGATTATGTATTACACCATGTTTATCAAACTAGTTTACAAATCTTTAAGCTTTCTTCGAAATACTCAACTAAAATAATTAACATAGCTCACTATATACCTAGCAACCTTATTGCACATGTCATGGTGATTTATATGCATATTCTAGTTAATATAACATGCTCAATACATTAGAAGACATAACAAAACTGTCAACAGAAACTGCAGAGGGGCGCGGCCGCGCCACTCCGGTTCCAGGCCAGAAAATGTTCTGCTTCAGCAGAACTTCAGCAATTCCTCACAATGTATTTAGCTAGCATGCTTGCATACTACTACTTTGCATTCCTAACATATAGATATACTTAACAACTTATGCTAGCACCTTATCACACATTAATTCCAACAATATCATGCAATTTTTATGAATTAAATTTCAAATGGGTTTAGAGATTATACCTCTTTAACTTGAATTGATACTCTCCTGACTTAACTTTCAGATTGCCCTCTCAATACAATATCCTCACTTTCTATATAACTTAGCAAATAACTCAATCAAAGTGAATTGAAGGGGATGGGAGCTTAATTTATAGACAAATGAATAACCATACACGAGCTTTACACATAGAATTAAACTAAGAGATGAAAGAAAAATACATTGAGCATTTGATGTTTGGTGAAATAGCAAATCAATGTTACTATTAGAGCCATCTCCCCTTTCATCATTTGCTAGTGCTGAGAAGTGAGTTTGCAAGAAATAGGCTTAGGCCATTCATTGAGGCTAATTGGAGTTGGTATGTAGAGGTAGTATAGGCCATTGGTCTTTCACGTGTAGAAGAAATAAAAGAGGAATGGACACTCTTTTAGGGACAAGAATAAGAACTCAGCACTCTAGCAAGGAAGGAA
This sequence comes from Panax stipuleanatus, assembly GCA_020205555.1. Taxonomy (NCBI): domain Eukaryota; kingdom Viridiplantae; phylum Streptophyta; class Magnoliopsida; order Apiales; family Araliaceae; genus Panax; species Panax stipuleanatus. The sequence continues at coordinate 147,077,392 of CM035124.1, forward strand.
ACACCACATATTATACACTCAACACACATATGTGCTTACCTTGGCTTAAATTTATTTAGGGCATATATGGACCAAAAATATCATAATAACATTACATGGTAACAAATTGGGGTACATGTATACACATTGATATATAATCCATGTACATTTTAATAATGTCAAATTATGAGTTAATTGAATAGTGACATACTGCATTATTACAAACCTTATTATTCCAATCATGTAACTCATTAAAATAATTGTTGTTATTAATTATTCACACACCTTAATTTAATATACCATATAGTATTCATTAAAGTACTATACCTATCACATGGTCACATATGTTCATGTATGTAACTCATACAATATAATTTCCATATTGCGTAGTCTTACTAAAGTGTCACATTACACTTTATAATATAGTTTATATATATTACATAGTTATGCCAACATGTCACATTATACATCATATTATATAGTTGCAGTTACCATACAATATACGATTACATAATTTTACACTAAACAATTAATAGAATAAATATTAACCTCAAACATTAATTACCCATTAATATGCTATCACCCTTAATTAATAATATATTATTAATTAATTATCCACTTATTAATTCTTTTTTTAATGAATTAAATTACATACTTTTCATCACTGTGCCACACAAGGCATTCCTTGAGCTTATAATAAACTCCACATTCTCTTCTCAATTATCATCATTTCAATTTGAAGTAATTAAGATAACTCATCTCATATCACATAAATATTTATATTCAAATAAATATCCAACTTTTATTAATATATTCATTTAATAATATATGAAAATTCTCGGGTATTCCATCAAGCCTGATACTACACAAATGGTGCAGAACACTTGTCAGTTTGGGGGTCTACCAAATGACGACCTAAACAAACACATTATCAGCTTTATAGAAATTTGTGATACATTCAAGTGCAATGGGGTGTCAGATGATGCTATTAGGCTGAGGTTATTTTCGTTCACTCTGAGGGATAAAGCAAAGGGTTGGCTCCATTCTCTACCTCCATGGTCAATCACCATATGGAATGATTTGGCACAGAAATCTATGGTTAAATTCTTCCGGCCAGCAAAAATATAGAGACTCAGAACTGATATTTCTACATTTGCACAGCAGCAGGGAGAACCTTTATACAAAGCATAGGAAAGATATAAAGAGTTGTTGAGAAAATGTCCACACCATGGACTACCTCAGTGGATGCAGATGAATACCTTCTACAATGGGTTAAGAGGTCATACACGGACTAGCATTGATGCAGCATCAGGTGGAGCTTTCATGGCAAAGAAATTTGTGGAAGCGTATGACTTGATAGAAACAATGGCTGCAAACAACTATCAGTAGCCAATTGATAGAATGACTTAACCCAAGGTAGCAGGGATTCTAGAAGTGGATTCATTGGCAGCTCTGTCAGCACAAATAGCAGCATTATCAAAGAAGATGGATGCCATATCGAGTTGGAATTTGCAACAGGTAGCAGTTGTGTGTAAGCTATGTGCAGGGGAGCATCCAACGGACCATTGTACGATAAATCCGATATCAGTACAGTTTGTGGTATTTATAACAGGCCACAAAATACATATCAAAATACATACAATCAGGAGACAAAGAACCATTCCAATTTCTCATGGAGCAACATTCAGAATTAGAATCAGCAGCAGGCTCCACGACCAGCATACCCCCCCCCCCCCCCCCGATTTTTAGAATTAACACCAACATTCAGCTCCGCATCATGAGAAGAAGACAGATTTGGTGGAGCTACTGATGAAATACATAACAAGTAATGATGCGGCAATGAAAATTCAGACGACTGCGATCAAAAATTTGAAAACTCAAATGGGACAGATTGCAAGTGCTTTGAATATTAGACCTCAAAGAACATTTTTGAGCTACACCGAAAAGATTCCTAGGGAAGGTCATGAGCAATGCCAAGCTGTTACACTTCTGAGTGGAAAACAGTTAGCCCAGCAGAATGCGAAAAAGCCGACGACAAAGAAGAATGTTAAGAAAAATGTGGAGGAACTAGTTGAGGGAGTTACAGGGGGAGAAGAATCAGTGGTAAAGGAACAGGTAGTAATCGCACCAACAGTTTACCCACCACCACCCTTTCAATAACGAATCCGGAAACAGAAACTAGAAAAGCAATTTACTAAGTTTCTAGAAGTGTTCAAAAAGTTGCATATCAACATTCCTTTTGAAGAAACATTGGAGAAAATGCCTAGCTATGCCAAATTCATAAAGGATATCTTTATCAAAGAAAAAGAAGCTAGAGGTCTTTGAGACCGTGGCGTTAACCGAGTGTAGCGCTATATTGCAAAAGAAACTCCCCCTAAATTGAAAGATTCGAGCAGTTTCACCATTCCGTGCACAATAGGTAGTTTGTCCTTCAACAAATGTTTGTGTGATTTAGGTGCGAGCATAAACCTTATGCCATTATCAGTATATACTTAGTTGGGTTTACCGGTGTAACGAACAAGATTTTTGTAATTTAAATTGAATATTTATTGAATTAAATAAATATTTTTCGATGATTTAATTATTGAGTTAAATAATTAATTGATGAAATTGTGGTAGATTAATTTAATTATACGTGTCACATTAGTTAAATTAATGTGGTGAATTTTATATTCAAAGTATGTATTTAATTGAGCTTATTTGATGAATATATTAATTAATAAGCATAATGTTATTCTAATTAATTTAAATAATTAATTGGAGATTTAATGATTTGGCATAATTAATGAATGAGAATTTTAATTATGTGACTATGTGATTTAATGTGGATTTATGCTATTTTATTTAATTGATTTAAATAACATTAATTGATTAATTAAAAGTGTGACATTATTAAACTATATTATAGTAAGTTAATTAAATTAAAGGGAAAGGAGAGTGAATGGGAGAAACCAAACATGGCCTTATGGGGAGTTGATCAGTTAACCCACTATGGGACTAACCGACGACCACTCACCCACTATACACATTATACGTATTACGCTATACATATATCTTATACATCAGTCTTATATTTTATATTACAAACATCAGAGAACTTAGAGAGATTAGGAGAGAAAATTGAGAGAAGAATCGATAAGAGAAGAGATTGAAGAATTAAAGCCCATATCATCATCTTCACAGAGTTTACTAGGGGTAATTCCTTTGTCCCAATTTATTTCACGTACTATGTTTCCTTCATAAACATATATTCTGAGTTCTCCGTGTATGGGAAAAATTAGCAATTTTTGATTACATGCTTATATATGTGTTATTATATCATTATAACATGTTTTGTATTTGGTATGAATGAATTAAAATAATCGAATTCATGTAATTAGGCCTTAATTGGGTTTTCAAAATTTTATAGAGTTTTTCCATTTACGAGCTTTAAAAATTCTCTGTGAATGAAAAAAAATTGATATTTATTCATTATATGGCTATATTTGTGTTAATATGTGTTTATAACATATTATATGCCATATATGCAAAACTTTCAGTGATCACACCATGGAATTTTGTTGATAATTGGGTTTTCAAAAGTTACAGAGTGTAGAAATTGTACATATGGCCCATATAGCCCTTACGTACAAAATTTACACGCCTTATACGTTTATTTAACTTAAATTGATACTTGCATGTAATTATGTACGTTTAAACGAACAAAATGGAAGTTAAACTAACGGATTCGGTGTTATAACGAATCCGTAACGTTGAATTTCTTGTTTTCCTTTAAAACTTTACAAAATATTGAAAACAGTGAAAATAGATGCCTTGGATTGTGTAAATACGTAATTTAAAATGCTAAGATCATGCTAAAAATATTATATAATGTTTCTGTGGAGTTTTTACATTATGGGTAGCCTTATAATTCATTACGTTAGTTTAATTTGGATTTATTTGGGCTACTCTGTGTGTTCATCGCGAACCAGGGAGTGCACCAGCAGGGGGACCCGCCCCAGCGGGTGTTCATGGGTATTAGGACCCGCCCCAATGGGTATAAGGGCTGTCCAGGAGCCTTTGTTTTTTATTTTCGAGACTGTTTTGACCTCCTGTAGTAAAATAAGCATAACGTTTTCATACAAACTCCGATTAAGGCGATTCAAGATGATTCGGAAAGACAACGAGTAGACCTACAACTTTCATTCTTTAAGTTTTTCAATTTGAAATCGTTAAAATGGGTAAAAATGGCCATCTTTGTGACTGATGCGTATTCGGAGGCAATCGGAGGGTTTCGGACATGCACACACACAAGTGTAGTGTTCTCGATAATAAAAGATGTTTTAAGTTACATAAATGAATATTATATGATTTGAAGTTCATGATTAATAAATTAAGTTATTGACATGTGTAAGATAATGTGAAGGTTCAAGTTAACAAACTAAGTGCGAACTTGAATATCGTAATTGTAAAACTTGATTATGATTGTTTAAAGGGCTATACATGTGTGATATGCATGTTGTGAGTTTACATTCATGTTATGTGGTTAGCCATTGAGTAATATTATAAACCAAGTTGTAAGTCGAACTTAAGTGAATAGTTCTACAGTTAAACATGGTAGTTATGAAAACTAATCGATGTCGTATACATAATGTAATGTGTAGGACGTTGAGGAAGTGAATTGTAATTATATTTGTAGCTTGTGCAAGAGGCAAGTATCCTATCCCTAACTTATTGATTTAGCAAGTTCCCTAAATTCTAATTTATTCATTTATTAAGTCTTAGACTTGTGTTTCTATATCGAGTAAGCTCGTGTTCTTAATTGTTCAAGTTCGAAATTCATATTACATATTGTAACTCTTTTAAAAGCATGATTCAGTTATACAATACTTATTCGATTGTATACTCTTGAGATTTATTATTCAAGTTGAATATCGATGTTATTGTTGAACCTTATAGGACTAGTGAACCCTTATTGATTCGACTAGTCCATAGTTGATGAACGTTCTAAATTCCAAAATACTTATTGAGCTTATCCAAACCAAACTTCCTTTGGTGCGGACTCTGATGTCAAAACTGAGATGAACAACCCTGTAAAAGGGGATTATTTACGCTTTAGCGTTGAGATATTGTGCACAGTACTAAGGGCTGATCCCCCTAAGTACGAGAAGTAGAGTCCATAGTCTTATGACTGTTAAAGGTTTAAAGCATAAAAACTTTACAACCTAGGACATAGTTCAAGGTCTTATGACCCTCAGACGTTCTTTTGATTCCTGTTATTCATTCTTGAGTCAAAAGTTGAGTTTCTTTATTCAGATGTCTTTGATTCACTCGCATGTTATTATATTGTTGTCATATTATTATACTTGTGGGCAATCGTGCTCACTCTTGCATAATAATAACATTGCAGTTAAGAACGAAAGGTCCAACGAGCCTTCTACTAGCAAAGGCAAGGGCAAGGTCAATAAGTGATGAAGACTTGTTGTTTATTTTATGTGTTTATGTTTCAGACTTATATTAGAGTTGTGTAAGACTTATTTATTTGTTTATGTTCCGCACAGATGTTTAAGGTTAGTATGACCTGGGATTTATTTTATTTATTACTCAGATGTTGTAACCCCATAAGGGGAGGATTTAATTCTATTTATTGCATGGTTTGCATTTACTATGGGTAGATAGATAGATAATATTCGTACAGTGAACACCAAGTCCCGTGGAATTGAAGTACTCGGATTTGGGGGTGTCACAACCGGCACCTAGACCAACAAACATTTCTCTACAGCTTGTGGACAGATCGGTGACATATCCAAGCGGAATTGTTGAAGATATTCTGGTCAAAGTTGATAAATTTATATTCCCAGCTGATTTCATCATCTTGGATTATGAAGAGGATAAGGATATTTCGATAATACTCGGGCGACCATTTTTGGCAACCGATAGGACTCTCATCGATGCTTAGAAATGAGAGTTAACCACGAGGGTTCAAGACCAAGAGGTAACCTTCAATGTTTTTAAAGCCATGAACTTGCCCAAGGAGGATGAGTAGTGTTTTCACATGGATATGATTGAGAAGTTGTGGGGGATAAACAAAGGTGTATACTGAGTATTGATCCTTTGTAGATGTAATTAATAGGAGATACTGAGAGCGATGATCCAGACGTGATTGAGTATCTGCATTTGATAGATGCACAACCTAGAATTAGCATATTCAAAATACAATTTTAGCTATTGAAAGTTGAAGGAACTTCATCAGCTTGGATGAGACCATCTCTATAGGACCCACTTTCACTCAAACTCAAGCCTTTACCCAACCACCTCAGGTATGCATATTTGGGTAATTCATCTACTTTACCGTTATTATTGCATCTGCACTTAATGATTTGCAGGAAAGAAAGCTATTAAGAGTTCTCCGAGAATAAAAATATGCTATTGGATCGACCATCGCTGACATCAAGGTAATCATCCCTTTTTTTACATGCACAAGATTCTGATGGAGGAGGATGGAAAGCTTACAGTGGAAAAATAATGGAGGCTCAATCTGATTATGAAAGCGGTAGTGAACAAAGAATTTTTGAAATGGCTCGACGCTGGAATAATCTACCCTATTTTTGATTGTGTATGGGTGGGCCTAGTTTAGTGTGTCCCGAAGAAGGGTGGTATGACAGTAGTAAAAAATTAAAATAATGATTTGATACCGACGCGGACACTGACTGGTTGGAGGGTTTGCATGGACTACAAGAAGCTCAATAAGGCAACCCAAAAGGATCATTTTCCCTTGCTGTTTATTGATCAGATGTTAGATAGATTGACGAGACATGAATACTATTGTTTACTAGACGGTTATTCGGGGTACAATTAGATTGTAATTGCTCCGGAGGACCAAGAGAAGACAATGTTTACATGCCCATATGGCACCTTTTCTTTTAGAAGGATGTCATTCGGGCTGTGTAACATACCGGGAACCTTTCAAAGATGCATGATGGCGATATTCTCAGATACGGTACAACTCAATGTTGAGGTATTCATTGATGATTTTTCAGTATTTGGGGATTCTTTTGACAACTTCCTAGAAAATCTGGTCATGGTACTTAAATGATGCGTAGAAACTAATCTGGTGCTTAACTGGGAAAAGTATCATTTTATGGTTCAGGAGGGGATCATACTTGGGCATAAAGTTTCAAAAAAGGGGTTGGAAGTGGATCGAACAAAATTGGAAACAATAGAGAATCTGCCACCGCCTACTTCAGTGAAAGGTATTCAGAGTTTTCTCGGTCATGCCGGATTCTACCGCCGGTTCATTAAGGATTTCTCCAAAATCACAAAACCTTTATGTAGTTTATTGGAGAAAGATGTACCGTTCAGATTTGATAAAGAATGTCTAGCGGCGTTTGAGCAGTTAAAGAAGAAATTGACTATAGCACTTATGATCATAGCACCGAACTGGACCATGCCATTTGAATTGATGTGTGATGCCAGTGACTATGCTGTAGGGGCTGTGTTGGGACAGCGCCGAGATAATTTTTTCATGCAATCTACTATGCCAGCAAAATGTTGACTATTGTACAGCTAAACTACACAACCACCGAGAAGGAACTATTTGCGGTTGTGTACGCTTTTGATAAGTTTCGCTCGTATCTAGTTGGAACTAAGGTGGTGGTGTACACCGATCACTCTACCATACGATATTTGGTTGCAAAGAAAGATGCAAAGCCAAGACTGATTCGCTGGATCTTGTTCCTTCAAGAATTTGATTTAGAAATTAAAGATAGGAAGGGGACAGAAAATCAGGTGGCTGACCACCTTTCACGATTAGATAATCCGAATCATGACAAGTCGGACAAAGTATTGATCAATGAATCTTTTCTAGATGAGCAGTTATTTCTGATTCATGGCGAGTTCCCGTGGTATGCGGATTATGCCAATTATTTGGTGAGCAATATTATCCCTCCAGATTTGACACGCCAATAAAAGATGAAATTCTTACATGATGTGAAGTGGTATATGTGAGATGAACCGTTTTTGTTCTGACAGTGTGCAGGTAGAATGATTTTGCAGTGTGTGCCGCAAAGTGAAGTCAAAAGCATCTTATAGGCATTCCATACCTCGATATATGGGGGACACTATGGAAGTGAAAGAACGGCCGCAACAGTACTCCAAGCAGGATTCTATTGGCCCACCTTGTTCAAAGACGCACATCAGTGTGTGAAAAACTGTGATCGCTGTCAACGGGTGGGCAATATTTCCAAACAAAATGATATGCTAGTCAACATGATCTTAGAAGTGGAAGTGTTTGATGTATGGGGGATCGATTTCATGTGACCTTTTTCGTCTTTATACAACAGTCTATATATCTTTTTGGCAGTAGACTAAATGTCTAAATGGGTTGAGGCAATTGCGCTACCGATAAATGACACGAATGTTGTGTTGAAATTTTTGCAAAAAAATATCTTCACACGATTTGGCACCCAAAGGGCAATCATCAATGAAGAGGGAAGTCACTTATGCAACAAGTATTTCACGGCACTCCTGACCAAGTATGGGGTCAACTACATAATCGCCACGGCCTATCACCCCAAGACGAGTGGCCAAGCAGAGGTATCTAATAGAGAGTTGAAGAGAATCTTAGAGAAAGTAGTAAACCCAAACCAGAATGATTGGTCTTTGAAATTTGATGACTCTCTTTGGGTGTATCGGACTGCATACAAGACCCCGATCAAAATGTCTCCATATCAGCTTATCTACGGAAAATAATGTCACCTCACAGTAGAACTTGAGCATAAAGCCTATTGGGCCATTCAAAAACTTAATTTTGATCTCACAGAAGCGGGGGAGAAAAGACTTCTGCAACTCAATGAGTTAGATGAATTTCGCCTGCAGGCATACGAAAACTCTAAATTGTACAAGGAAAAGGTAAAACGGTGGCATGATTAGAAATTCTTGGACAAAAAGTTCGAACCGGGCCAAGCTGTACTATTATTCAACTCCCGGTTGAAACTTTTTCCTGAGAAACTGAAATCCAAGTGGTCAGGTCCATTCACTATCAAAATCGTATTTCCACACGGCGCCGTTGAACTATATGGCCGTGATCCAGCAGAAACATTCAAAGTTAACGGACAACGCCAAAAGCATTATTGGGGAGGTGACGTCGATCGCCAGGCAACCTTGGTCGACCTTGCCGAGCCAGTATGAAACAAGGAGTAGTCAGGCTTAAAGACTTAAATTCTAGCGCTCTATGGGAGGCAACCCATTTTTACTTTTGTTTTCAGTAAATCGTTGTTAGTTAGTCGTCGTTTGTATAATGTGTTTGTAGTTTTTCTCCATAGTGCTTGTTCTGACAATTTCTATTGTATTCGGTACAGGTATGCGCTACTTACAAGGGGAAATCATGCTAGAGCTCATTGGGCACACATAAAACCTATTGAGGGACTTAATTCAAGGGGCAAGTCTGCAGAAAAAGTTCAAAAATTCAAGGCAGCAAAAAGTATAAGCCCGCCCCGGCTGGCTTCCTTAAGCTTGAAAATGCCGCCCCGGCGACAAACTCTCTTCCAAAAGTCGCCCGGCACCCTAAAGCCAGCCCCAACGCCAAGCTCTCTGGCAATTGCCACCCCAGCGGGTCTCCAAGAACAAAATCAGCCCACCTCGGCGGGCATACGGGATTTTAGATTTTTATAACAAAAAGCTGCAGTCGGTTCTAGCCATCTCATAACATAAAAATTGAGCCCTAACCTTCAGAAAAAACACTCCTACTAATAGTCTTTCAACCAAACTTCCCCTTCTAATCCTTACTCACTTGGGATTTAAGATTTCTCCATAAATCAAGCAACAGTCAACACACAATTAGGGTTCCAATCATCATTGTTCTTCCGGGTCGAATCTATGTAGACAAGGGGTGTGACGCCCCAAATCAGGTTCCCAGAACCTCGGACCTAGTACGTTACAATACATCATTTCTATAATAACTGCGGAAGATATAAACATAAATTGTTTATACAATAAACTTTTACACATAATTACCAAAGTCTGAAACCTTAACTTACTACACATATTCATATTCTACACGACATACAATGCCATATTGCTCTAATACAAATACCATTTAACTGTACAATAATTCAATCCCGAAACTTGTCTTTGCCTTTGACTGTGTCCGAAGTTTCGTCTTTAAGCCTGGAATGTTTATCATGATATAGCAAGGGTGAGCAACAAATTTGCCCAGCAAGTTTAAATACAACAAGGATATATCATGATTGAAAGAAAGAATAATAAGCTGACAAACTTTCAACAATATAGGAATTGTGAAATAATATGAATCAATAATGCTGAATAGCCAACAATGAACATGAATAAATTCAACTGACCAATATGGTAATGAAGGTGATCAGCCTTTCATACCTGATGAACATATACAATATGCACAACATGCGAATCAATAAATCATAGATGTGACATAATCAACAATAATTAATTATGAACATGCTTTACAATAACAACTCGAGTTCGAGTTAGGAAACTTGCCTGTACCGTCGATTACTGCTACGTAATTTAAGTTAATCGCTTTATTGAAAAGACCTAACAGTTATAAGATTGATCTTTCAATTAGCATAACATATCTTATAAGTAAACTATCTAACATTTAAACACATAGTCAAATATTAGATAACTTTAACACTATACATACACAAGTCTAATCATAGCACACATCGAGTTTTTTATAGTATTCAATATAGTATACTGAGTGATTTTCCACAAACAACTAACAAATTAATTTTCGTCTAGTCTACACTATTTTTATAGTGAGTTAGATCGGTTACTAATTCGTAGATCCCTTCCCCATATGAAGGAGTCGATTAGCCCAGCTACTATACATCAACCATTAAAGGGTACGATTGCACTACCTTAGACTTAGCACTTACTCGTTCATTTATAAGTTTCTTATTATGACTTGGTAACTATTTATGATTTCAAAAGACTGCATACATCATTTCAGCAAGCTGAAACCAAACTGTCTTCTTTTTCTAACAATTTCATCTTATTATTTTTCTATCTTTTGGTCAAACACATATCCATATATTTCATACACAAAAATAATTTTCTGGAATTTTTTAACTCCTTAAGTATTTTTCAAAAATCCATTTCTAGTTAATTTCTTAACAAATTAGCTACCTCATGCTTAAATCCAAAAATTCCCAACTCTTGGCGGGATCTTACACATGTTAACGTGAACTTACAGTTTAAATTGCGTGGCCATCGAAGTTATACAACTCCGGTTATAGCGATTTCTGTTAGAAAAATATAAATATTGAAATAGTCATAACTTGCTCAATTTAAGTCGAAATAAGCTCGTCTTCGGACACAAGCTAGTTTGTAACATATATTTTAATGTCCCAAAAGGCCTGATTTTATTTCATAACTTAAGTAGCCAAAATAGCCCCTTAAATTTCCAAATAGCCTAATCTTTAGCCTTTTTTAGATTTTGCTTCATTTACTCAAATCAGTCCACACAAAAATTTATAACTCTTTTTTAAGATATTCCACTTGGAAAAGTTAGAAGATTTATAGATCTAACTCCAAAATTGACCACACTCAAAAATTTGAAATACACTAGGAGATATGGTCATTTGAATTTCATGTTACGTTTTCCCCAAAATCTGATTTTCATACTTGATGATTTCTAAGAAAATTTCATATTCTCACCTAATAACCAACTTAATCCATCATCAAACATCATAACACAAACTAATACCAAATATATTCATCGGATCAATCATGATCCATGATCCATTGCACCAAAAATTGCCAAACATAAGATAAAACACGACCAAGGATAAAAATTTGGGGTTTTCTACTTTTGAGAAATCTAATTTCTATTTCTTAGTTTAGATCCAATTTTTGATCCATAAAAAGGGTTAGATATAAACTTGAAACACTTATAAATACATAGATCTAAAGTTTTATATCTCAAGATCATAACTTCATGTTATCCAAAAATCAAATCAAACCAAAAAGAATTTAGACTATATAAGTATAGATTTTTGTTATACCTTAGCTTTTCTTCCTTCTTCTTCTTCCTAAAATTGATTAAGAAATTATAAAGTTTGCAAGAACTCTCTCTCTCTCCCTCTCCCTCTCCCTCTTGGCCGAACTCTCCTTTGCACTCTCTCTCTCTCTCTCTCTCTTAGTTTGTTAGCTAACAAAGAAATGAATGAGATGAAAGAGAAAGCAAAGAAATATTATTTGGTTTTGGTGATTTAGTAGATATATTTTGTATATCTATTGTAATCTTCTACACTCTCTCTTTCTCATCATGTTTAAGCTTGCTTACACTCCAAAGGTTGCTTGAAGACTTGGTTAAAGTGTTGGACAATTAAAGAAGTGACACCTAGCAAAGTTTTCTAACAAATAAAGCTATTATCATCATTATATGCATCCCCCCTTGTTCCTTCTCAGATTTTTTGGCCATATGGGCCTCCTTTAGCTTATGAAGTATCCTATAAATCCTCACTCAATTGGCCCACCAATTGGACTATTAAATAAATCTTTGGGCTTACAAATTTTAATTCTTTGGGCCATGAGATCCACATGTTTTTATACTTTTAATTTTGTACTTATACAAAGACTTAAATACTCTTCCTCAAGTGGGCTAAGCTTGGGCCAAGCTTGGGCACTCACTTAATTTTCTTTTGGAATGGACTTGGGCTTCCACCACTAATTAAATTGTGCCATCATTATACTTATCCTATACATGATATATTGGGCTAGTTTACAACTTAATTGCTATTAAATCAAATTAGCTATAAGTCCAATGCTCAAATAAATAATTGAGCTACTTAATTAATTCCTTGGGCCACAAAATCATCTTAGTCCATTAAATCTATTTTCACTAGAACCAATGCTCAACATTTTTGATATATACATATTCTTACTTATCTTTATATCCAAAATAAATGTATACACATTATATAATGTATATTTATTTAATTATACACAATTTATATATTAGGTCACCAACTTTATAGGTATCGTAGTACCTTATCCTTAATATTCCTTCAAGTACATATAGATTCATTTCTAGGGTTTAAAATTTTTTAAATCCATACTCTATTTCCAGTTTATGTCTTATTATTTAACCTTTATTTAATCATTTAAGATTTTATTAATCTTCGGGTTGTCACAAGGGGCTTGAAGTGAATCTGTGCACATCTGAATATTACTCCGAACTTGTAGCAACATACAAATTCCAATGGTAAGCATACAAAAACAATACCCTTTGATTGATTCTGTAATAGATTGAATGGTTACATTGGGTAATCAAGGGGGAAATAGAAAATTTAGGGTATTTATATGTTGGGTACTGATTTGGGATTAAAGATTGTTGCAATTGATAATATCCTACTTGAGTTTGCTTTGTAAGACCAATTTAGGGGAAGAACTGCAATTGGAAGTCACCATTATCAAGCACCTTTGACACTTCCCAGCAACTGTTTGATAAAAGGCCTCAACAAAAGTTCACATCAAGGGTAAGCACTATTCGACAGTTGAACATCAACAGATACCCGTCAGTTGAGAGTTGATTTTGGTTGAGCCACCATGCCCCCGAGAGCACCAAAATGATAAAAGGGTGAGGGCCTGTCCACCCCCACAAGACCATTTGACCCTAAGAAATTCATCAGTGCCTTCGCCGCAGACAGATTTTATTATTTGGCAAATAAGGCACTCACCCCTGAACGAGGACTTCGACCCCATGAATTTGATATTGAGATGGGGCACCAAATCAATGAGCAAGGATGGGATACCTTCACTAATCAGCCCGACGTGGCAGTAGTAGCAGTGGTTAAGGAATTCTATGCGAACGTCAAGGACAAGGCTCAATTTACAGCATTCGTCAGGGCAAGATGGTGTCCTTTAGTGCTGAGGCTATCAATGACTACTACAACCTACGAGCACCTAGAAGCATGCCAGTACATGGCTTTTTGAGATAGTGGGCTAGATTATGAAAAAATTCATATAGAAATCTTCAGGCTCGAGACTGTGTGTCTAAAGACAAGAAAGGGGGTACACTGTCCTTGAGTAAGGATTTGAGCCTCTACGAGAAAATTTGCAACACCTTTCTCTGTGCCAAGCTCCTCCCCTCATAGAACACTAGCGAGATCATAAAGGAAAAAGTTTCACTATTATACGCCATCATCAAGGACTTCACCATTAACATTGGGGCGATCATTAACTTTTCAATCCGTCGATGCTTGCGAGGGCCTATTCCAGGAGGATTGCCACATCCGTCCCTTATCTGTGGGTTGTGTCACCGCGCCGGTGTTAGGTGGGTAGCCGAGGAGCCAGTATAGCAACCACTGCCGCTGTTGGACAATAGATTGATTGCCCAGTATTTAGTATGGAAAGGGGGCACGTTGCATCCACGCGGACTTGGTTTCATATTTCCTTCAGACTCGGATGAGGAGGAGGAAGAAGCAGCAGATGCCGACTATGAGGAAGCAAAAGAGGCAGAGTATGACGAGTTTGCAGATGATATCCTACCTGAGGAGGGGGATTCTACTACGTCAAGCACATCTCGCACGACGAAGTTCATGTTTAGCTCCCAGTTCCGGACGCTTCAACGATAATTGGGTGATTGGAGCAAGCTGGAGGATAAAAAGGCTAACCGATTAGCAGCACGATAGAGCCACATGTTCGAGACACAGAATAACTTCAATGCTGCAGTAGCCAAGGCGTTTGCACGGTTGAACACGTCTGCTGAGCCGTTCCAGTTCCCGACTTCTCAGCCACTCCTAGCTTACCCACCTTCGAATTCTGATATTGAGGTTGTTGAGACTGACCCATAACTATTCAGGGCAGTCCTCTATACTTTTATTCTTATTCTATTCACAATGAGGACATACACAATCTAAGTTTGGGGGTACTGTATATCGTATCATGATAGTCTTTGTTTAGAGCATATTAGTTGCATAGTAGTTAGTTACATAGTAGTTAGTTAATGCATAGTAGTTTATTTAATTACATATAATTGAAAATTGAAAAAAAAATTAAAAAATCACAAAAAGAGTTGTTAAGGAGTTTAGTTGTTTTTCGCATATAGTTGCATGATTCAAGAATGTCAGTAAGTATGAAGTTACCTTAGCCGGTGATGAGACTGGACTTGCATAGAAATTGAACGGTAATGACAACTAAAACATATATGTAACTTCAGACCATGACGTAAATCTTTGCCTGTTTGACACTGTTGTACCGGATAGCACGATAGGATGACCATGTAGGCTAACTTAGTTCAAATATTGACATAATTGACTTCTTGAGGGAAATTGAGGTTTAATGAAAGAAGTGAGGTGAACTAGTGGTAATGACTAGGATTAGGCATAAACCTAAGTTTGGGGGAAGATATGGGAGATATCTATATAAAAAAAGCAGAAACAAAAGAAGAAAAAAAATTATGAAAAAGAAAAGAAAAATATGAATAAACACCGTGACTAGTTTAGTTATGTGGCTTTTGTTACTCTAGTAAGTATGCCCTAGCGGATGTTTTTACAACCAGTGCCCTAACACTGTCTAGTTTGGGAGTCATTGGTCGAAAGCTCTAATTGGGTGACACTGAAGAGCTTAAGGGACTAAACATTGCACAGTCATGAGTAGAGTAGTAATACGGGAAATAGAGCAAAATGCCCTCGTAAATGAATAAAGGTAGAAAAAAATCTCCCATATTGACTTCCGACTTGGTTGATGTTGAGTATTAGCTGAATTAGCTCGTTTACATAATTTCTTGAGTTAAAGTTGTGTTGTCCTTCTAAGAAGCATATTATGTGATATAATTGAACTGTAGTTGGTATCTTGGTTGTCAAGCACACACACACACTACATCAGTAATAACAGGCGTTGATTGATAGATTATTTTGAACTGCTGATATATTCTTGCTTGGAGTTGTTATTTATATCTATTGTGATTTCTCTGTGGCAATCTTTGTGAGCTTTATACTGTCTGATAGCTGAATTTTTAGGCATATATTTAGTTAACATTTGCATTGTGTTTTGCTTAAGGACAAGCAAAGTCTCAAGTTTGGGGGTATTTGATAAGTTGGTTTTATTCCTACAAATCAATGACCTTTCTAGCTTGATTCCTTACTACTTCGAGTAGTTTTAGTGTTGTTTTACTCGATTTTGTGTTGACATTACAGGAACTCAATTGGATGGAAACTAGGACTTAAAGGCAAACTTTAGCAATTTTCAGCCAGCACACCCGCCGGGGCGGGCTTACACAGGCCAATTCACCCGCCGGGATGGGAGACATTTATTAGGATTTGTTGTACACCCGCCAGGGCGGGCATTCTCAGCATTAAACACCAGCCAGGGCGGGGTGCGTGGCAAATTATGGAGGTTTCCATCTTTGAGAAGGATTCTGAAGATCTTTTGGGGACTGGAATTCAGACGGGAATAAGGAAGGAATAAAAAGGCAAATAGAAGAAAAAGAAGACTCATTCATTATCATTGAAGAAACCTAAATTTGGGATAACATTTGGAGGATTGAAGCAAAGATTTCAAGCATGAAGAACGCGAAGGAGATTGAAGAAGAGCAGCAAATCTACTTAAAGTTTTTACTCTCTATCTTCACCTTTGTATTCAGAATGCTAGTATCGTTGTGGGTTTCAGTTTCTTATTCATTCATCATGAACTAAATTACTTTTTAATTCTACAATGGATCTTTATATATGGCAAAGTTTGACATGCTTCTAGATTAATTCAAGGAGACTATTTCCAGCCTTGTCTATTATGGTTTATGCTTAATTTATAAATTACTTAATCACCAATTTCTTGACAACCCATATGAACTTGAGAGAAGGATTATGGGTTTAGACCTAATCATAGTGGCGTGTGATTGTAATTTATGCATGATGTTGGAAGTTATAATTTATGATTAGTATAGAGATATACTTATGCATCACACGTAATCTTATGAGAATTTATGATTTAACTTTCTTTGATTATAATTCACATAGAGATATAGTGGATTAGTTAACTAAGGTGTTCTATTTAATTTTATCAACTATGGAATTATGTAGATACGAGTATAATTCATTGAGAGATGGTTATAGCTACTATTGTGTTCTTGATATACTGGGTGGGATAGTTGATTCAAATTAAAAAGAAGTGTGTCATTCTACGTGAAGCATAGTGAAATTGTAGAGTTAATTCTCCAATATCTGATTAAAAGCAAGGGCAGTTAGTGGATCTCGAAGTCATTAGTAGTTTTCATAAATTTTACAAAATTAATCATTGATTTAATAAATTGGGATAATATAAAACTGATAATTGTTAGGATAAATTGTAGTTATTTTATCCGTGGGAACGATACTTTACTTCCACTCTATTACTTGTTGACCACGTATACTTGCGTGTTGTGTGCATTAGATTTTACCCAACACTTAGTCGGGTATGTTAAGAACCATTCAAGCTTGAGTTTAGACCTGTTTTAAGATGATAAACGATACTAGTCATGTGTAAATGATTTTAATACTTGCGAGCATATATATTATAGATTATATGATCTTCTTATATGAATAGATAATTGATGTAGTTAGTTTTGTGATTTATTGAACTCGTTTGGCATTATTTTGCTGAAATTCTAAACTAAGAATCCATAATGTGGAAAGATGAACTTGAAATGATCATGTACGCATGCAAGACCCTTTAACATGTGTATATACTAGGTGTTAATACCCATGTAGGCTAAGAAATAAGATAGAACCAGGAGAGCAAAAGCTCAACTATGGAGCCTTCCGTACAGCTATAGAGAGATTAATTGATGGAGTATATCACTACCCGGCGGAGCAGGGACACACCCGACACACCATGAGTAGGGATTTATTGGCACATATATCACAGATCGAGTACAAGATCGATGTGGAGCGCGGGATGTTAGGATGAGACCTATTAGTGTTAGCCTAGTAGTGGTAGGTATGTTATGTATTGATGTGAAATCCCAATCTTTTGTGTGAGACTTGTAATGCCCCGAAATTCGGTCTATCTTCACACCTGAATTTTGTACGTTACGATTACTTCTCATTCCATACATACATCATTAAATCCTGAAGGTTAATGACATATCATTCCATTCCCAGGTTCTATTACCTTAAAATCTTCATTCATTAAAAAAATGATAATTACATTATTCTTATCACATTACAATTGTGACTTAACTAGTCGTCATATCTATAGAATAGTTTTAACTAACTATTCTACAAGTCTTAGCTTGATCTTCACGCTTGTTCATAACATGAACAACACTTCATCTTGCGAAGCTAATGGTATTCGCAACCATAGCATCTCACCACATCAGGACATCGATCATCTTGATCTTCACAGGGTCCTTTAATATATACTACTGTTGTTCGCTGAAAATATTTTTATTTCAAGCAAATGTGAGCATTCAGTAGCTCATCAAGTCATATTAGTTGAATAATAACCAAAGCAAGAATCAAAATTCTTTTAAGTCTTCAATAACCGAACAATGGTTATGAAGCAGCTCGAATAATAGGAATACGTTCCGATTCCTATCACTTTAAAACATATATTACATTTACTTTGTAATACTTTCATCCTTCTACCTTTTTCATACACTTTCTATCTGGCTTAGAATCATTAGCACAGACTTAACCATATCGGTTCATGAATAAACCGAACTTCCTAACATGAAACAGTTTAATCACCGAACAATTTATTTCATAGAAACACCAACATGTTAACATTGTGGCACAAGGCCTCATACATATTATCACCTTTTACAAGTATCACACACTTGTACATAGGTCAAACTTCCCATGTTCAACATCTGGGAAAGTTTAAGAAACTAGCATTCATATGAAAATAAATGAAGTTAAGAAACTTACATTACGCATAGCTACCGCTTAGGGTTTACCCTGAGCTGCTCATTGAAATTCCTATGTAGCACATAAGGAATAACAAATATCCATTAGTCATATACTCAAATTAAGCATTAGCTTAACTTCAATTTACTTCTTACGGTTCGCGTTCTTGTAATCTAAATTTACGCGACCAACTTCTATATTCATCTCTTCTATTCTTTCGTTATCATTATACTTAGCACACATCAAGTCTCTAACAGTAGTCAAATATAGTACACTAAGTGATTTCCAACAAACGACCAACAAAATAGTTTCCCGTCTCGTCTACACTGTCTTACACAGTGAGTTAGATCGATTGCTAGTTCGTATATACCATCTCTCTCTGACGGAATCGTTTAGCCCAGATACTATATCTCGACCATTATAGACTACAACTGCATTACCATTTTAGACATAACTTATCCGAACCAGTATAACTATAATATTTGTTAAGTTAATCTTCATTACATTTCTCACCACGTCCGGTCTATACGACTCGAAAAGTTTATTGAAGTTATTACCATTAATCTCGGCTTCTCAACGTTATACGTATTCTTCATTCTCTTATTACTGTTCGTTACGGCTTATTGTGACACCACCAAATCCGGGTACTTCGTTTCCATATGATTTGGTGTTCACTATCTAGATTAAACATATATCTACCCAATAATAAGGAATGCAAAAAGATTTACAACCTCATCATTAAATAAAATCTTCATTATGAAAAAGGATTATAACCTTAATCCGAAAATATCCCAGGTTTGCTAACCTTAACATAAAGAAATAAGAGAGAAAATAAAATATCATAAATAAGTCTTATTACAATCACAATCAAAGACAACAACTCTTCACTTGTTCATCTTTTCCTTCCCTTTACTTATTGACGGTACGTCAACGTTCTCGGCTTTAACTGCAAGTAATTATGAAATATGCAAGAGTGAGCAAACAAAAGCTCACTTGGAATATAACAATAATATGATATAAACTAAATAGCTTTAATAGATTTGAATAACTTTACTTTCATCAACAATAAAGAATTGAATAATAATTCTTTCATCAATACTTAGAATTTCGAATATTGAATCATCTGAGGGTAATAAGACCTTGAACTATGTCCTAGGTTATAAAAATTTTGTTTAAAACCTTTAATAGTCATTTAGACTATGGACTCTAACTCGTACTTAGGGGGATCAACCCTTCGTACCATGTATTGTGCACAAACATTTAACGCTTTCGCGTAGTAACCTCCCCTAATAAATATGGTTGTTTATCTCAGTATTTGATACAAGTCCGTACCAAAGAAAGTTTGGTTTGGATAGCTAAAAGGAAATTTGGAGTTTTCAACTATCATCAACTAAGGAGTAGTTGAATCGACTCAAAATCATTAAGAGTTCAATAATACAAGAATTATGAACCAAGTATAAGTTATAACAATCGACTTCATATTAGATAAGCATGCTTTAGAAATAATTTAAAGCATTTGCAAGATTAAGTAGATCTTACTTGAACAAATAAGTCAAGATCGCATTATTTCAATAATAACTTCTATACTTGTTCAATATGAACATTTGAATACAAAATAAATTGTACAAGAATTACCAAGTTAAGAATCAGAAAAAAAACTTGCATAATATAAAGAGTAAGGGTAATAAAACTTGCACAATATAAATAATAAGTTTAGGGTTTAGAAAACATGCATAAACGTAAAAGATAGGTTTAGGAAACTTGCCTCAAGCGCAAGCTACACTTTATAATTACAAATTACTGCCCACAATTATTCTATATTTACATTATGTTTATAACATCAATTAGTACATCACCAATACTTTTAAACCGTTAAACTTCTTACTTAAGTTCAACTCACAACGTGGTTTATAACATAAGTCGCTAAGTAACTACATACGTGAGTTTACACTCACAACATACACATCACAAGCTTATAACGCTTTAAACTACTATGTCGTACCTTATGAGAGTAATATACAAGTACATCTATAACATATTACTATAAGACTTCAAATTATCTTAATCATATTAAATATATGTTATCTCATTGTCTAATACACTTAACAAGTCATCAATTTAAGTTAGCTAACATGTATCGCACAAAAACTTCACGAAATACAAACTGAAAATCACGGACAGCCCCTACCCCTGCTGGGGCGGGGTTCCCTAGGCTTACAGCCCCGCTGGGGCGAGGCCCACTACTGCTGGGTTCTCCCAGCTCGCGATTGTGCAGAGAAATAAGCCAATTTGAATTATTTCTTCGCACCCAAATCTGATTTTTATCAACATAATGTATGCAAAACTTTATGAAAATAAAACCTTAAAGTTTTAACATGATTATAACATTCATAAACACTATAACACATAATCAAAACACAATTTTCATGATTTTTAGAAAAAACAACATTCTTAAGCGTTCTTGACGAAAATTGCTACTGTGAGTTCCTTTTTAAACCAAATTATGTAATTCCAATTGTATTAACTCTATTTCTTAACATATTATCATAATCCATGATCAAATTAAACAAAACTAACAATCAAACCTCAATTTTGATAATTTAAAAGACTATTTTCAAAATAAGTTCACTGTAAATTACTATGAACATGATTTCTTCATGTTCATCGTATTTACGTGAATTGAATCACTTAGACAACTATAAGAATCATATATAAGCATACATATATATATATATATATATATACATCACATATATACATCATAATCAAGTAATTTCCATAAAAAGATTATTACATAGATGTTCTTTTTGAAAAACATGGAAGACATAAAACACAATATAGAAAATTTGAATATAGAGAGTATACCCTTTGATTGTGAGGAAGAAGAAGATGATATTTGTTGGCTTTAGCAAGGACTCCTCCTTCTTCTCCTCTCTTTTCCTCTGAGTATTTTCTCTCTAACTTTTTCTCTGTTCTTTCTTTCTTTGTTTGTTCTAACTTTCTAACGTAACTATTTTGTATAACATATATAACTGATATACATATAATATACGTATAATACATATAATTATATAGAATATGTAACTGCTATCTATTAATTATATATACTAATTACTAATTAATATATAGGTTATACAAATTTGAATTTAAAAAGCAGTAGGCTTGTTTGGCAAAACAGCCTTATTTTTAAAACATATTATTAGTAACTAATGTCATGTTTGGTAAAAGAAATTAAAATAAAAGTAAGGGCCTTGTTTGGCAAAAACATTTTAAACCCCTTTTCTTTATTCTTTTAATAAATCATTTTAACACAATTTAAATGTTACACTTTAATTAATTAAATTTTAACATTCTAATTTAATTAAATAAAAGCTAACATCAATTAACCATACAAAAATTGCCACATAACAATTATAATTACTCTGTAATTATAATTTCATGTGATCTTTATCACGTAAACTTCAACTAATTTAATTATCTCAGTTAAATTAGAATCATACCATAAAATCAATATACATCAATTAAATTAAATATTAAATATTTATTTAATTAATATATTACACTTAATTAAATTACTTCACATCAATCACATTATTTATTTAACTCAATAAATAATTCAACTAAAAATATTTATTTAATTCAATAAATATTTATAATTAAATATACAAAATCTCATTCCTTACAATATTCCCTCCTTAAAAGGATTCTGTCCCTAGAATCACAAATAAAAAAAAACTCAATTATTACATTCTTTCCCCCTTAAAAAGATTCTGTCCCCAGAATAAGTGTACAAGAATTTACACAATAACTAAGTAAATAATTGGGGATATGTCTTCCTCATTACATCTTCGAGTTCCCATGTGGCTTCTTCAGCACTGTGGTTCCTCTAGATTACCTTAACAGAAGGTATCACTTTATTTCTAAGTACTTGTTCCTTTCTATCCACTATTTGAACAGGCACTTCTTCATATGTTAAGTCTTTATCAAACTGTAAAGGCTCATATTCTATTACATGCTTGTAGTCGTGTTTGTAAGGGCGTAACACGAAATATAGAAAACGTTGTGTAAGTTATCTAGCTCCGGAGGTAGCGCAACCTCGTAAGTAACTTCGCCAACCTTTCGCATTAAAAGGTCCAATAAATCGGGGACTCAGCTTCCCCTTCTTGCCAAATTGAATCTTCCCTTTCTAGGGAGATACCTTCAAGAAAATGAAGCTTCCTGGTATAAAATTCTTGATTCTGACGATGTTTATTGGCATACTTTTTTTGTCTGTCTTGAGCAGCAACCAATCTAATTCTGATCAGCTTCATGATTTCAACAGTTTGTTGTACCAGTTCCGGTCCCAACAGTTGTCTTTCACCATCCTCATCCCAGCATAAGGGAGTTCTGCATTTCCTGCCGTATAACACTACGAAAGGTGGCATACCGATACTCGCGTGGTAACTATTATTGTAGGCGAACTCCACCAATGGTAGATGATCATCCCAGCTTCCTTTGAAGTCCATAACGCAAGCTCTCAGCATGTCCTCTAGCGTCTGAATCGTTCTCTCGCTCTGGCCATTAGTCTGAGGATGGTACGCCATACTCATTTGTAATTGCGTTCCCAGAAATTCTTGTAAACACTTCCAGAATTTTGACATAAATCACGGATCTCTGTCGGACACAATCGACACCCGAACACCATGTCGAGATATAATCTCATTCATGTACAACTTCGCTAACTGTTCCAAGTTGTATCTAATCTTGATCGGTAGGAAATGCGCTGACTTCGTCAGTCGATCCACTATCACCCATATCTCATCAAATCCCTTCTGAGTCGCTGGAAGACCAACCACGAAATCCATCGTGATATGTTCTTACTTCCATTCTAAAAATTTCCAACGGTTGCAGCAATCCACTTGGTCTCTGGTGTTCTGCTTTAACTTTCTGGCACGTTAAGCATCTCGCAACGCATTTCACAACGTCCCTCTTCATATTCGTCCACCAAAAATGTTGTCTGAGATCCTGGTACATCATCGTACTCCCAGGGTGAATCAAATACCTTGAACTGTGAGGTTCGTTCAAAACCTCATCTTTGACTTCTGGTACTGACGGTACCCATATTCTTCCTTCAAATTGTAACAGTCCTTCATTATCGATCTTGAACTTGAACTCTTCACGATCAACTATTCTTTTCCAGATCTTTTTGCATTCTTCATCGTGAAGATGTGCCTCTTTCACTTTGTCGACCAAAGTATAACCAATAGTTACTTAAAATATCTTCTCATCCGATTCCTTCGGATACTTCACTTTCGGCTCTAACTTATCCATCTCTGCTATCAACTGATCCTGATCAGTTAACATATTCAACTTCTCCCGACCCTTCCTGCTTAAAGCATCGGTGACAACGTTAGCTTTACCCGGATGGTAAAGTATCTCGCAGTCGTAGTCCTTGATCAGTTTCAACCATCTTCTCTGGCGCATGTTCAAATCCTTCTGGGTGAAGATATACTTCAAACTCTTATGATCCGTGTATATCTCACACCTTTCTTTATAAAGGTAGTGTCTCCAAATCTTCAGAGCAAACACTATTGCCGCCAATTCTAAGTAATGGGTCGGATACCCTTTCTTATAATCCTTCAGCTGACGTGATGCGTAGGCAATAACTTTGCCGCTCTGCATCAGCACATAGCATAATCCCTTATATGAGGCATCGCTATATACTACAAAATTTCTCGTACTATCCGGCAAAGACAACGCAGGCGCAGTACTCAACCTCTTCTTCAGTTCTTGGAAACTTCCCTCACATTTTTCCGTCCAAATAAATTTAACTATTTTACGAGTGAAATTTGTCAACGGAGTTGCAATTTTGGAAAAAGTCTTGGAAAAATCTTCGGTAATACCATGTCAATCCCAAGAAACTTCTCACTTCAGACGCCATTTTCGGCTGATCCCAATTCATTACAGCTTCAGCCTTCGACGGATCTACCAAAATCCCATCTTTGTCAGTCACGTGGCCAAGAAATTGAACACGTTCTAACAAGAACTTGCATTTCAAGAATTTAGCGTAAAGCTTCTTTCGTCTCAGCAATTCTAACGTTAGTCTCAAATGTTCGGCGTGTTCCTCCTCAGTTTTGGAATAAACCAGGATGTCATCTATGAACACCACTACGAACTTATCCAGGAATGGCTTAAAAACTCTATTCATTAAGTTCATAAATGCAGCTGGGGCATTCGTTAGACCCAATGACATCACCAAGAACTCATAATGTCTATACCGAGTTCTAAAAGTCGTCTTCGGTATATCTTCTTCTCCTCACCTTCAACTAATGATACCCACTTCTTAAATCAATTTTTGAAAAATATCTAGCACACTTCAGTTGATCGAACAAGTCATCGATCCTAGGTAAAGGATACCTATTCTTGATCGTAACTTTATTCAATTCCCAACAATCAATGCATACCAGCATCGATCCATCCTTCTTCTTCATGAATAAAACTGGCGCTCCCCACCGTGAAACGCTCGGCTGAATATACTTTTTGTCCAGCAGTTCCTGCAGTTGAACCATCAACTCCTTCATCTCGACTGGAGCCATTCTGTACGGAGCTTTCAAAATCAGAGCAGTTCACGGCGCTAAGTCGATTACGAATTCTATCTCCCTATCTGGCGAAAGTCCTGGCAAGTCGCTCGAAAATACGTGCACAAACTCCCTAACCACTGATATCTCCTCTACCTTTGGGCTCTCCTTACGAGTATCTACTATGTAGGCTAGATATCCTGCATAGCCTTGAGTCAAAAGTATCTTGGCTTGAATGATCGTCCGACAACTCGCTTGTCTAGGCAATTTGCTACCATAGAAGACAAACTTTGACGGAGTCGTAAGATTTACCGACTTCTTCTGATAGTCGATTATCTCCCAATAGTTAAACAACCAATCTATACCCAGTATCACATCGAATTCCCCAAGTTTTATCGGAATCAAATCTACCCTTAATTCCTGACCCTTAATGTCCAATCTACAGTTCTTGCATACAAACCTAATTGGAATAACCTCCCTATTCGCAATCTCTATGTTCAAGGGATAAACTAATTCCTTTTTAGTTAAGTTTAGGGTCTTACCAAAATCATCAAATATGAATGAACAAGTAGCACCCGAATCAAATAATACATATGCATTTATACTATTGACCGGAATAGTAACCTGACACCACATCCTTTGACTGCACAGCATCCTACACCGTCATGTTGAATATGCAGGCAGTGAGTAGAACGGCCTGCAGTGGTCCAGCAATAGTCAGAGTGTTGCCGCTGCCATTTCCTCCATTCCCCGTTGACCCTATTACTGATTTCTTCGGGCAGTTACGAGCCATGTGATCCTTGGATCCACATGTGTAACAAGCTCCCTTCTTTGGGTTCGGGCAATTAGGCGTAATTTGGCCTTCCTGACCACAGTTGAAGCACACCCGTCTCCCCTTCACTGCACACTCAGTGTGATTCTTCCCGCATGTCACACATGCTTCAATCTTCTTCTTCTGCTGGTTTCCCTATTGACTTCCAGCAGAGGTGTTGTCATTCCACTTCCTTTTTTGGTTGATAGCCCCGCTACCACCAGCCTTGGTTTCCGTCTCATTCTTCTTCTTCTTGTCTTGATTATACTTAGTCACCACGTTGCTTCCACCTTCATCGAGGATTGCCTTCTCCAACACAGCTGCAAATATATTTAGCTGGAATATGGAGACCTTACTGTAGAGCCAGGGCTTCAATCCTTGCTTCAAACCTTCTCGCCTTCCTAGTGTCAGTACCGACTTGGTACGCCGCAAACCTGGCCAGCTCATTAAACTTCGCGGCGTACTCCGACACCGTCATCACTCCCTGTTTAAGCTCCAGGAATTGGACCTCCATCTGGTCCTGTGAGCTAACGGGGAAGTACATTTCAA
The DNA here is from genome assembly GCA_020205555.1 of Panax stipuleanatus. Taxonomy (NCBI): domain Eukaryota; kingdom Viridiplantae; phylum Streptophyta; class Magnoliopsida; order Apiales; family Araliaceae; genus Panax; species Panax stipuleanatus. Next base: position 147,104,133 of record CM035124.1, read on the forward strand.
AGAACATCTCCTTGAAACATTCCCACGCTATCACTCTGATGTGTGGTATGTATAACGCATATCAGATTCTCTAAAGCTTAAGACGTTGCTTGTTTTTTGTATTATTTGTTGTGCTTTTGTAAATATTCTGTTGTTGTTATGCTCTTCCTGTTTGATGCAGGGCTGTTTAGGTCATTTTCAGCTTGCAGGGGCAAAAATTGTCATTTTCTACACTCTGGCGCCGCAGCGCCAGAGCCCAGTCTTAGGCCCGCGCCGCAGCGCCAACTCCTGGTTTATGCTGATGTCATCTGGCGCTGCAGCGGCCCGGTCCTTCTTATTCTCGTGCTGCAGCGTGAGTGACGCCGCAGCGCCACCAAGCAGTTATAGGCTCCGCGCCGTAGCATCACCTCCGGTGCCTAGCCAGTGGTTAGCGTTTAATGACCTAAAAAAATAAAGGAGGAAATAGGAGAATATAGCAGAAGAGGACGGCGGCTAGGGAAGACCATAGACAGGGATAACAGAGAATATTTGTGGAGATTCTAGACCAGAAAGAAGCTGTGTTTTAGGGGAGAATAGTTATTGCTTCATACACAGCTCAGGAGTTACACGGAGAAGAGAAGACATGGAGACAGAAAACCTTACAACAGGAGTTTTCTTATTCTAAATCTCTCAGTTATTTGTGTGTTACTGAGCAATGTTGAATGTGATAGAAATGTGTATTAGCACCATGGTTATGAACTAATTCCTTTTTAGGATTGCAATGTAACCTAGTGTTTAGCCTAATTAACTTTCTCTCCTATTTATATTAATGAATCATTTTGGGAATGGGTTGTTGTATTTCGTGCTTATTGACTAAATGCTTGACAGAGTTTTTGGCAGTGATATTAATGGATATTGAATATTGGACATTAATATCTGGCTTTTAAAATACAATAACACTTGTTATGCCCTTGCCTAAAGGAGTGTGTGCATAAGCTGCTTAATAGGATAGACATATCTCTATTTGCCTTGTGTAGCCTTGAGACTGAGCTTAATGACCCTAGCCTAGTTATTTTCATCGATAGATATATTGTGATTCATCTAGCTAGGGATGTGCATTTGGCCTTCGACAGAAGCATATGCATAGTTCTATTCTCGGCTGACCATTCCTTGATTTGTTTGTATTGTGGAGAGTTAGGAGATTAGGCGACGCATTAGGGAAATTATAATCCTAGCTTGTCTCCCTATTACTTCAATTTCTCCCGCTTCCTTTAGTTGTAATCGCATAGTTTAAAATACCACCTCCACTCATTTGTTTAGATAAGATAGTATATAACTTACATTAGTATTTGATTTGCATTTAAGACTTCGTCCTCATGGGTATGACACCCTACTTATCTTATATTACTTGTTGACCGCGTATACTTGCGCGTTAATTGTCGTTACATAAAATCAACAATAAGTTTTTGGCGCCGTTGCCGGGGACTTGGTATTATTTGTTATCAATATTAAAGCTAAGTCATTACGATCTTAATTTAGACTAACTTTATCTGTTTAATTTTCTTTTCAGGTGATCTCAACGGCATATGCCACCTCGAAGGGGTCGGAATATAATACCTCTCGATCCCGAGGTTGATAGAACGTACAGACGCCTGCAGAGAGAAAAAGCTCGGGACATACATACTCCTGTTACAATGGCTGAGGAACTTCAGAAATCTTTAAGGGAGCATGCTATAGCCTCACATCGCAGATTTGCAAGCTGAGCATTCTTAGGCCCGTAATCCAAGCAAACAATTTTGAGATCAAGCCGGGCACCATCCAAATGTGCTCCAATATTCAGTTTGGGGGATTACCAAATGATGACCCCAACGATCACTTGATGAACTTCTTGGAGATCTGCGATACGTTTAAGTGCAATGGAGTGTCTGACAATGCCATCAGACTCCGATTGTTTCCCTTCACTTTGAAGGACAAGGCCAAGAGCTGGCTACATTCACTTCCATCAGGCTCTATAACCACATGGGATGACTTGGCTCCAAAGTTCGTGCCAAAGTTCTTCCCACCCGCTAAAACCGCCAGGCTCAGGCATGAAATTACCTCTTTTATTCAGTTTGAGTCAGAGTCTTTGTACGACTCATGGGAAGCGATTCAAGGATCTTCTGAGAAAATGCCCCCACCATGGACTGCCAGAATGGCTTCCCATCCAAACATTCTATAATGGGTTATCCGGAGCTACTCGATCGAGTATTGATGCCGCTTCTGGAGGAGCGTTCATGTCTAAGCATCACACAGCGGGGTATGAATTGGTGGAAACAATGGCGGCCAATAATTATCAATGGCCAAATGATAGGTAGGCCCCTAGAAGAGCAGCAGGAATATATGAGGTAGATCCAGTCACACAATTAGCGGCTCAGGTTGCATCGCTAACTAAAAGACTTGACACCATGGGAGTGCAAGCTGTGCAGAATGTTCAGAGTGTTTCATTGATTGTGTGAATTGTGTCAAGGGAGCCACACAACTGAGCAGTGTGCCATAAGCCCCGAGTCAGTTCAATTTGTTTCCCACTACGGGCGGCAGCAAAACGCAAGTCTCCCTACTCATTATCATCCTGGGCTTGTGGAATCATCCAAACTTTTCTTGGGGCAACACGAATAGCAATCAAGCACAACCTCCGACCACCAGGTCCTAATTTCTCAAATCCTCCCGATTTTCAAGCTCAAAATCAGTACAACCAACAACCACAGAGTTCTCATAATCAGTTCCACCATCCACCACCTCAACAGGAAAGAAAACCTAGTTTGGAAGATCTCCTGTCACGATATATTGCCCAAAATGAGACAAGGAGCAGTAATCAAGAGGCTTCCATCCGGAACCTTGAAGTCCAAATGGGACAGTTGGCCTCTGTTTTGAATAGTCGACCGCAAGGCACATTGCCGAGTGACACTGATGTCAACCCGAAACGGGATGGGAAGGAACACTGCCTAACAGTTACACTCCGGAGTGGGAAAACTATAAATGAAAAGGGTGGAGAGAGTCCTGTAGTGCAAGAAGAAGTGACTATAGAGGAACCTATTGTGGAGCAGAGTGATGATAAGTCTGGGGGTGATGTAAATGCTCAAGAAAGCCCTTCATCACCAACCCCTATAGTGAACATAGCTAGTCCTCCTATCCCACAGTTGCCATTCCCCCAGCGCATGCAGAAACAAAAGCTTGATAAGTAATTTTCTAAGTTTTTAGAAGTGTTCAAGAAGCTTCACATAAACATCCCGTTTGCAGAGGCGTTGGAACAAATGCCGAGCTATGTTAAATTTATGAAAGACATATTGTCAAAGAAGAGGAAAATGGGAGATTATGAAACAGTGGCTCTTACTGAGGAATGCAGTGCTATTCTACAGAACAAGCTCCCGCCAAAGCTGAAAGATCCTGGAAGTTTCACGATTCCATGTACTATCGGGGACCAATTCATTGGCAAGGCCTTATGTGATTTGGGGGCGAGTATAAATTTGATGCCTCTGTCAATATATAAAAAGCTTGGACTGAATGAAGCCAAACCCATAAGTGTTACTTTGCAATTGGCGGATAGATCTCTCACGTACCCGAAGGGGATAGTAGAGGATGTGCTTGTTAAGGTGGACAAGTTAATCTTCCCAGCGGACTTTATTGTCCTGGACTTTGAGGAAGACAGGGAGGTCCCGATAATACTGGGTAGACCATTCTTAGCAACGGGGAGAACCCTTATAGATGTGCAGAAATGGGAGCTGACTATGAGAGTAGCAGGATCAGGAAGTAACTTTTAATGTGTTTAGGGCAATGAAATATCCGAACACCCCTGAAGACTGCTTCCAGATTAAAGTGCTTGATGATGCAGTCAGGGAAGTATTCTCAGAAACATGCATGTTAGAAGCTACACTAAGAGGTACCAGTACTAAGGAGGAGGCCACCCATGTTGAATATGCTAACTGGCTGGATGCACCCCAGCGATCTACACAGTTCCAAAGACAGTTTGAGTCGCTGAATGATCCAGAAGCATCTACTTCCAAGGCCCAACCATCTGTTGTAGAACCTCCTGTCCTCGAGTTAAAGCCCCTGCCCAATCATCTGAGGTGTGCATACTTGGGGAATTCTTCCGCTTTACCTGTTATAATATCTGCATCATTAGATGAAGGCCAGGAAGAGAAGCTACTGCTAGTGCTCAAACAGTATAAAACGGCACTGGGATGGTTCAATTTCAGACATTAAAGGGATCAGTCCATCCCTTTGTATGCACAAAATCCTACTAGAGGAAGGATCCAAGCCGACCATTGAACATCAAAGGCGGTTGAACCCAATAATGAAAGAGGTGGTCCGGAAGGAAATCATTAAGCTGCTAGATGCGGGCATTATCTACCCTATCTCGAACAGTCCTTGGGTCTGTCCCATTCAATGCGTGCCAAAAAAGGGCGGTATGACAGTAGTAGCCAATGAGAATAACGAGTTGATTCCAACCAGAAAGGTGACCGGATGGAGGGTATGTATGGACTACAGAAAGTTGAATAAGTCCACCTGTAAGGATCACTTCCCGCTGCCTTTTATTGATCAGATGCTCGATGGACTTGCTGGGCATGCCTCCTATTGTCTGCTAGATGGTTATTCTGGCTATAATCAAATTTTAATTGCTCCCGATGATCAGGAGAAAACAACATTCACATGTCCGTATGGGACCTTTGCCTTTCGAAAAATGTCCTTTGGGTTGTGTAACGCTCCTGCAACATTCCAACGTTGCATGATGTCCATCTTCTCTGACATGGTTGAAAAGACCCTCGAGGTTTTCATGGACAATGTTTCTGTATTCGGGAGTTCATTTGATAACTTTCTGGTGAATTTGACTGCCGTTCTCCAAAGATGCGTTGAAACTAATCTTGTATTGAATTGGGAGAAGTGCCACTTCATGGTAAAAGAGGGCATTATTCTGGGCCACAGAGTATCAGATGGTGGTATTGAAGTAGACAAGGCTAAAATTGATGTCATCAATAGTCTACCGCCGCCTACATCAGTGAAAGGGGTTAGGAGTTTTCTTGGGCATGCAGGTTTCTATAGGCGGTTTATCAAGGACTTCTCAAGGATAACAAAATCGCTATGTTCACTATTGGAAAAGTATATGCCTTTTCAGTTTGATGAAGCCTGCCTCAAAGCATTTGAACTTTTGAAGGAAAAACTCATTTCGACTCCTATCGTGGTAGCTCCTGATTGGACTTTCCCATTTAAGCTCATGTGTGACGCCAGCGATTTTGCAATTGGGGCAGTGTTGGGACAGAGAAGGGACAAAGTGTTCCACATGATCTACTATGCCAGCAAAACATTAACTGATGCTCAGTTAAATTACACCACAATCGAGAAGGAACTGCTGGCAGTGGTTTATGCTTTTGACAAATTCCGTTCCTACCTCATTGGAACAAAAGTGACCGTGTACACAGACCATTCGGCCATCAAATATCTGATAGAGAAGAAAGATACAAAGCCTAGGCTGATAAGGTGGGTCCTTCTTCTACAGGAGTTCGATCTGGAGATCCGCGACAAAAAGGGGACAGAAAACCAGGTAGCAGATCACTTGTCGAGGTTGGAAAACCCTCCTCATTCGGGAGATGCAATCAAAGACATCAATGATTTCTTCCCGGATGAACAACTGTTTGGCGTCCAAAGTAAAGCCCCGTGGTATGCGGACTTTGCCAATTTCGTCGTTTGTCAAGTGCTTCCTCCCATCTTAAGCTATCAACAGAGGAAGAAATTCCTAAATGATGCAAAACATTACTTTTGGGACGAGCCCTTTTTATTCAAACAGTGTTCAGATCAGATTCTGCGGAGATGTTTTCCAGAGGAGGAAATCGAAGGTGTGCTCCATCATTGCCATTCCTCTAATTATGGAGGACATTTTGGGGGCCAAAGAACTGCTGCTAAAGTACTCCAATCTGGGTTTTATTGGCCTACCCTGTTCAAAGATGCACACCTATATGTGTTGCACTGAGATAGATGCCAAAGGGTAGGAACCATTTCAAAAAGGCATGAATTGCCTCTGCAGAATATCCTTGAAGTAGAGTTGTTTGATGTATGGGGTATTGACTTCATGGGGCCATTCCCGTCGTCCTACAACAATCTCTATATTCTGGTCGCGGTTGATTATGTCTCCAAATAGGTAGAAGCAGTTGCCTTGCCTTCTAATGATGCTAAGGTGGTGCTTAATTTGTTAAGGAAAAATATTTTCACTCGCTTCGGCACTCCTCGGGCAATAATAAGTGATGAAGGGTCACATTTTTGCAACAAATATTTCGAAGCCCTTCTTGCTAAGTATGGGGTGACCCATAAAATAGCCACAGGATATCATCCGCAGACAAGTGGCCAAGCAGAGATCTCTAACCGAGAGGTTAAGCGTATCTTGGAAAAGATTGTTAATCCTAATCGGAAGGACTGGTCAAAGAAGCTTGATGATGCCTTGTGGGCATACCGCACCGCTTATAAAACGCCTATCAGAATGTCCCCGTATAGGCTTGTTTACGGCAAGGCTTGTCATCTTCCTGTGGAGCTAGAGCACAAAGCATATTGGGCTATCCAAAAGCTAAATTTCGATATGGATGCAGCGGGTGAACGAAGACTATTACAACTCAATGAATCAGACAAGTTTCGTCTGCACGCGTATGAAAATGCTAAGTTGTATAAGGAAAAGACTAAGCGGTGGCATGACAAGAAAATTGTCGAAAGGAACTTCGAACGAGGCCAGAAGGTGCTTCTTTTTAACTCCCGGCTGAAATTATTCCCGGGGAAGTTGAAGTGCCGATGGTCGGGGCCGTTCACAATTGCTAAAGTGTATCCTCATGGGGCTATTGAGGTCGAAGACCCTCATTTAGACAAAACCTTCAAAGTCAATGGACAATGTTTGAAACACTATTGGGGCGGCGAGGTTGACCGGCAACACACCTCCATCACCTTGGGAGACCCGGTGTAAGGAGGGGCGAAAGTCAAGCCGACGACTCTAAATCAAGCGCTTGATGGGGAGGCAACCCCATCTCAGTATCAAAAATTTCCTTATGGTTTTATTTAGTGTTATTTTCTTTAGTTATCATTAGTGCAATTGGTTTTCCTTAGAATTATTGTAGATGTTAAATTAGTATGTTAGTATGTAGTTGAATGGTTAGTATGATTGCTATGTCTAGTAGTTAAATTCTGCATTGATTCAGGTTTTGGGTGTTTGCTGCAGGAATGCAGGAAAAAAAAGAAGCAAAGTACTCGCGCCGCAGCGCCAAGTGTTTGTCTAATTTTCACGCCGCAGCGCCATGCTCTTTTTTCCAAATTCTCTGTCACGCCGCAGCGCCAGTCCCTTCACAAAATCTCACGCCGCGGCGCTGGCATATGCTGGAAGCTACTGGAGAGTTGCGCTGCAGCGTTGAGGCCTTCATAATTATTCACGCCACAGCGCCAAGATGTCGCGCCGCAGCACCGAAAATGGCGCCGCAGCGCCAAGTTGAACCTATCTCACGCCGCAGCGCCATGCACCAGCCGCAGCGCCAGTGCCGTGTTTTTGAGTTTAAGCAAGGCGTTTGGGTTTCAGTTTGCAGCTGTTTTTGTTTCTCCCCTCTTTTCTCTCACACACATCTCAATTTCTTCCAACGAGTGCGGCAATTCAAGCGACACCCTTTTGGTTTCTCACCGTTTGGGGCCATCAACCGTCTGCAGTTACTTCTCCTTCATCCTATTTATAAGCAATATACGGTAAAGGATTTCTTTAGAGCAACCATTGGATTTTCATTTGTTAATTTTCTTTTTGTTGTCCTTGGGGTTTGTTGGCTATGGATTCAAAGCGTCCTCGCACTAGTATAGGTCCTCCTCCGTCTTCCAGAACCCCTCCTCCCCTTTGGGATGCTGTAAAATTCCCAAGTGAGGAAGCCTGGAAGCGATATACCCAAAATTTTTCAAAGAGGAGTTTGGTGCCTGAGAGAGGGCTAAGGCCAGATGACAAGATGGACGGCCATATGAATTCCATGATTATGACCATGAAATGGATTCACTTCACCAAGCCGCCCGAATCTGTAGTTATTTCGGTGGTAAAGGAATTCTACGCAAATGCTAATGCTGAGGGTCCTGCTTCGGTATCGGTTCAGGGTAAGTTAATAAAATTTGACAGTCGTACCATTAATGCTGTGTATGGGACTCCAAACTACGATGGTAAGGATTATCTGGAGTCTGGGATGCGGAGTTACAATACAGATGAGATTATAACCAAGCTCTGCAAGCCTGGTACCGTGTGGAAAACCAATGAATTCCACGGTGAAAAGACTTCTTTCCCCCATCAAGCCTTAAGTCGTTATGGTAAGGCGTGGTACTCCTTTATTTGTGCTAATATCATGCCAACACGCCACCTGAGTGATGTAACAAGAGAGAGGGCAGTATTGCTGTATGCAATTGTTATGGGGCTGAAGGTTGATGTGGGGGTTCTTATCCAGGATTCAATTAAAAAGGCCATTAGAAGCAACGTCAATTCTGGACTCCCTCACCCGTCTTTGATCACACGCCTATGCAAAAGGACTGGTGTGGTATGGGAGAAAGACGACATCACTCAGCCGCCTATGGCTGTCATTGATCATCACGTTATAGCCCGTTATGGAGTATGGGATGGGGGACCTCCGTCGCACCCAAAGGGTCAGGGATATTTACCGGGCCTCTGCCGCCTCCCTCATCGGAGGCTGGTACCTCAGTTCAAGCGCCTGAGCCCCCAGCTTCTGAGGCTATGCCACCTGGGGGCTTGGCAGAGATTTTAAGCAGCCTTAATTTTCTCCACTGCAAGGTTGATACAGTGGCTCAATGGCAGAGCCAATTCAATCACTATCATGCGGAGTTCGCAAATATAGTCTCCAGTATCTATTATGCTCAGGGGAGGAGACGACGCAGAGTCCATGCCCTTTTAATTTCTAGAGCCTCCAATTTTTGCGCCTTATCCTCCACCATTTCCAGCCAGAGCAGAGGATCGCGAGGAGGAGCCAGCGCAGGCTTGATGATGATGGCTGATGATGATGGCGGAGGTGATGGTGCTCCAGAGGGTGAAGGCCAGTGAGGTCATTGGCAAATTTCAAGCTTGGGGGAGATTTCCTTTTTAAGTATTATTATATATGAACTGCTGTCATGTTTCTTTTGGGCGGTATAGCCCCAGACTATCTTTTGTGGATGTTTTATGTTTTTGGTTTATTTTGGGATGCATGTATGATGCATTGGTACGTTGGTTTTATTAATTATCTAAACGTATGTTTTGGTTTATAATATTTAAATGGTTGTGCTTTATTTTGGTTGTTATGCTTTTAGCCATATTTTGGGGTTTGTGCAGATAATTGGTTTACTTGAAGCCATGTGTTATGGCTTCTCCTTATTTGGGCAGGGTGTTATTTTTTTTTTGTTGCTTCATGCCTAATTTATTTTGATCCCCCCTTTTCACCCCGTTCTGTAACTGTAAATATGCTGGGTGAGGATGTTTTAGCTGTTAATTTTTGATCGTGGCTAATGACAAGCGCCTAGTAGTTATGGCTGTCTCTTAGAGTCGTGTCAAGCATGTATGTGTTAGGGGTTGTGAATTGATAAGTCGAGACTGTTTTTGATCCGTCCTTAGCAAGCACCGATCAACTGTTTTAGCTAATTATTTTTCGATTTTATTTCGCACGTTGATTGCTTTGAGAGTATGTTCATTCTTATAATCTTTCATTTCTGCAAGGTAATAAAGGGCTTGGGTGCTTTTACAGTTTTGGATCTTGGACTCTGGCATGTTGTAGAATAAAATAAATAAAAATAGAATTGATTAAAAAGGAGATTGAATATCGAAAGCCTTGCGGTGGGTCGAGATGGAGCGTAAAACGCACTCGCCCATAAACGCAGGACCAATGTTGAGATGGAGCATAAAATGCACTCGTCAAATAATCTTCAGATTTCATAAAGTCTAATTTGGCTTATGTTGATTACGTGGCCTTTGCTGCTCGAGTGATTAGATTTATAGGGGTGTTCCACGCCTAGTGCCCTAAAGCCGTCTGGCTTGGGAGTCACTGATCAAAAGCTCATTTATGGGTAGCTCTGTTTAGCCTAAGGTAATTAAGGACTGTCCGAGTCAGATTTTACTGTCTTCATGCTAGAGCCTTTTGATCTTTTCATGTGCTTGCATCTTAGTCTTAATGCTTGTTGATTGTTTAAGTTGCGTGATGTGCATATTGGTTTTAGCTTTCGACTGTGCGAGTTTTTTTTGAGCTATGTTTAGTTTGGATGGTTGGTTTTCGCTCACATAGAATGGATCAAGTACAGTCTCATGCTTGCAAATTTGATTTTAAGCCCCCTTTCATGTCAGTGTTTGTCCTATTCTCGGAGAGGCTTTATAAGTACTCTTTGAAGCCGTGGTATTATTCTATAGTAGTAGTTCCCATTCGCGTCTTCCTGTAATGTAGGTGTGGGTGTTAGATAGTTTGCTTGAGGGCAAGCAAAAGCTTAAGTTTGGGGCTATCTGATGTGTGGTATTTATATCGCATATCAGATTCTCTAAAGCTTAAGACGTTGCTTGTTTTTTGTATTATTTGTTGTGCTTTTGTATATATTCTGTTGTTGTTATGCTCTTCCTGTTTGATGTAGGGCTGTTTAGGTCATTTTCAGCTTGCAGGGGCAAAAATTATCATTTTCTACACTCTGGCGCCGCAGCGCCAGAGCCCAGTCTTAGGCCCGCGCCGCAGCGCCAACTCCTGGTTCATGCTGATGTCATCTGGCGCTGCAGCGGCCCGGTCCTTCTTATTCTCGCGCTGCAGCGTGAGTGGCGCCGCAGCGCCACCAAGCAGTTATAGGCTCCGCGCCGCAGCATCACCTCCGGTGCCTAGCCAGTGGTTAGCGTTTAATGACCTAAAAAATAAAGGAGGAAAGAGGAGAATATAGCAGAAGAGGACGACGGCTAGGGAAGACCATAGATAGGGATAACAGAGAATATTTGTGGAGATTCTAGACCAGAAAGAAGCTGTGTTTTAGGGGAGAATAGTTATTGCTTCATACACAGCTCAGGAGTTACACGGAGAAGAGAAGACTTGGAGACAGAAAACCTTACAACAGGAGTTTTCTTATTCTAAATCTCTCAGTTATTTGTGTATTACTGAGCAATGTTGAATGTGATAGAAATGTGTATTAGCACCATGGTTATGAACTAATTCCTTTTTAGGATTGCAATGTAACCTAGTGTTTAGCCTAATTAACTTTCTCTCCTATTTATATTAATGAATCATTTTGGGAATGGGTTGTTGTATTTCTTACTTATTGACTAAATGATTGACAGAGTTTTTGGCAGTGATATTAATGGATATTGAATATTGGACATTAATATCTGTCTTTTAAAATACAATAACACTTGTTATGCCCTTGCCTAAAGGAGTGTGTGCATAAGCTGCTTAATAGGATAGACATATCTCTATTTGCCTTGTGTAGCCTTGAGACTGAGCTTAATGACCCTAGCCTAGTTATTTTCATCGATAGATATATTGTGATTCATCTAGCTAGGGATGTGCATTTGGCCTTCGACAGAAGCATATGCATAGTTCTATTCTCGGCTGACCATTCCTTGATTTGTTTGTATTGTGGAGAGTTAGGAGATTAGGCGACGCATTAGGGAAATTGTAATCCTAGCTTGTCTCCCTATTACTTCAATTTCTCCCGCTTCCTTTAGTTGTAATCGCATAGTTTAAAATACCACCTCCAATCATTTGTTTAGATAAGATAGTATATAACTTACATTAGTATTTGATTTGCATTTAAGACTTCGTCCTCGTGGGTACGACACCCTACTTATCTTATATTACTTGTTGACCGCGTATACTTGCGCGTTAATTGTCGTTACATAAAACCAACAACACACTCCTTCCCCCTCTTAGTCTTGTTGGCCTGCCACCAAAAGCTAGCATCCGACTTCAACATGAAAGTCGCTAACGCCGTCTTCTGGTCTTCGCTAACCGTAGCCACTTCGAAGACCTTCTCCATCTCCATAACCCACGTCTGAGCCTCTATTGGGTTTACCAATCCCTTAAACTCTTGCGGCCCTACTGCCTTAAATTCCTTGAAAGTCGTACCCTGCATTTGCGGTTGATTCGTAAGCGCTTCCGTTAGCAAATTCACCAATTGCTGAACCAAATTGGGATTCATCCCATCGTTACTGTTGTTGTTGTTGTTCGTCGAACCCTCGGGGTTTTGACGTGTAGGTCTTCTTCTAGGAGGCATTTTCTATTAAGAAATATCCTTATTAGATCCTTTACTCAATTCTTAAGTATTCAAGTTCATACTTTAAATATTTAAATTAACTCTATCCATATATGAACACATAGCACGTCAATAAACTTCTTTACTCATTCATTCATTGTTTTTAAAAAAAACACAGAATAGATAACATCTCTCCTATTATATCCTCTTTCCTGAACTAAAAAGTTACAGGATTACATTATTATCTTATCCCATTATTATCTCAAATTATGGGATTTACATAAAGAAACACATAATTAACAATTATAGTATCTAGGCATATTAAGACGTCGTACAGCCTCTCTGCGTTCTTCCTCTATTACCTGAAATGCAGTCCTGCGATCCACCATGTACCATGGTAAACCTTGGAACTGAGCTGGGTAATAAAAGACACGATCCTGGGCCCTCTCTATCGCCGTATGGAAAGCGTATTCTGTCTCCCTCAATTTGGCCCTCTTTGCTTCAGTCTCGTCTTCAGCTCGATCGACACGTTGAGTAGCCCTTAACCTTGTTTCCTCTGCTCTGGCGCGCTTTGCTGACTCCCCCTAGATATCGTGCTTCAGCTTTGCTAGTTCAGCCCGTGCATCGTCTCTATCACTCTCTGCGTGAATTAAACCCCACTTCACGTTTCCATCCTCAATGTCCAACTCTTCGATCGTCTCGTCCTGTTGCCGTATGGTTACTTCGAGCTCTCTGACTCGACCATGTAGCTCCACGTTACGGTCGTAGATCTCCTCGTACATCTCAGTACTAGTAGAGTGAGGTGGGAATTCCTCATCGGGATCCTCCTCCTCCTGTAACTCTTTTGACTCATCCTCGTCCTCATCATCTCGGTCAGATATCGGCTCATGCTCTTGACCAGCTATGGTGATCAATGGAGATAGCTCTATCCTAACCAACTGCTCCCAGACAACATGGATGTCTCGGGGCTCCTCGTCCCTCGGCATCTAATGTAACTCCTCTCTAGCCTGACTGGACTCTCTAAAGTTCGTCATCCAGACAAGAAAATTTTAAAGTTCAATTATTACGTGACATCGATCGACACTCTTCGAATACTAGAATGTAAACACATAGCACATAAGGTAATTTATTATCTTTAGCTATCATCTATCTTTTCAATCTTCCTATAAGGCTATTACCTAAGGTTTTTCCCCCACCTAAGATTCATAACCTAAAGCTTTGATACCAACCTGTGACACCCCCAAATCTGGGTACTTCGTTTCTACATGATTTGGTGTTCACTATCTAAATAAGACATCTATCTACCCAATAATAAGGAATGCAAAAAGATTTACAACCTCATCATTAAATAAAATCTTCCTTATGAAAAAGGATTACAACCTTAATCCGAAAATATCCCAGGTTTGCTAACCTTAACATAAACAAATACCTGCGAAAATAAAATATCATAAACAAGTCTTATTACAATCACAATCAAAGACAAACAAGTCTTCACTTGTTCATCTTGCCTTTCCCTTTACTTGTTGACGGTACGTCAACATTCTCAGCTTTAACTGCAAGTAATTATGAAATATGCAAGAGTGAGCAAACAAAAGCTCACTTGGAATATAACAATAATATGATATAAATTGAATAGCTTCAATAGATATGAATAACTTTACTTTCATCAACAATAAAGAATTGAATAATAATTCTTTCATCAATACTTAGAATTTCGAATATTGAATCATCTGAGGGTCATAAGACCTTGAACTATGTCCTAGGTTATAAACATTTTTGTTTAAAACCTTTAATATTCATTTAGACTATGGACTCTAACTCGTACTTAGGGGGATAAACCCTTCGTACAATGTATTGTGCACAAACATTTAACGCTTTTGCGTAGTAACCTCCCCTAATAAATAGGGTTGTTCATCTCAGTATTGGATACAAGTCCGTACCAAAGAAAGTTTGGTTTGGATAGCTAAAAGGAAATTTGGAGTTTTCAACTATCATCAACTAAGGAGTAGTTGAATCGACTCAAAATCATTAAGAGTTCAATAATACAAGAATTATGAACCAAGTATAAGTCATAACAATCGACTTCATATTAGATAAGCATGCTTTAGAAATAACTTGAAGCATTTGAAAGATTAAGTAGATCTTGCTTGAACAAATAAGTCAAGATCGCATTATTTTAATAATAACTTCCATACTTGCTCAATATGAACATAGAGAGTATACCTATTGATTGTGAGGAAGAAGAAGATGATGTTTGTTGGCTTTAGTTCTTCTTCTTCTTCTTCTTCTTCTTCTCTCTTCTCTCTGAGTATTTTCTCTCTAACTTTTTATTTGTTCTTTCTTTCTTTGTTTGTTCTAACTTTCTAACGTAACTATTTTGTATAACATGTATAACTGATATACATATATTATACATATAATACATATAATTATATAGAATATGTAACTGCTATCAATTAATTACATATACTAATTACTAATTAATATATAGGTTACACAAATTTGAATTTAAAAAGCCCTAATGCTTGTTTGGCAAAATAGCCTTATTTTTAAAACAGATTATTAGTAACTAAGGTCATGTTTGGTAATACAAGATTAAAACAGAAGTAAGGGGCTTGTTTGGCAAAAACACATGAAATCCCTTTTCTTTATTCTTTTAATAAATCCTTTTAACACATAATTTAAATGTTACACTTTAATTAATTAAATTTTAACATTCTAATTTAATTAAATAAAAGGTAACATCAATTAACCATACAAAAATTGCCACATAACAATTATAATTAATCGCTAATTATAATTTCATATAACAATTATCACATAAACTTCATCAAATTTAATTATCTCGATTAAATTAGAATCATACCATAAAATCAATATACATCAATTAAATTAAATATTAAATATTTAATTTAATTAATATATTACACTTAATTATATTACTCCATAATAATCACATTATTTATTTAACACAATCAATAATTCAACTAAAAATATTTATTTAATTCAATAAGTATTTATAATTAAATATACAAAATCTCATTCGTTACACTTAGTACATCTTACTATGCCAACCTTCATTAATGTCTAAGTTATACAACCAATGTATACTTAGAACGTTTAATCAACGCCGATACGATTCACAAGAATCGTTCACGTATCTTGCGTTCATGCTACTCGTCTCTTACTCTCATTCAACCTTTACTTAAGGTTTAAATCACTTGTTTAAGTGTTACATTATATGAATTATATGTTCACTAACATTCCATACACGTCCCCTAAGTGTTGAGCCTTTAATAGCTCTTCTCTAGCTTTTCCCTTGCACCAGCGCTGCGGCGCCGGTTTCCTTTGTCTTAGCTACGCTGCGACGCTGAGCATGTAGTGCCCAACTTCCCCTACTGGCGCTGCGGCGCCACACTTTACACTATACACCAGCACTGCAGCTTTGTACGTGTAGGGAAATTCTCCCGGGCAGGCGCTGCGGCGCCAGTTCCTTAGGCGTGGGCGGCGCTGCGGTGCCAACCCTGTTCCATTGAATTTTTTTCAGACTTTAAACTTCTTGAACTCGTAACGCGATTGTTATAACTCAGAATTGGTTCGTTATAAAGCCAATAGTTCACATATAACATGTTCTATGATTCCATCCATTTAAAATTCATTTCTGAATCCGTTGACGGAAAAATTGACGGTTTCGTCCATTTTTATGTTTTCGTTAAACGTTCGTAAACGTTCGACGCTTAATTCTTCATTTTAACTCCGAATTCATTCGTTCTTGCTCTCGCAAGTCTTATTTACTTAATTACACATGTTGTAATCAAAAGCCATCATTTTTGAATCACATGACGGCTTTTGACTTTTATTTCGAGAAAATTTACTATTCGACGCTTAACGTCTAATCGCGTAAACTTTCGTTTAATCTTCGTTTCTCGATATTTTTACTTCAAACCAAATGGAATCAATCCATTGGTTCTTTATCTACGATTCTTACATTATAAACATCTAAGTTTTAACGGTTTTCTTCATTGAGTTCATTAACCATTTGCTATTGTTTTAACTTATTTTTCCATTAACTTCTTAACCATTTCATTATGGTTTCACTTGTTCTTGGTTAATAATAGTTTAAAGTCCACTAACATCCATCTCATTACTTCATACCACTCAAGCTCAATTCATTTTCACTTCTCTATCAATTTGAGAATGAAAGAAAGATGAAAACTTTAGGTAAACACTTATACCTTTGTAAGTGTTCTTGAATCCATGACCTGGTGGTCTTGACACAAGTCTTGCAAGGCTTTCCTTTGTTCTTTGATTGCTCATCACAAGCTCTTCCCTTATCTCTTCTCTTCTCTCTCCATATAGGAGTTGCTGATTTTTCAAAACTCTCAAATGAGCTCTTAAGCTCTCCTTTTATAGGCAAATGCAAGATCAAGGGTGGAATGGTTATTAGACCAAACCTCCTTGACCCACCTCCTTTCCACATGCCCACCATGTCTTCGCATGTGGTAGCATGTGCTAGCACATAGCCACCATGTCCCCCATGTCTTTATGGGTTGCCCCATGAGTTTAACCCACCCGTTAACCCATCGGTTAGACCCACGGGTTTAATTCTTAATATAATTCAAATTAAATCCATTTACTTCGTATAAAATTTATATTATACGTCATATTAATTCTCATATCCTCCTCGTATTATACTCGTATAATAACTAGTATTATACTTGTATTCATTATGTATAATAATTATTTATTATCACACATAACCATTTTCTTCTTTAATATCAATTTCCCTAACGCCTAGGGTTTTAAGTCCGCAAGCGAAAAGTTTGCGAGCCATAACTGAAATATTATTAAATATTTGATCTCGTCTTAAAATCCTACCAATATGCGTTCCTCGAAATTTCAATAATAATTCTAGAGCAGAAATAGATGAATAGTGATTTTCTCCGAAAAAAACTTTTCTCGGTTAACTTAACTTTTCACGACATATTATCCTTAAATCTTTCGACAGAATGTCATTTTGACATTTCAAACTCCCAAAAAGGCTTATGGTCTCAAACCCTAACCCTTAGGGTCAAACCCTAACCCTTAAGGTTTCATGAATAATGCTTATTTTGTCTTTTTCTCAAAAAAAATTTTATTCCCAAAAATCTTTTGTTTTCGTCTTGAAAGTTCTTACTCGTTCATTCCAGCTCATAGCCCGAATTCTCCCTGTTTCTAATCATCCTATGTCATAGAATGATTAATAAACCCATCACACAGAATATAATCAATAAAATTCCTTTTATTAATTATTAATTCTTTAAACTAAATTTTTGGATAAGCCGATTTTTCGGGTTGTCACATTCTTCCATCCTTATAAAAATTCTGTCCTCGAAATTTCTCAAACCGCATCCATACCCAGATGCTTTATCCTTACAACCCTTCAACGAAGAGTTAATCTTACTTCTCTTTATTTATGTTGAAAAATCTCAACATAATAATTCAATTAGGTATTTACCTAATCATTCCTTCTCATTATCTCTTTGACATCCTTCCCCCCCAAGGATCATTATCTGTTATAATCGTCAAATGATGAACATCCTGACAACTATACTTCTAACTTCTCAGGATATCACATTCACCCCTTTTTCTAAAAATTTCGCCCTCAATTTTTTTTAACATAATCATCTCTCACCTCCTCTTCGAGGAAGTTCTTATCCATCAAACATTTCAGAGTCTTCATAATTTATCAAAAACTATGAAGTAGAATGAATAACAAGGAATATAAGGATTTCTTTACCATATTCTTCTTTCCAACTTCTCTTCCAAGAAGTTCTCATCTTCCCTTCATTCAAGAATCTTCACAACTACAAATGAATTATGAAGTTGAACGAAGGACTAGAAATATAAAGATTCCTTTAAAACATTTTATAAGTTGCTGAGGGGTCATAAAGACCATGAACTCTTTGAACTTGATTTATCGGTAGTTGCCAAAAACCAATTCCTTCTTATGGCATGTTTACAATCACAAAGAAAGTAAACTAACTCTTACGACCTGTTTACAATCACAAAGAAAGTAAACTATCTTTGTCGGGCTATTTACAATCACAAAGAATGTAAACTACCTCTTCAGGTATGTTAGGTGATCAACCTATTGTACAACCCCATTTAGAGGTGTGTTCTTCTCAGACTTATGTATTCAGATTCTGCACCAAAATAATTTGGTTTGGCACCACATCTCAAAGAAAGCTCGATTTCTTTTAAACATGAAATAATATTTGTCTAGCCAAATCAAATAGCTCAGACCCCCCCCCTCCCCCAAATAAATTGAACACCAACTTGAAACAGTCGTCTAGTTAAATCAATTGACATTGACTACTCTTTTTAAATTCTTTCATCATAACTCAAATGTTTAATGACGCCGTGATAACGTACTACTTTCAAGTACGTTGAGGACTCCGTCATTTTATGACTTCGTCATACTACATACTATCATAGTGGGTTGATGATCTCATGATCACATCCAACATTAGGTTTAATGCATTGATAACTCCATCTTTTTACCATCTATGCATCAAATGCACTGATGATATCAAATTCCTTTTGATATTTCAAATCAAATTCTGTCTAGCCTAAATAATAAGCATAGACATGCAAAGAATAGTTATTTTAAAATCCATTGGTTTCCAAAAGTTGAAACCAATATTTTCTTTCCAAAACCATCCACATCCGCACGATGTCAATAACTTCAAAATCTAGCATAGCTAGAAGACTTGGAATTTTTTACTTCCTTTCTCTTCCTTCATTGTCATAGTTGTGACAATATTAACCTCTTATAGTACCTTAAATGCTACTTATACTGAAAACAACTTGTTTTCACTCTAACCATTTTTATACCTTAGTATAGTTCATCAAACTTACCACACTTAATGTGTTCAGGAGCTTTCCACAACCATATGTGTTTAAGAACTTATCTTGGCAATATGTAATCCAAGAACAAATCAAGGACTATCTATATGCTCAGGGCTCAGAAACATAACATACAACTATGAGTCACAAACTTTTTATAAGTATGCGTTTCAAGAACTAGCACCTAACTTAATATATTCTACTATCAACTTACACATGAGAAAAGGTTCACCTTCTCGTTATATACATATTAATAGCGCGACATCACTATTCCAATGATTATCACTGTAACAGACTGAGTGGTTATTACACCAAAGCACAAACCTTGGCCCATAACAAAAGTTCATACACTTAGTCCTTCTCGTACTATTCATAGTACCATTTCATTATAGCCTTAGCTATAACTCATCTATCGCTTAACAAGAAACATGTTCTTACGATTCAATATGATCACGTAGTGATCTTCTTTCTTAATCTTTTAACTCAACGATTTTCTTATCCTTCCCTCTAAGATTATCGCCTAAGGTATTCGTACCGAAGGTTTATAACCTACCAACTTTGATGCCAACTTGTAACGCCCCAAAATACGGTCCATTTTCACACCCGAATTTCGTAAGTTACGATTACTTCTCATCTATAATACATCATTAAATCCTGAAGGTTAATGACATATCATTCCATTCCCAGGTTCTATTACCTTAAAATCTTCATTCATTAAAAATAATGATAATTACATTATTCTTATCACATTACAATTGTGACTTAACTAGTCACCATATCTACAGAATAGTTTTAACTAACTATTCTACAAGTCTTAGCTTGATCTTCATGCTTGTTTATAATATGACCAACACTTCATCTTGAGACACTAATGGTATTCGCAACCATATCATTTCACCACAGTAGGACATCGATCATCTTGATCTTCACAGGGTCCTTTAATACATACTACCGTCGTTCGCTGAAAATGTTTTTATTTCAAGCAAGTGTGAGCATTCAATTATTCAGCAAGTCATATCAGTTGAATAACAACTAAAGCAAGAATCCAAATTCTTTTAAGGCTTCAATAACCGAACAATGGTTATGAAGCAGCTCGAATAATAGGAATACGTTCCGATTCCTATCATTTTAAAACATACATTACATTTACTTTGTAATACTTTCATCCTTCTACCTTTTTCATACACTTTTTGTTTGGGTAGAATTATTAGAATAGACTTATAACCATATCGGTTCACGAATAAAGCGAACTTCCTAACATGAAATAATTCAATCACCGAACAGTTTATTTTATAGAAACACCGAAGTGTTAACATCGTGGCACAAGGCCTCATACATACTATCACCTTGTACAAGTATCACACACTTGTACATAGGTCAAACTTCCCATATTCAATATCTAGGAAAGTTTAAGAAACTAGTATTCATATGAAAATGAATGAAGTTAAGAAACTTGCCTTACGCACAGCTACCGCTTAGGGTTTACGCTGAGCTGCTCATCAAAATTCCTATGTAGCACATAAAGAATAACAAATATCCATTAGCCATATACTTGACTTAAGCATTAGCTTAACTTCACTTTACTTCTTACGGTTCGCATTCTTGTAATCTAAGTTTACGCGACCAACTTCCATATTCATCTCTTCTATTCTTTCGTTATCATTATACTTAGCACACATCGAGTCTCTAACAGTAGTCAAATATAGTACACTGAGTGATTTCCCACAAACAACCAACAAACTAGTTTCTCGTCTCATCTATATTGTCTTACAGAGTGAGTTAGATCGGTTGCTAGATCGTATATACCGTCGTTCTCTAGCGGAATCGTTTAGTCGAAATACTATATCTCGATCATTATAGACTACGACTGCATTACCATTTTAGACATAACTTATCTGAACCAGTATAACTATAATGTTCGTTAAGTTAATCTTCATTACATTTCTCACCATGTCTGGTCTATACGACTCGAAACGTTTATTGAAGTTATTACCATTAATCTCGGCTTCTCAACGTTATACGTTATTCTTTATTCTATTATTACCGTTCGTTACGGCTTATTACATGTTACTATGCCAACCTTCATTAACGTATAAGTCATACAACCAATGTATACTTAGAACGTTCACTCAACGCTAATACAATTCAAGAGAATCGTTCACGTATCCTGAGTTCATGCTACTCGTCTCTTACTCTCATTCAACATTTACTTCAGGTTTAAATCACTTGTTTAAGTGTTACATTATATGAATTATATGTTCACTAACATTCCATACACGTCCCCTAAGTGTTGAGCCTTCAATAGCTCTTCTCTAGCTTTTCCCCTGCACTGGCGTTGCGGCACCGGTTCCCTTTTTCTTGGACGCGTTACGGTGCTGAGCATGCAGTGCCCAACTTCCCCTACTGGCACTGCGGCGCCACACTTTACACTATACACTTACGCTGCGGCTCTGCACCTGCAGGGAAAATCTTCCAGGCAGGGGCTGCGGCGCCAGTTTCTTAGGCCTGAGCGGCGCTGCGGCGCCGAACCTGTTCCTTTGAATTTTTTTTCAGACTTTAAACTTCCCAAGCTTGTAACGCGATTGTTACAACTCGTAATTGGCTAGTTCCAAAGTCAATAGTTCACATATAACATGTTCTACGATTCTATCCAGTCGAAGTTCATTTTTGAATCCGTTGACGGAAAATTGACCCTTTCGTCCATTTTTACGTTTTCGTGAAACGTTCGACGCTCAATTGTTCGTTTTAACTTTAAATTCGTTCGTTCTTGCTCTCACAAGTCTTATTTACTTAATTATACGTGTTGTAATTGAAAACCATCATTTTCGAATCAAACGATGACTTTTGACTTTTATTCTGAGAAAATTTACGATTCGACGCTTAACGTCTAATCGTTTAAACTTCTGCCGAATCTTCGTTTCTCGATATTTTTACTTCAAACCAAATGGAATCAATCCATTGGTTCTTCATTTACAATTTTAACCATTATAAACATCTAGGTTTTAACAATTTTCTTCATTGAGTTCATTAACCATTTGCTATGGTTTTACCTTATTTTTCCATTAACTTCTTAACCATTTCATTATTATTTCACTTGTTCTTGGTTATTAATGGTTTAAAGACCACTAACATCCATCTCATTACTTAATACCACTCATGCTCAATTCATTTTCACTTCTCTATCAATTTGAGAATTGAAAGAAAGATGAAAACTTAAGGTTTTCATGAATCCATGACTATGTGTTCTTGACACAAGTCTTGCATGGCTTTCCTTTGTTATTTGATTGCTCATCACAAGATCTTCCCTTCTCTCTTCTCTTCTCTCTCTATATAAGAGTTGGTGATTTTTCAAAACTCTCAATTGAGCTCTTAAGCTCTCCTTTTATAGGCAAATGCAAGATCAAGGGTGGGGGTGGAATGGTCATTAGACCAAACCTCCTTAGTCCACCTCTTTTCCACATGCCTACCATGTCTTTCCATATGCTAGCACTTGGCCAGCATGTCCCCCATGCTCTCATGGGTTGCCCCATGGGTGGCACTATGGGTTTAACCCACCCGTTAACCCACCAGTTCGACTCACGGGTTTAATTCTCAATATAATTCAAATTAAATCCATTTACTTCGTATAAAATTTGTATTTTACGTTGTATTAATTCTCATATCCTCGTCGTATTATACTCGTATAATAACTAGTATTATACTTGTATTCATTATGTATAGTAATCATTTATTATCACACATAACCATTTTCTTCTTTAATTTCACTTTCCCTAACCATTAGGGTTTTAAGTCCGCAAGAGAAAACTTCGCGAGCCATAACTGAAATATTATTACATATTCCATCTCGTCTTAAAATCCTATCATTATACGTTTCTCAAAATTTCAATAATAATTCCAGAGCAGAACCGGACGAATAGTGATTTCCTCCGAGAAAAACTTTTCTCGGCTAACTTAACTTTTCACGACATATTATCGTCAAATCTTTCAACAAAATGTCTTTCCGACATTTCAAACTCCCAAAAAGGCTTAGGGTCTCAAACCCTAACCCTTAGAGTTTCATGAATAATGTCTATTTAATCTTTTTCTCCGGAAATATTTTTATTCCCGGAAATCTTTTATTTTTGTCTTAAAAATACTTAATCGTTCATTCCAGCTCGTAGCCAGAATCCTCCCAGTTTCTAATCATCCTATATCTTCGAATGATTAATAAACACATAACACATAATATAATCAATAAAATTACTTTTATTAATTATTAATTCTATAAACTTAATTTTTGGACAAGCCGATTTTTCGGGTTGTCAAAGATATGGGATAGTTTATTTAAACCCCGAGTAGGTTCATGTTAGAGGCGTAGTATGACAGTGTCTCCCCATCTTTTGTAATTTTAGGGGATAGATGTTAACATTTATAGAAATATGCTAGGAATGATCATATCGATGTAATGATTTGTCATATAAATATAAATGTTCTTATTTCAGAAAGCGTGTTATAAAATTTATTTCTATTTTGCATTAAAGAAATACTTAAGTAATATAATTAGATAATAAGAATAAAATTTTGT
This sequence comes from Panax stipuleanatus, assembly GCA_020205555.1. Lineage (NCBI taxonomy): Eukaryota > Viridiplantae > Streptophyta > Magnoliopsida > Apiales > Araliaceae > Panax > Panax stipuleanatus. Next base: position 147,127,768 of record CM035124.1, read on the forward strand.
GATGTAGAAAATGCCGCCCAGACGTAGACTAACAGCACTGGAGGAATCGGTTAATAATGAGAGAGAGAAAGTAGACCATATACAACGAGTAGTCGACTTGTTAGGAGAAGCCCTTCGGGGGAGAAATAATGAACAAGTACGCAACAACCAGCAAGCAATGCCGATAATCAACTTTAAAGACTTTAGGAGCGTAGGACCTCCAGAATTTAGGGGTACTACCGATCCCATTGAAGCACAGACGTGGATCAAAGAGATGGAGAAAGCATTCACCATTGCTCGTGTGAGTGAAGATCAGAAGACTGTGTTCGCTACTTACATGATGAAGGGTGAAGCAAATTATTGGTGGGAGGCCAATCATCAAAGAGCGAGATAAAGGACTATAACCTGTGAAAGGTTTAAGACATTGTTCTTCGAGAATTATTTCCCGAAGAGCATGAAGAATAGGATAGAGGTGAAATTCTTAGAACTGAAACAAGAAGATATGACAGTAACACAGTATGTAATAACCTGATTTTTAAGAAATTATTAAAAATAAGAATTTCTTAAATAGAATTCTTATTATAAGATATGTTGGGTTTGAATAAGAATATATATGTGTTATATATTTTGAATTATGTAGTTTGGTGGGAAGAAATTAGATATATATATGAATTTTTATAGTTAACTAATTATTAAAGGAAATTGAGTTTAAACTTGAAGTTTAATCGCTAAATCATTGAAAAAGGTTGTGATTGATGTTGGTTAACTGGTATAATAAGTTATCAATTAAAAATCATGTTCAAAGTATTTAGGAATTTAGATTCTGGTTCTTCTGTAGCAGAACTTGTCTGCGTCTAAAGAAAAGGTGGCGTAGCTGTGCCACTTCCAAGCCTAAGACCAGTGCTGCTGCGCCGGTCTGCGGTCAAATCTTGATGGGTTGTGTAATCTAAACTTTAGGATATGTATATTAGTAATTAATATGTTGTCATAATTGGCATTCAAGCTGTCCGAGAATAGATTAAGATAGCAAAGCATGAATTGAATAAATATGAATTATGGAAATTAATTAACTTTGAATAAATATTGGTTAATCAAGTTATATTATGGAATATTATAAAGCCTTGTGTGGCAGTGGTGTGATAGTAAATTGAACGAGAAAGAGTTAATTCACTTATATAAGACGATGAATTAATATATGTGTTTAGCATAAGAGGATGAAAGGAATATGTTAATTAATATTTGATATTTTTAATATATTAAATAGTATTGTAATATATAAAAGGGTTAATATTTGAATGATAAGTGATTAATAAAAGAAGAGAATCGATATAATTATAAATAAATATTGGTTAAAGAGGGATATACTATATTAGCATTTAAGATATGGCTAAATGTAAAGATTGACGAAGTTGTCTTGGGACAATCGAATAATTATACGTATAATTGTATAATTTAAATAATTAATGGAGTAGATATTAACTATTCTAAGGGTCGTGGTTATTTTTAAATAAAGATAATATAAGTGTAAATTCATAAAGTCTAGTGTAATAGTTATACATATTTTAAGTGTATAATTATTTAAGGTGGCTAAATAATTTAGCATTAAAGTAAAGTGTGTCACACCAACTTTATATTAAATGAGTATTAAATGAAGTGGAGTTGGGAAAAAGTCAAACATGGCCTAGACCCTAATATTTTATTGTTGAGATTATATTGAAAGCTTGAGTTTTATAACACTAGTAAGCTTGGATAAATGAGCCTTGTGTGGCATAAATATTAAAGTTAAACCAACTGAAGATTTAACTGGAATTATTAAAGGAAATTTAATGATAAGGAAATAAATAATTGATATTAATTAATCATTATGGTACGTATATATGATTAAATAAATAGTGTTGCGGAAGTGATAATGAGCTTAATTTAAGCTTATGTGTTATGCCTAGTGTGGCATGATGGTGAACTAAAAATTTGTTTAATTAAATTATTGAGGAAATAATGAAATAATGTGAGGGATTAATTATTGTCATTATTTAAACTACTCATTTTGTAATATCCGAGATTTTGTATGTAATTTAATAATTATCAATAAATGAATTTATGTGAAACTCTTGTGTGATTTCTTTTATTAGATGTATATGTGTTATACATGTATGTGTATTTTAAGTTATGTGATGTGAGGGATTTAAATAGTTGGGTTGGATTAGTTTAACTATTTAAATTGGTTAAGTATGGAATTAATCCTATTAGTTTTGTGAGACGGCTTTAAATCACGAGTTGAAGTTCGGAGCGAAATTTAGAGACGCGGTCTGCGTATTTGAGTCCGGAACATCGAAATTAGTCAATATAGACTGTAACCACGAAAATATGTCACGGTTGACTTTTTGGTCAAAGTTAACCGGTTGACTTTTTCAGGTAAAAAGTCAACCATAAATTTTGGAGATGAATTTGACGAAACAGATAGTTCCATGACGTCCGGAACGTCGACTTTAGTAGGAGTCGATATAAGTATCGAACACGTTTGTCTACGGAGGGCAAAATGGTCAAATGGATTAGTTAATTGATTTAATGGATTATTATACTCCCTCCGTCCCAAAATAACTGCTCAGTTTTGACTTTTTTTTAGCCAAATTGACTATTTTTAAAATTAATAATTAAGCATGTATAAATATATTTTTAACATTATAAAAATTGGTATTAGTATTAAATTGTATAGACTTTTTTTTGTTATAACCTCTTCACCTATATTCTTGCAAAAATGGTATAAAAAATAGTTTTAAAAAATAGTCAATTTGATTTTAAAAAGTCAAAACTAAGCAGTTATTTTGGGAGGGAGGAAGTAATATTTTTCTACACAATCAGCAGCTGGAGGGGGGTCCACGTGACCATCTAATTGGGACAAGAGGGGAGTGATTATACGTATATGATAATATAGGAGGATGAGAGAGTTCGTTTTATTCCTAAAACCAAACACCTTTTCATTTTCTTTAACTCCCATTTTCTTTGATTTAATTAGCAAGTGATCATGGGATATATCAAGGGTCTCTCAATTGATGATTTGAGAATGCAAGTTACAAGAAAAATCCATGCTAAGAATATATATATATATATATACTCTCCACTTCTATATTCTTCACTTTGACAAAATTTTACCAAGAGAGCTAAAGAATTTGAGTGAACGAAAGTGGAGAGTTAGGGAGGATTTCTGGAGTTTTGGGAGAGTCTTGCTATCGGATTAAACAAGGAGGAATTCGCATTCAAGGTAAGCCATGAAACCTACTTTTATGTTCTTGAAGGAAAATAGTGAAAAATGCATGAATGAGCATGGTAGATGTTTTATTTTGACTTTGTAATGCCATACTTTGGTGTGATTCTATTATGTGGCTGTTAAGGAATGAAAATTTTGGTTTTAACATGCTCCAATTGCTTAGAGAATCAAAGATTTCATGCATGCATGCTATATGTTCGTTAAAATGTCACTAAGATGCTAATTTGTTTAAATCATGTAAAGTTAGTGTGTTGGATTGTTGCAACATGTGTATATATGCTAGTAGAGGTGGTGTGGACAGTAGGAAGCAATCCCATGCATGCTAGAATCAAAATCATAATTTTCTCAAAGTTGGTTCTAACTAGTGTTGCATGACTTTTCGGGTTTTTCGGTCGATTGAAATCATATCTTCAGTAATCCATTTGTTGCATCTAATAATTTTATAAAATAGTATGTAGTTTCATGTACCATCTGCCCAAATTTGATAGTAATCGGAGTTATATTGAGTGAGATATGAAATTCGTAAGCATGCATGTTCATAATAAAGTCTACAGAAAATCTGGAAATTCTAGAAATTTTCTAAGTTTAGAACCTGCTCTGGCATAGTTTTTAAGGCAGTCGGTTCGTGGTCTTAACTTGCTGTTTTCTAGAATGTGATATTTTTGTAAAATACTATTCTATATGGAGTGTATTGTGTCAAATGGTCAGAGTCATATCATGTATGGATTGTTCATAATGAAAACTTTATTTCAAAAACTTTATTTTTTCCAGATTTTAATATTGAACCCCTTGACCCATGTGATGCAACATGATATGTAATGGAATGGTTTTTAGATACGAGTTAGCTTAATAAATCTTATTGAATAATAGAAAACCATTATACTTCAAACTAGTTTGTGTATGATTGGTGGTTTAACGTGACATACATGTTATATGAGTGGATTAGCTTGTGGATAGCATACATGGTTAGTTAATAATCTGTTTAAATTAAAAGGAAATCCTTTACTTTCAAATTAGAGTTCAAGAACCTAATTTCTTAACGTGACACACATAAATAGGTGACGTGAAGAGATAGTAGATAGCGTTATTTGTAGCAGGCTTATCAGGCAAGTTTCTTTACTCAGATTTGATTGTGCAAGTTTGTTAACCTTATTTTCGTTGAGAAATTATTCAACCCTTAATCAATTGATTGCAACGAGGGTAAGCTTCGGACTTGTGATTGTTTACCTATTCGCACAAGTTCCTTTATCATAAAGTTCTATAACTTCAATTATCTTGCAAGTTTTATTATTGACTACTCAGTTATTACTTTAACTGCTATGCTTTAAAGTTCTGTTTATTTGAAGAACTGTTTCTAAGTATGCTTTCTAGCCTTCTTGTTTCGGCTAGTTATTATTGATGAAAAATGATATAATTCAAATCCTTTAAAGCTATTTAATGTTTACCAATCCAAATTGTTTTGGTGCGGTCTCGCATGACTACTAAGATGAACAACACGAATAAACGGGCAAACAGATGTCGGGCATATGGTCCCATTTATGCTTATGCAATTTAAACTTTATACTTATGCACAATGTAGGGTACAATTGGCTGATCACCTGGACTACTTGCAGAGACCGTTTACAATCAATTTGATTGTTAAATCGTCTAATGGTTTTCGATGAAACAAAGTAACGTTCAGGGTATTTAACACCCTTTAGTATGCTATTGAGAATTCTAAACTCGTATCTTTGATATTCTTGTTTAACACTTGATAATTCTTTCAACTGTTGAGATATTTCCATACAGATGTTTTTACTCCTGATGTATGTTTTCAAACTTCTTTATATACTTGCTGGGCAATTTGTGCTCATTCTTGCTTAAACCTTTCAGTTAAGGATGAAAAGGCTGAGGGCTCGGGCAAAGACAAGGGGAAGTCTAAGATGAAATGTTGAGAGTTATTTATGTAATAAGTTTATATTTTCGCATATGATGTAATATAGCGATAAACGCTAAATTTAAGTTTCAGTTTATTTAAGGTTGTAAAGACTTGGGATTTTGCTTGAATAAGTATGTAATAGTTATTATTATTATTATTTTCAGAGTTTATATAGTTAGATGATGATATATGTTGTACCGTGAGCACCATGTCTTATAATCGATGTTAAACGGATTTGGGGGCTTAATGATGAGATGGGATTTATACCCGCAAATCGGATACTTTATGGCTTAAATAGTTGCCTGATCTTCATAGTTTTTATATAGTTTATATGTTTATAGTATTATTATTCTTAACCAACGTATTGCAGGGCTTTACAGAACTTTTCTAGATTTTAGGGGACAAAACGGACAATTTACATGCACTGGCGCCGCAGCGCCAATGCCTAGTCTTAATCTAGCGTCGCGGCTCCGCCCCTGGTCCTTACTGATGTCATCCTGGAGCTGCAGCGCCACAGTTCCTTTATGGACTCGCGCTGCAGCCCGACCACCGGTCTTTTGGTGCCATAAGCTCTATTACCCGCGTCGCAGCGCGACCTCCGGTGCCCAGACAGAGAAGGCTTGCTTTTGACCTAGCAAAAGAAGAAAACAGATATATATATCAAGAGAGCCTCTGCATACGAAAGAAAATAGGGGAGACTAGGATAGAATCGGTTAGCTTAGCTTAGGATAGAGTAGATCTCCTTTTATACTTTCTCTCTCTAGTTATTAGGTAATGTTTGTAAATATAGATTAGGTAGATTAGGGAAAAGTCTGGGATTTCCTTGGAGCAACAAGAGCAGTGAGCTACACGGATTGGAGAGCTTGAAAGGAGCGGAATGTTTGGAGACTGAAGATACTCGACAGAGTTTATTCTTATCCATTTATTTCCTCTGATTTTGTAATCCATAAATGTTGACTTTATTGCTACTTATATTTTGTTCAATAGCTATGAACTAAGTATTGGCTCTAAGGTTAGAATGGAACCATTTGTTATTTAAATTGACTGTCTTATCTCTTTGGTTGGCACCATATGGTTTGGTTTAATAGATTCATGCTTAATGATTCTCGCTAAGATATTAGTGATGATTTTGGTAATCTATATGATATTGAAAGAAGGATTATAGATTTACACCTAACTATATTGGCATGTGATTATGGGTTTCGACTGCTTAAGTTGTGCGTAGAATAGACATATATCTATGTGCCACGTGCGACCTACTAGAGAACTTATACTTAAATACTTGTTAGGTTAATTCGCATAGACATGTGTAGGATTATCACCTAGCTTGGGCATTCTTTTCTGTTCTATTCCCTATCGGGTGGATCTGGAGAGGATACGTTTGTGCATACCTCGACAGAGGTGTATGATAACCTATGTGTTTTCGGTTGACAAACTGACGTGACCATTAAGACCAAAGAGAGAAGGGTAGGAAGTTTGATGAAGCATATCACGCCAGGTGTTCGACGGAATGCTTGTGTGGGGTGAAGTTGTAACCTTAGCTTGTAATTCCTTTGATTACCATTTGTTATCCATTTTCTTGCTTTAATAATTAGTTATAACTAATTTAACCACACTCCTATTAGTTTACTGTTCGAATAAGACTTAAGCTGATACAAAGTTGGTATTTGATAAATATTAGTGATAGTTCCTCATGGGTACGACACTTTTCTTATCACTGTATTACTTGTTAGATCGCGTATACTTGCCCGTGTTTAGTGATCGGTTTTCCGACCAACAAGTTTTTGGCTCCGTTGCCGGGGAACTATTGTTTTAGTATTGTCCAATATTGATTTAAATCAATTTAGTCTTAATTTGAACGTGTATATATTTCTTTTATTTGTTTGATCTTCCTTTTTTTTTTTAAGTTTATAGGTTATGGACGATAAATGTTATCAATGGCTTTATGAGTGGACGACACAACCAAGCTAGGAAGAAGGACTCGAGCAATTGTGAGTTCAAATTGCAAATATCTTGAGGTTTTCTGACAATCTTGAGTGTCAGTCCACTCAGACTGCCTACTGTCAGGAACTGAGCTGACATTGAACCGATTTCCTATCATCCAAACTGTCAGGGTTATCCAAACTCTTGGGACTATAGTCAAGAGCAATATCATGATCCGAATTACTCCTATCCGAATCAATTTGAATATCCATCTCCTCCGCAGTATAAGGTGACATTCCAACCCAATGAGAGCTTTTCGGTAGACTCAATAGAAGAAGAGAAAAGGCTTGAAGAGCTCCTCACCAACTTTATAGAGAGAAATGAGATTCGAATGGCAAGCCAAGACTGCCGCATTGCAAAGCCTCAAAAATCAATTGGGACAACTCGTCAATGCCATCATAAATCCACCGCAAGGCAATCTATCGGTTATAATTGATCTCAACGATGAAGTAGTAGAGCATTGCACAGAGGATACGCAAGGAGAAGGAGATGAGTCTCACAAAGTTGTTGAGGGATATGTCAAGGTGCAAATTGTCCAACCGGTGGAGTCTGAAGTTAGAGAAAAGAGGATCAAGAGTGGTTGTATTGTCAAGACTAATCAACAACCGGAAACCACAGTCACGATTGTGGAAACCCTGGAGGGCCCACTAGCGCACAAAGAACGCTTTCAACTTGATGAAAAAGGCGAATTAGTGGATAATTCTAGTGGTGAAAGATTCTTCGTGCCGATGGGTGAAGAAAACAAGGATGATCAATCATCCATGTCTGCCAAAAATTTAAAGGAATTGACAAATAGGCGGCATGAAATGGTCATTTTTGCTTATGAGCCGGATTGAGCGGCATCGATATAGTCAAGCCGACGACTTTAAAACAAGCGCTTGGTGGGGAGGCAACCCCATCTCAGTATCAATTTTCTCTATTTTTCTTTACTTATGTCTAGTTTATTTTGTTTTTTTCTCTCTTTACTATGTAAACATTGCTGCCAGTTATTGTACTGCAATGTCATATCTGATGTGCATGTTTTTGTGATTATAGGATGCAGGCAGCATGTTATTTAGTATGTTACTAGTGTATATCTTAGTTAGAAATAAGGCGTATCTAGCATTTTGTTTATTTAGCATGATATCTGTGTAATAGATGTTGGCTAATACGTAGCTTATGTGCAGGAAATCTCATATACAAGGCTGGCGCCGCAGCGCCAGCATTGTGACTAGTGACTCGCACCGCAGCGCTAAGATGAGGCCAACCTACTGCTAACTCGCGCCGCGGTGCCAATGAAAAGAAGGAATGCCCACGTCGCAGTGCCGATAGCGAGAATTTGTTTTTAAAAAAAGACACAATGTGGCCAGCAGTTAGCCCACTACTCCTCTTTTCTCTCGACACATCTCAGCAGTACAAGCAACCCAACCGTCCTTTTTCTCCAAAAAAACCCCCACCCTCTGCATAACACAACCGATTCATGATATCATTCACAAGAATCAGACCAACCTCAAGTCAGGCGAGAATCCAAAAGGAGATCAGCAGCAAACTAGGTTTTTCCCCCTTCAAGGTATTTTATTTGGATTTTAGTCATTCACTAAGATATTTTGATCGAATTATTGGGTTGGTGCTTTGTTGGTGTTTTTCTTGTTATGTGATTTGGGTGATTTCCAGTGACGAAAATCGGGAAAGAGCACTGTCAAGCAAGGGCTGTCCAAATTGGATTTTCAGAAAGCACGCAAGGTGTTTGATAATTTGCCTGAGAGAGAAATTTGACTGTTTTGGCTTAAAATTAGTGGGTTTCATTGGGGATTTGCTGCCTATTGCTTTAAGGGTTGCTTCTACAGAAAATGGCATTGCTTAGGTACTGTTTTTATTCACGCCAACTGAAAATTTTGACATGGCATCAAAGAGGCAGCAGAGGCACATTACAGCAGTGGCCTAGAGGCAAGACATAGCGATGCAGTATCAGGCTGAGCTGGTCAACACGATGCAAAGAATATACACCGTGTATAGTGGCAAGGATTCTGAGTTCACGCCATTCCAGTTCCCAAAGCCTCATGGCTTCCCACCATACCCTCCACCATCACCGCCCGCCGAAGCTGACGAGGACGATGCTACTGCCGAGTGACCAGACTTCAGGGAAGCCCTCTTGTTTAGATTGATATATGTTTAGCAATGAGGGCATTGCTCGCCTTAAGTTTGGGGGTGTTCTGTTATGGTTTATTATCTGTGTTATTTCTGTCTATTGCCATGTTAGGTTGCCATATTTAGTATTTTGCTTATGATTTTTGAATGCTTTGATTATTATCAGCATATATGTTTGGTTTATAGCCATCTTTTTGGGGCTTTTACAGATTTAGATGCTTGTGCCATGTGAATGGCCTTTTTACCCTATTTTGAGCTACTATTATGCAAGGGTGGTATATTTATCACTAATTTTTGATTGTGGCTAATGACAAGCGCCATGTAATTATGTTTATCTCTTAGAGTCGTGTCAAGCATGTATGAGCTAGAGGTTGTTCAATCGATAAATTGAGACTGTTATTTATCCGTCCTTCTTAGCAAGCATCGACCTAACTGTGTTTACTAGTTATTTTTCGAATCTAGTTCGCCGTTTATTGCTTTGAGAGTTGTTCACTTTTATAAACTTTCATTTTTACAAGGTAATAAAAGACTTAGATGCTTATACAGTTTTGGATCTTGGATTCTGGCATGTTGACTTATATAAAAAAATGTAATAAAAGAATAAAAAGAAAAGAAAATTAAATATCGAAAGTCTTGTGGTGGGTCGAGATGGAGTGTGAAACGCACTCACCCATAAACGCAGGACTGATGTTGAGATGGAGCATAAAATGCATTCGGTAAATAATCTTCGGATTTCGTAAAGTCTAATTTGGCTTATATTGATTACGTAGCCTTTGCTGCTCGAGTTATTAGATTCATAGGGGTGTTCCACACCTAGTGCCCTAAATCATCTGACTTGGGAGTCACTGATCAAAAGCTCATTAATGGGTAGCTCTGAATAGCCTAAGGTAATTAAGGACTGTCCGAGTCAGATTTTACTGTCTTCATGCTAGAGCCTTTTTGATCCTTTCTTGCACTTGGTCTTAATGCTTATTGAATGTTTAAGTTACGAAGTGTGCATATTGGTATTAACAATCGACTGTGTGAACTTATTTGAATTATGATTAGTTAGGATGGTTGGTCTCCACACACACATATAGAATGGATCGAATATAGTCTTATGCTTAAAAATGAATGAACCCTTACTAATATCTGTGTTTGCCCTGTTCTCTGGGAGTAACTATGTTCAAGCTTAGAAGCCATGATACTAGTATACAGTTTTATTGTTCTTTTGCGTGTGTTTTACTATTGTAAGTTTTGTGTTAGATAGTTTGCTCGAGGACGAGCAAAGACTTAAGTTTGGGGGTATTTGATGAGTGGAATTTATACATGCGAATCAGATACTTTATGGCTTAAATAGTTGCCTGATCTTCGTAGTTTTTATATAGTTTTATATGTTTATAGTATTATTATGCTTAACCGACGTATTGTAGGGCTTTACAGGACTTTTCTAGCTTTCAGGGATAAAATGGACAATTTACATGCACTGGCGCCGCAGCGCCAATGCCTAGTCTTAATCTAGCGCCGCGGCGCCGCCCCTGGTCCTTGCTGATGTCATCCTGGAGCTGCAGCGCCACAGTTCCTTTATGGACTCGCGCTGCAGCGCGACCTCCGGTCTTTGGGTGCTAATGTGGCGCCGCAGCCACACTCATAAGCTCTATTACCAACGCCACAGCGCGACCTCCGGTGCCCAGACAGAGAAGGCTTGCTTTTGACCTAGCAAAAGAAGAAAATAGCTATATATATATCAAGAGAGCCTCTACATACAAAAAAAATAGGGGAGACTGGGATAGAATTGGTTAGCTTAGCTTAGGATAGAGTAGATTCTCTTTTGTACTTTTTCTCTCTAGTTATTAGGTAATGTTTGTAAATATAGATTAGGTAGATTAGGGAAAAGTCTAGGATTTCCTTGGAGCAACAAGAGCAGTGAGCTACACGGATTGGAGAGCTTGAAAGGAGCGGGATGTTTGGAGACTGAAGAGCCTCGACAGAGTTTATTCTTATCCATTTATTTCCTCTGATTTTGTAATCCATAAATGTTGACTTTATTGCTACTTATATTTTGTTCAGTAGCTATGAACTAAGTATTGGCTCTAAGGTTAGAATGGAACCCTTTGTTATTTAAATTGACTGTCTTATCTCTTTGGTTGGCACCATATGGTTTGATTTAATATATTCATGCTTAATGATTCTCGCTAAGACATTAGTGATGATTTTGGTAATTTATATGATATTGAAAGAAGGATTATAGATTTACACCTAAAGATATTGGCATGTGATTATGGGTTTCAACTGCTTAAGTTGTGCGTAGAATAGACATATATCTATGTGCCACGTGCGACCTACTAGAGAACTTATGCTTAAATCCTTGTTAGGTTAATTCGCATAGACATGTGTAGGATTATCACCTAGCTTGGAAGTTCTTTTCTGTTCTATTCTTTATCGGGTGGATCTGGAGAGGATATGTGACGGCCCCAAATTCCAAGACCGTCACGGGGTCTCTCGAATTCGGTTCATCACGTGCTCATGGTAATACATTACGATAATAATAACTAAATATCACACGATCACAGCGGAAAATCTATTCTAGAATAATTTACAATGATTTATTATAATTATTCCCCCAAGTCTCGCAACCTACAGTACTTAATAGATTACATAATAATATCAATTAACGACTTATTACATAACCTAACTTAAGCTTAAACATAATCAAAACCAGTTTTACTACATCATCTTAATACAACATTAAAATATTTAAAACATATAAGAGAAAATCTAATTGGTAGCCTTGCCCTTGCCCTTATCAACGCCCGAAGGTTCGCCATGCTCTGCCTTAACTGAAATGTTTTAGGGAAAGCAAGAATGAGCACAAATTGCCCAGCAAGTAATATATAATAAGGGTGAGTAATAAGATTCCCAATTCTCGAAAAGGTATAACAAGGTTTGATAGTTCAAGGATAACAAGAATATCAACAGTTCTCAATAACAGTCGCTAAGGACAGAATAATATCAATATGATTCAATAATACGTCAATTCAAGATTTTAAATAATTGAATACTGAGCAGTCACTAAGGACTATGAACTTCTACTAGAATTGACAGTAATAAACTGAAAATCAAATAAAAATAGGTACAACAGGTGATCAGCCTAAAGTACCATCTTTATGCATAACAATCAATCATACTCAAGTGTGCACGTCGGTCCTCCAACAATTATGTATTCCCTTCAAAGAAGGTTGTTCTTCTCAGTCAAATACAAGATCTCGCACCAATCAATTGGTTTGGGTTGCTTTCCAATAATACAAGTCTAGCCGAATCAAATGGCATAGACACTTTCACAATATTCAAGAACAATACTAAGTTCAACATGAATAATAGCTTTAATGAAATAAGAGTTCAAGTATGCTAATTCAATTCAACCGATTAAGTAGGAAACTAGTTCGCAATATACAAGGATAGAATACTTGCACAGTAAAAGACTGTAAGTTAGGAAACTTGCAAAATCATAGATTTTCTTGCATAAAGTAAATGCGTCGGTTAGGATACTTGCACTTTAAAAGAGTGTAAGTAAGAGAACTTGCCTTTAGCGTAGTTTATCCACGAAAGCAAATCAACACTTTCGAATTCCTATCGTAATACAGTTATATGCTTATAGACTTCTTTAACTTACTAACACACATATATATATTCTTATATAACAGTCAATCGCCATTTATCAATTCCCAATTTCATGAACTCCAACCAATTTCACGAATTTGATGTTTTACAGAAATTGCAGAGCAAAAATGGAAATGAAAGTCAAGAAAGCTATATAGTGGTTTCATCATGTATGTATGTTCATATAACAACAATATAAGGGTTCTACAACCCAATCATGAACCAATTTGGCATAATCAAGAATTTCAAGGAAACTTCAGAAACAGAAAACGAAAATGAAGAACAAAGAAAAAGGGATTATACCTCTGCTAGGATTCAAATAGAGTTTGCTGCTAATCTAACTTCCCCTACTGATATATGTATATTGCTTTCATTCACTACTTATGCAAACTATCAGCAAATTGAAAACGAAGAAACATGGCGGCTATTTATAGAAGAATCCTTGCACAGACAATGTAATTGTTCATTAATTTGAACCAATAGATTGAAGCTTTGTATATCAGCTAAGGAAGAGTTGGTAGAGTGGTTGAAGAACACTGTTGTGCCCACTCCCCATATCATGATTTGCTAGAATGCTGAGTTCGAGAGAAGAGAGTAGGCATAGGCTTTCACGTGTAGGAGAGGATGAGGAATGGACAAGCCATATATCTCAGCATTTGCAACATGAAGTGTATTAATACTAAGGCCATATATACATATATCATACACTTAGGCTATTATATCTATATTCATACTATATATTTAGATTACAATTAGAATTATAATGTAATCCCAATAATCATGTTATTCACATAATGTAGTAAGTGTAAATTGACACATATATTCCATTACATATATAAATAACCATCAATTATTATTTATATTCATAATACATTATTTTAATGTATACTTACATACATATTGTCACATAGGCTATTATCATGTAACTCCCATAATTCAATAAGCCTTACCATATAATAGCGTCATATTACACTTCACATAATACATAGTTAGCTAATATATGTTACACATTTAATTCGCATGCTTGCATATAGAATCACTCATCTTATTAAATATTAATTAATAATATATACACATCCTTCATCAATCAATATAATTGTTAATCTCCATAACAATTTAATTAACCCTTATATGATTAATTATCACTTTAATATAAATCTTATTATATTTATAAACACGTTGTTCATTATTATTATTATAGTTATTGCAATAATAATAATCACATATGATATATCAATCACAGTTAATATTCCATAACAATTAATTAATATTCTATGATAACAATTAATTAATAATATAGATTAATTGTTCTCCTAAATTAATATAATCATTCTTATATTGTGCCACACAGGGCTATTCAATGAGTTTATCGCAAACCCCATCAATTTCTCAATTATTATAATTATTCAATTTAATACAATTGAATTAATCATTCTCATCACACAAAATCATTTATATTCTAATAAATTCTCATTTTCATTAATATATTCATTTAATAATATTAGGAAATTCTCGGGTATTACATCCTCCCCCCCCCCTTATAAAAATTCCGTCCCGGAATTGCTGCAAGGTTACACAAACAAATGGGGATAATCCCTCATTATCCTATCTTCTAATTCCCACGTTGCCTCCTTGACATCGTGGTTACGCCAAAGTACTTTTACAGACGAAATAATTTTATTTCTCAAAGTTTGTTCTTTCCTATCTAATATCTGGATCGGAATTTCTTCATACGCCAAGTTCTTCTCCACTTGAATGGGCTCGTAAGAAATCACGTGCTTGTAGTCGGCCTTGTACGGTCGCAACACGGAAATGTGGAACACATTGTGGATGTGCTCCAACTCGGGTGGTAACGCAACTTTGTATGCCACTTCACCCACTCGCTTCTGTATTTCGAACGGTCCTATAAATCTTGGACTCAATTTTCCTTTCTTGCCGAAACGGATCTTTCCTTTCCATGGAGATACTTTCAAGAATACAAAACTGCCGACTTTGAAGTCTCGGTCCTGCCGATGCAAATCTGCATATTTCTTTTGGCGATCTTGAGCTGCTACTAATCTTGCTCTTATCACTGTCACCACGTCTGCGGTTTGTTGTACTAGCTCTGGTCCGAGTATTCGTCGTTCTCCGACTTCGTCCCAACATAATGGCGTTCTGCACTTTCTTCCGTAAGGAGCTTCTTACGGTGGCATGTCGATACTCGCATGGTAGCTATTATTATATGCGAATTCTACTAAGGGTAGGTGGTCGTCCCAATTTCCCTTAAAATCCATCACGCAAGTCCTACGCATGTCCTCCAACGTTTGTATTGTTCGCTCACTCTGTCCGTCTGTCTGAGGATGGTAAGCTGTACTCAACCTCAACTGTGTTCCCATTCTTTCTTGCAAACTCTTCCAAAAATTGGACGTGAAGCGCGGATCTGGATCAGAGACAATTGATACCGGCACTCCATGCCATGAAACATTCTCTTTTACATACAGACTCGCTAATTGGTTCAAACTGTAGCGGATCTTGATTGGTAGAAAATGTGCAGTCTTGGTAAGTCGATCCACGATAACCCAAATGGCATCATAACCTTTCTGCGTAACTGGAAGTCCTACCACGAAGTCCATCGTAATATGCTCCCATTTCCACTCTGGTATTTCCAACTGTTGTAGTAAACCACTCGGCCGCTGATGTTCTGCTTTAACGCGTTGGCAAGTCAAACATCTACTGACGCACTCTGCGACTTCCCATTTTAAATTGGGCTACCAAAAATGTTGCATTAGATCTCGGTACATCTTTGTGCCTCCCGGATGAACGGAATATGTCGTATTGTGTGCCTCGTGCAAAATCTCTTCCCTCAACTCGGTTACCGCTGGTACCCATACTCTTTCTTCAAATCTCAAGATACCATCTTTATCCATTCGAAATTTCTCTTCCTCATTTTCTGTGATCCTCTTTCGGATTTTCTCACACTCTTCATCCTTTTCCTGAGCTTCCTTTACCTATCCAACAATGTTGGATGAGCTTCCATTACAAACAACTTCTCTCCAAGCTTCTCTGGTTCTTTCACTTCTATTTCCAATTTCTCCATCTCTCTTATCAATTCTTCCTGAGTCGTCAAATTAAACAACTTCTCCCTTCCTTTCCTGCTCAGAGCGTCGGCAACCACATTCGCCTTTCCCGGGTGATAAAGAATATCGCAATCATAGTCTTTGATTAATTCTAACCATCTCCTCTGCCGCATGTTCAACTCCTTCTGTGTGAAGATATATTTCAGACTCTTGTGGTCCGTGTATATCTCACATTTCTCTCCGTACAAATAATGCCTCTATATCTTTAACGCAAAAACTACTGCCGCTAACTCTAAGTCGTGAGTAGGGTATCGTTTTTCGAAATCCTTCAATTGTCGTGATGCATATGCAATGACCTTACCGTGCTGCATAAGTACACAGCCAAGTCCCTTGTGCGATGCATCACTATACACCACAAAATTTCCCGCATCATCTAGTAATGATAATACAGGTGTTTCGCTCAATCTCTTCTTCAACTCCTGAAAACTCTCTTCACATTTATCGGTCCATACAAATTTCACCGTCTTTCTAGTCAAATTGGTCAGCGGGGTTGCTATCTTAGAAAAATCTTGGATGAATCTTCGATAGTATTCGGCTAACCCTAAAAAGCTTCTCACCTCCGTCGGTGTTCTCGGTTGTTCCCAATTACTTACTGCTTCAACCTTCGCAGGGTCTACAGAGATTCCATTCTTATCCACCACGTGGCCCAAGAATTGAACCTTCTCCATCCAAAATTCGCACTTAGAAAATTTTGCATACATCTTCTCCTTCCTTAGTGCCTCCAAAACAATCTTTAGATGTTCGGCGTGTTCTTCCTCTGTCTTCGAGTAGATCAAAATGTCGTCGATAAAAACCACTACAAATTTATCCAAGTATGGCTTGAAAACTCGGTTCATCAAGTCCATAAATGCTACCGAAGCATTAGTCAATCCAAATGACATTACCAAAAACTCGTAGTGTCCATAACGGGTTCGAAATGAAGTCTTTGGTATGTCCTCATCCCTCACTTTCAGTTGATGATATCCTGTTCGTAGGTCGATCTTTGAGAAACACTTTGCTCCCTTCAGTTGATCAAATAAGTCGTCTATCCTCGGTAGCGGATATCGGTTCTTGATCGTTACTCTGTTCAATTCTCGATAATCGATACAGAGCCTCATCGATCCGTCCTTCTTTTTAACGAATAGTGCTGGTGCTCCCCAAGGAGAAACACTCGGTCGAATGTAACCCTTATCCAATAACTCTTGCAATTGTATCATCAATTCCTTCATTTCTACTGGCGCCATACGATATGGAGCTTTCGAAATCGGTGCCGTTCCTGGTGCTAAGTCTATTATGAATTCGATTTCTCTATCTGGCGGAAGACCAGGCAGATCGTCCGGAAACACATCTAGAAATTCATTCACTACGGATATATCCTTAATTTCTACTCCCTTTTTCTGAGTATCAACGATGTAAGCTAAATATCCTACGCATCCTTTCCTTAACAATTTCTTGGCCTGCATCATCGTAACGTAACACGATTGCTTAAGCGATGAGCTACCATAAAACACTACCTTAGACTTACTCGGAGTCTGAAGGTTCACACATTTGTTCTGACAGTCAATTATCGCAGTATGGTTATACAACCAATCCATTCCCAGTATTACGTTAAATTCTCCCAATCTAATAGGAATCAAGTCTACGCCCAGTTCATGTTCTCTAATGTTTGCGTGACAATCTCGATAAATGTATTCTACAGGGATCACTTCCTTATTAGCAACTTCTATGATCAAAGGATTTTCTAATCGTTCTCGGAGTGTACTAAGTCTACTAGCAAATTCTTCAGATACAAAAGAACAGGTGGCACCCGAATCAAATAATACATAAGAATTTATATCATTGATTGGGATTATACCTGACACCACGTCCTTCGCAGCCACGGCGTCTTGGACGGTCATGTTAAAGGTTCTGGCGGTTGGGCGGTTGGATTGTGCCGGCCCGCCGATCATCAGCTTGTTGCCTCCTTGCAGATTACTACCCCCGCCACTTCCCTTCTTTGGGCAGTCCTTAATCCGGTGCTCCGTCGAGCCACACGCAAAGCATCCTTGGATCTTCTTTGGTTTCGGACATTTGGGCGAGATGTGCCCTTCCTGTCCGCAGTTGTAGCAAGTGCCACGTCCCTTCCAGCACTCGCCCTGGTGATTCTTCCCACACTTCGGGCATCCTTCAGCCCTCTTCTTGAAACCTCCACGAAAATTCCCTGATTGATTATTGTTGTTTTTGTTGTTGTTGTTATTCTCCCATTTTCTTTTTCCCAAGTTGCTTCCTCCGCTACTGCTTCCTCCCGTATGATTCTCTCCTCCAGCATTCTTTCCTTTCTTTTCTTTGTTATATAGACTTAAGGCCTCACTGCCACCTTCCGCAATGATTGCCTTCTCTAGTAATGTTGCAAAGGAATCAATTTGAAGAACTGATACCTTATTGAACAGCCACGGCTTCAACCCTTGTTCGAAATATCTAGCTTTCTCTCTTCATCACCAACTTGGTGATCCGCAAATCGCACGAGTTCGTTAAACCTAGCCGCGTATTGCGCCACCGTCATCTCACCTTGTTTTAGTTCTAAGAACTTCACCTCCATTCGATTCTTCATACTCTTTGGGAAGTAATTCTCGAAGAACAGCGTCTTAAACTTATCCCAAGCTATTATCCCTTCTCCAGCTCTTTGTTGATTAGCCTCCCACAAGTAGTTCGCTTCTCCCCTCATCATGTACGTGGCAAACACCGTCTTCTGGTCTTCGCCTACGCTAGCTATAGTGAAAGCTTTTTCGATCTCTTTGATCCAGGTTTGTGCGACGATTGGGTCGGTAGTTCCCTCGAAATCTGGGGGTCCTACACTCTTAAAGTCTTTAAAGGTTGTTACTAGCACAGTCTGAGGCTTTGGGCGAACGGGTTCATTGTTCCTTCCCCTTAAGGCTTCTCCTAACAAGTCTACCAGTTTCTGGATCGGGTCTACTTGTTCCCTCTCATTGTTTACTGATTCCTCAGGTGCAGTCAATCTAGGTCTGGGCGGCATTATCTGCATCACAAGTTTCCATTTTAATATCATTCAAGTATATTACTTAAGTATTTCTTTTAATACTAAAAGAATAAATTATAACACGTTTCTAAATAAACTTCATTTATATTCATATGCCAAATCGTTTCATTACATGATTTTCCTAGCATACTGCTATAAATGTTATCACATATATCCCCTAATATCACAAAAGACAGGGAATATACCAACCTACTACCATACTACCCCTCTAACAAAAGCTAACATGGGGTTCACATCATTATCCCACATCTTACACAAAAGATTGGGATTACAACATAGTATATACAATACATAAAGACACAACTAGTACTACCACTAGACTGACTAAGGAAATCTCATCACATCATCCCGCGCTCCATTGCGCTCATGTACTCCAACTGTGCTATATACACAACCAGCTCTCGGCTCAAGGTATGTAGAGTCTGTCCCTGTTCTGCCGGGTAGTGGTACACACCATCAATCACCCTTTCAAAAGCTGAACGGAACGCATACCCCATCTTGTTCATCTTTCTCTTCTTGCACCTGACCTCGTCCTCAAGGTCGTCAGCTCTCTCATTGGACGCTTCCCAATTCTCCTCGAAGTGTAACCTATCCATCACCTCCAACTCTAGCTGAGTACGGAGTGCCTCTTTCTCAGTCTTCTCACTCAGTTCCCTCTGCTCAACCTACATTCCTAGCCACTGACCTGTGAAACAGAGTCCCCATCTGGATCCCTGCCTCCTTACGGTAGGCGATCTCCACCTCTAACTCCTGCATAGCCAGCTTCCTCAGGTGGTCCTCATCCCGCAGTTTTTGGAACTCAGACTCTCTCTCTTGGGCCTCTGCCTCCAGCTCCTGAACTCTGCAGTCTAACTCTAGGATCCGCCTTAACTGAAATGTTTTAGGGAAAGCAAGAATGAACACAAATTGCCCAGCAAGTAATATACAATAAGGGTTTGTAATATAATTCTTAATTCTTAAAAAAAGTTTATAGCAAGGTTTGATAATTCAAGGATAACAAGAATATCAACATTTTTCAATAACAGTCGCTAAGGACAGAATAATATCAATGTGATTCAATAATAAATCAATTCAAGATTTCAAGATAACTGAATACTGAGCAGTCGCTAAGGACTATGAACTTCTATTAGAATTAACAGTAATAAACTGAAAATCCAACAAAAACAGATACAACAGGTGATCAGCCTAAAGTACCATCGTTATGCATAACAATCAATCATACTCAAGTGTGCACGTCGGTCCTCTGACAATTATATATTCCCTTCAAAGAAGGTTGTTCTTCTCAGTTAAATACAAGATCCCACACCAATCAATTAGTTTGGGTTGCTTTCCAATAATATAAGTCTAGCCGAATCAAATGGCATAGGCACTTTCATAATATTCAAGAACAATACTAAGTTCAACAGGAATAATAGCTTTAATGAAATAAGAGTTCAAGTATGCTAATTCAATTCAACCGATTAAGTAGGAAACTAGTTCGCAATATACAAGGATAGAATACTTGCACAGTAAAAGAGTGTAAGTTAGGAAACTTGCAAAATCATAGATTTCCTTGCATAAAGTAAATGCGTCGGTTAGGATACTTGCACTTTAAAAGAGTGTAAGTAAGAGAACTTGCCTTTAGCGTAGTTTATCCACGAAAGTAAATCAACACTTTCGAATTCCTATCGTAATACAGTTACGTATATATGATATTCATTAGTCATATAATTAAACTTCACATTTTATCTTCGAATATACGATCCACATATAAGCTAAGTCTTAACCTAGCTACACAATTATATAGAATATAATTTCCATCCTTAACTTCCTCTTTTAGAGTTTAAACACATTCTCATATCATATAAGATCGTAACAATTAGCAAACATGCCCTCATATTATTAACACCACATAAGACCACAATCAATACTAAATATATTTCATTTTTAGCAAGGTATGACATTCTCATAAGTTAACCGTCAAAATCGGGTTTAAGTAACATCATATAATATCACGTAGCATGTATTCATATTTAAAGGATACTTTCATGCTTGTATAACTTTTCCAAATCCAATCGTACATGGTATAGGTTCTTAAGTTAATACTTAAAGCCATTCAAGGACACGAACTCATATGGTCTAACATGCTCGCTTTTTAAACCCATAAGATATTCACATAACTTGTATTAAACGTGCTCATGAGTACTCGTATTGCATATATGTAGCTAGCATTGTTATTATCTTGAAAACATGCTTTGTTTATGCTAAACATTAATCACGGCAACCAATCATGGTATATATATATGCATGACACATGAATGAGTCTAAGAGTACTATCACATGTGTCCATAAATATCAGAATTTAAATCTCCACGTATCGTGTTAATGCTCACGTGCAAGGCTTGTATTTCTATTAGTGAATCTTACTAATAGGGCCTAACATGTTCATGCTTCCTTACGAACTATATAAACACAAGTTAAGGGTTCATTCATATATTTCAAAGTTATCTAAACATGCTCATAACATCAAAACGACTATATAGCATTTACATGATCATATCCACCTTCAAACTTACATTTTTGTTAGGAATGAGCACTAGTTAGGTTCACATGTTCATATTTTATTACGGAACCAATATAGATAAGCTAACATGCACTTCATGTGTCTCTAGGTGGTACTAACGTGCTTGCAAGGTCAGTATGTAAACATGCTTTATAATGTTAATGATTGTTTATGAAATTTAAAGTTCGTTTCCAAGCTTCATGTCGTTTTGTTAACCATGCATGCTAATACACTAAAACATGCTTACATTGCCTCATTAGGTTTATATATATGTATTAATCATGCTTCCATGCTTGTTTAAACAAAAATCAACCAATTAGTACATAACAGTTTTGTTGTAGAATGCAGAAAATTGAACACAGAGGCCGGCGCTGCGGCGCGGCAATAGCAGCCACAATCTGGCGCTGCGGCGCGGGTGGCGCTGCGGCGCGGGCATAATGCCCTGGGATTGGCGCTGCGGCGTGGGAGACGCTGGTACTGCCGCGTTGTGGCGCTGCAGCGCGTAGCTAACGCTGTGCATCGGCGCTGCGGCGCGGCATTGCAGACTCAGTTCGCTGCAGCCAAAACCGTCCCCAAACTTCCTATTTCATCGATTTCAACAAACCCAGATGCTATTAGACTTCTTTAACTTACTAACACACACATATATATATATATATATATATATATATATATATATGCTTATATAACAGTCAATCGCCATTTATCAATTCCCAATTTCATGAACTCCAACCAATTTCACGAATTTGATGTTTTACAGAAATTGTAGAGCAAAAATGGAAATGAAAGTCAAGAAAGCTATATAGTGGTTTCATCATGTATGTATGTTCATATAACAACAATATAAGGGTTCTACAACCTAATCATGAACCAATTTGGCATAATCAAGAATTTAAAGGAAACTTCAGAAACAGAAAACGAAAATGAAGAACAAAGAAAAAGGGATTATACCTCTGCTAGGATTCAAATAGAGTCTGCTGCTAATCCAACTTCCCCTACTGATATATGTATATTGCTTTCACTCACTACTTATGCAAACTCTCAGCAAATTGAAAACGAAGAAACATGGCTGCTATTTATAGAAGAATCCTTACACAGACAATGTAATTGTCCATTAATTTGAACCAATAGATTGAAGCTTTGTATATCAGCTAAGGAAGAGTTGGTAGAGTGGTTGAAGAACACTGTTGTGCCCACTCCCTATATCATTATTTGCTAGAATGCTGAGAGAAGAGAGAAGAGAGTAGGCATAGGCTTTCACGTGTAGGAGAGGATGAGGAATGGACAAGCCATATATCTCAGCATTTGCAACATGAAGTGTATTAATACTAAGGCCATATATACATATATCATACACTTAGGCTATTATATCTATATTCATACTATATATTTAGATTACAATTAGAATTATAATGTAATCCCAATAATCATGTTATTCATATAATGTAGTAAGTGTAAATTGACACATATTCCATTACATATATAAATAACCATCAATTATTATTTATATTCATAATACATTATTTTAATGTATACTTACATACATATTGTCACATAGGCTATTATCATGTAACTCCCATAATTCAATAAGCCTTACCATATAATAGCGTCATATTACACTTCACATAATACATAGTTAGCTAATATATGTTACACATTTAATTCGCATGCTTGCACATAGAATCACTCATCTTATTAAATATTAATTAATAATATACACACATCCTTCATCAATCAATATAATTGTTAATCTCCATAACAATTTAATTAACCCTTATATGATTAATTATCACTTTAATATAAATCTTATTATATTTATAAACACGTTGCTCATTATTATTATTATATTTATTGCAATAATAATAATCACATATGATAAATCAATCACAATTAATATTCCACAACAATTAATTAATATTCTATGATAACAATTAATTAATAATATAGATTAATTGTTCGCCTAAATTAATATAATCATTCTTATATTGTGCCACACAAGGCTATCAATGAGTTTATCGCAAACCCCATCAATTTCTCAATTATTATAATTATTCAATTTAATACAATTGAATTAATCATTCTCATCACACAAAATCATTTATATTCTAATAAATTCTCATTTCCATTAATATATTCATTTAATAATATTAGGAAATTCTCGGGTATTACAGGATACGTTTGTGCATACCTCGACAGAGGTGTATGAGCACCTATGTGTTTTCGGTCGACAAACTGACGTGACCATTAAGACCAAAGAGAGAAGGGTAGGAAGTTTGATGAAGCATAGCACGCCAGGTGTTCGACGGAATGCTTGTGTGGGGTGAAGTTGTAACCTTAGCATGTAATTCCTTTGATTACCATTCGTTATCCATTTTCTTGCTTTAATAATTAGTTATAACTAGTTTAACCACACTCCTATTAGTTTACTGTTCGAATAAGACTTAAGCGATACAAAGTTGGTATTTGGTAAATATTAGTTATAGTTCCTCGTGGGTACGACACTTTCCTTATCACTGTATTACTTGTTAGACCGCGTATACTTGCGCGTGTTTAGTGATCGGTTTTCCTACCAACACGTCACAGGTTGGTATCAAAGCTGTAGGTTATAAATCTTAGGTGGGGAACCTTAGACTATAACCTTAGAGAAGTTAGTGGAGATAATAGGGAGATGAACTCACGTAGAGTTCTAAGTGTAGTGTCGAATCTATTTTTCTAAAAACAAAATCAATATCTATTTTAAAATACTAATCGAGTTGTTTGTCTTGATTGTAGGTTGTCAGGAGAAGAAGAGGTTAGAGATATTCACGTCGTGAGTGAGCAGTTGGTGACAGCTGTACCTGAGCCTATAGTTGAGGCAGCAGCTGAGTCAGACCCAGAGGAGTATCCTGAAGAGGAAGAGGAGCCCGAGGAGGACTCCGAGGAAGCACCTAAGGATACTATGTTAGATGAGTTGATGGATAGGATTACTGAATTGGACGACAAGGTCCATGAGTTGGAGGAGCTGTATCAGGGGGAGCAGGAAGCTGCAGCATTGCTAGAGGCATTGGTGCACCACCTGATAATTAGGAACGGGGATCTGGCTGACAAGCTGCAAGTAGCAGGTCAGAAGGCGGATAGGCTGAAGGATGAGAAAGAAGCTATCTGGACCCACTTGGGACATACCATTAATGGGTTAGAGTCGAGGATACAGAGTCTCGAAACTGACAAGCAGATTATTACCACATTCTGGGGAGATGAGAGGAGAGGTCTTGTTCGGGCCGAAAAGCTAACTGGCGAGTTAGAAGGAGAAGTTAGAGATAAGAAGGTTAGGATAGATAAGATGAAGTATGCGTTTAAGTCAACACATGGAAGGTTCCAGCATAGGGTGCATCACTTTCCACGTGAGGAGCACCGGTCTAGACATGTTATAAGCCGAGGGCTGGTGCTGGAGATAGCAGATGAAGAGCATGAAGACGCCATTAGGCGAGGTCTTTAGTATTCATGATGAACTTTTACTATTAGCATATAAAACATTTAGCTATGCAATAAGAACTTGGTTTCCAGTTTTACTAAATATGTTGGTAAGTGATGTAAATGGCTTGATGCCATAAGATGATGAAATACCTTGGGTATTATGTTTTTAAATAAATATGCTTTTATTTAAGTATGTGATGTGATGATTAAGTTGTTATGTAAATCATAAATGCTATAAGAATAAGTTATGGGATGATAACATTAAGTTTATTTAAACAGAAAGATGGCTAGAGGAAGACGTCATCAACAAGTACCAGAAGGGTCAGGCGGTAATGCTGGGGGTCCACCGAACCCCATGCAACAGTTCGTAGACATGTTAGTTGGGGCATTATAGAATCGAACCCCGAATACCAATAACCCTCCAGCGGCCCAAGTGGTAAACTTTAAGGTCTTCAAGAGCGCGGGACCCCCTGAGTTCAAAGGAACCACCGAACCTATTGAAGCCCAAACTTGGGTCAAGGAAATTGAAAAGGCATTCGCTATTCCCTGAGTAGGAGATGATCAGAAAACAATCTTTGCCACTTACATGCTGAAGAGTGAAGCCAATTTCTGGTGGGAGGCAAACCAGATTAGGGCGGGAGAAGGTGTGATACCTTGGGAAGGGTTTAAGAAGATCTTCTTTGAAATCTATTTCCCTGTGAGTATGCAGAGTCGTATGGAGATGCAATTCCTGGAGTTGAAGCAAGAAGACATGACGGTACCTCAGTACGCCGCAAAGTTCAAAGAGCTGGCGAGGTTCGCGCCTCATCAGGTCGACACGGAGGAGAGGAAAACGAGGAGGTTTGAGCAGGGTCTCAAACCATGGTTATACAGCAGACTTTCGGTGTTGCAGACGAATAGCTTCGCGACTCTCTTGGAGAAAGCTATAATCGCTGAGGGCGGAAGTGAAGCCCTGATGAAATTTAACAAGGAGAAAAAGAAGAAGAATGAAGGAGGGAATCGTGGGGAAGGTAGCAGCAGTAGTTGTGCGAACAAAAGGAAGTGGAACAACAACAACAACAACAACAATTTCAACTTGGGAAACTCTGGGGGAAAAACTAGGGGAAGCAAAGAAGAGGATTGAGGCATGCAAGGAGTGTGGGAGGAATCACTCGGGGGCATGTCTAAAAGGGAAGAATGTCTGTTTCAACTACGGGCAGGAGGGGCACATCTCTCCCAACTGCTCTGCACCAAAGAGAAATGGATGCTTCAACTGTGGAGCATTGGATCATCAGGCAAGGAATTACCCAAAGAAGAATTCAGCAGGAGGAAATGGAGGAAGGGAATCAAGCGGTGGAAATCTCACAATTACTGGACCACCAACTCAGAATTGACCAACAGCAAGAACTTTCAACATGACAGTTCAGGATGCGATCGCATCCAAGGATGTGGTTTTAGGTATCATTCTGATTAATGATATATCTGCTTACGTATTATTTGATTCGGGTGCTACTTGTTCCTTCGTATCGCATGAATTCTCCCAATAATTAAACTTACCTCAGAAAGAATTAGAATATCCTATGAACATAGAAGTCGCTAATAAGGAAGTCATTCACGTTAGCCATATTTATAGGAATTGTGTTATAGATATCAGGGGGTATAAGTTGCCTGTGAATTTAATTCCGATTTAATTAGGGGAATTTGATGTAATTCTAGGAATACATTGGTTATTTAACCATGGAGCGATGATAGATTGCCAGAAGAAGTGTATAAACCTTAAGACTCCAGATCAGTCTAAGGTAGTGTTCTATGGTAGTAAGTCGCCGAGACACTCGAGCTGTCTGACGATGATGCAAGCTAGGAAGTTACTAAGGAAGGGATGTGTAGGATATCTGGCCCATATCGTCGATTCACAGAGATTAGGGATAGAGATGGTACATATACTAGTAGTGAATGAATTTCCAGATGTATTTTCGGAGGAATTGCCAGGTCTTCTGCCAGATAGGGAGGTTGAATTCATTATAGATTTAGTACCGGGAACGGCATCGATTTCGAAAGCCCCATACAGAATGGCACCGACAGAGATGAAGGAGCTGATGGTACAGTTGCAGGAATTATTGGATAGAAAGTATATTCAACCGAGTGTGTCTCCTTGGGGAGCACCAGTTTTATTTGTGAAAAAGAAAGACGGATCGATGAGACTTTGCATCGACTATCGAGAGTTGAACAAAGTGACGATCAAGAACAAGTATCCGTTACTTAGGATAAATGATCTGTTCGATCAATTGAAGGGAGCGAAATATTTTTCCAAGATCGACTTGAGGACGGGATGTCACCAGTTGAGGGTGAGGAAGGAAGATGTTCCTAAGACAGCATGCAGGACTCGTTACGGTCACTACGAGTTCCTAGTGATGTCATTTGGATTAATGAACGCACCAGCGGCATTTATGGATATGATGAATCGGGTATTCAAGCAATACTTAGATAAATTTGTGGTCGTGTTCATAGATGATATCCTGATCTATTCCAAGACTCAGGAGGATCATGTTGAACACTTACTGTTGGTATTGGAGGCATTGAGGAAGGATAAGTTATACGCAAAATTTTTGAAGTGCGAATTTTGGTTAGAGAAAGTTCAATTTCTGGGTCGCGTGATCGACAAGGATGGAATCTTCGTGGATCCAGCAAAGGTTAAAGCAGTACAAAATTGGGAACAACCAAAGACGCCGACTGAAGTAAGAAGTTTCTTAGGACTGGCAGGCTATTATAGACGGTTCATTTAAGATTTTTCGAAGATAGCTGGAATGTTGACGAATTTAACGAAGAAGTCGGTATCTGGACTGATAAATGTGAAGAAAGTTTTCAGGAACTTAAGAAAAGACTGAGTGAAGCACCGGTGTTGTCTCTACCAGACGATACTAGTGATTTTGTAATTTTCAGTGATGTGTCGCACAAAGGACTTGGCTGTGTGCTTATGCAACATGGTAAAGTTATTGCGTACGCGTCGCGTCTGTTGAAGGATTACGAAAAGGGATATCCTACCCATGACCTGGAATTGGCAGCGGTAGTATTTGCCCTGAAGATTTGGAGGCACTATTTATATGGTGTAAGGTGTGAAATATACACTGACCATAAAAGTCTGAAGTACATCTTCACGCAGAATGAGTTGAATATGAGACAGAGAAGATGGTTGGAACTAATAAAGGATTACGATTGCGACATCTTATATCATCCGAGAAAAGCTAATGTGGTAGCAGATGCGCTAAGAAGAAAGGGCAATGGTAGGTTGGCAATACTAACAGCTCAAGAGGAGTTAATTAGAGAGATGGCGAGATTGGAACTCGAGATAAAAAGTCCGAGGGAGCCAGACGGGAAATTATTAGCAATTGAGGCTAATCCGACTCTATTGGACAAAATCAAGGAAGCACAAAGCAGCGATGAAGAATGTGAGAAGGTGAGGAAAAGAATTTTCGATTGAGAAGAGCTTAAGTTCAGTGTGGATGGGGATGAGTTGTTAAGGTTTGAGAAGAGAATTTGGGTGCCAGTAGTAGCGGAGCTAAAAGAAGAAATTTTACAGGAAGCTCATAATTCAAGTTACTCAATCCACCCGGGAAGCACAAAGATGTATCAGGATCATCTCCAACATTATTGGTGGCCCAATATGAAAAGAGAAGTCGCAGAGTGCGTCAGTAAGTGTTTAACATGCCAGCGAGTTAAGGCGGAACATCAAAAATTGAGCGGGTTACTTCAACCTCTAGAAATTATGGAATGGAAATGGGAGCATATCATGATGGACTTTGTGGTAGGACTTCCAAATACACAGAAGGGTTACGATGCAGTTTGGGTGATAGTTGATCGATTGACCAAGTCAGGGCATTTCTTGCCAACCAAGATCAGATATACCTTGGATCAGTTAGCAAAGCTTTATATCAAGGAGATCATTTCCAGGCACGGTGTACCTATATTAATTGTGTCAGATCGAGATCCGCGGTTGACAGCTAATTTCTAGAAAAGCTTTCAAGAACGCATGGGAACGCAACTGAGGTTGAGCACCGCGTATCATCCTCAAATAGACGGGAAGCGCGAAAGAACTATCCAAACGTTAGAGGACATGCTGAGAGCATGTGTTATGGATTTCAAAGGAAGCTGGGATGACCACCTACCGTTGGTGGAATTTTCATACAACAACAGTTACCACGCGAGCATCGGGATGCTACCTTATGAAGCTTTATATGGAAAGAAATGTAGAACGCCATTGCGCTGGGATGAAGTAAGAGAACGTAAATTGGTAAGGCCAGAATTGGTGTAGCATGTGATCAAAATAATACGCGCGAGATTAGTGACAGCTCAGGATCGACAGAAGAAATATGCTAACAACATCGGCAACAACGAGACTTTGACGTCGACACTTATGTGTTTCTGAAAGTGTCACCTTGGAAAGGGAAAATGAGATTTGGGAAGAAGGGAAAACTTAGTCCCAGATTCATAGGACCCTTTGAAGTGCTAAGGCGAGTCGGTGAGGTAGCTTATGAAATAGCTTTACCTCCGGAGTTAGAACATATACACAACGTGTTCCACGTATCAGTGTTACGACTCTATAAAAAGGATTACAAGCATGTCATAGAGTATGAACCCATTCAGTTCGAATAGGACTTAACCTATGAAGAGGTTCTAGTACAGATAATTGATAGAAAAGAACAAGTGTTAAGAAATAAGATAATACCTTCTGTTAAGGTAGTATGGAGGAACCACAACGCCGAAGAGGCTACGTGGGAACTCGAGGAGAAAATGATAAAAAATTACCTTAGTCTTTTTATTTGATGTGTAATGATTCCGGGGACGAAATCCTTTTAAGGGAGGGTGAATGTAATATCCGAGATTTTGTATGTAATTTAATAATTATCAATAAATGAATTTATGTGAAACTTTTGTGTGATTTCTTTTATTAGATGTATATGTGTTATACATGTATGTGTATTTTAAGTTATGTGATGTGAGGGATTTAAATAGTTGGGTTGGATTAATTTAACTATTTAAATTGATTAAGTATGGAATTAATCCTATTAGTTTTGTGAGATGGCTTTAAATCACGAGTTAAAGTTCGGAGCGGAATTTAGAGATGCGGTCTGCGTATTTGAGTCCGGAACGTCAAAATTAGTTAAAATAGACTGTAACCACGAAAATGTGTCACGGTTGACTTTTTGGTCAAAGTTAACCAGTTGACTTTTTCGGGTAAAAAGTCAACCACAAATTTTGGAGATGAATTTGACGAAACGGATAGTTCCATGACTTCCGGAACGTCGACTTTAGTAGGAGTCGATATAAGTATCGAACACGTTTATCTACGGAGGGCAAAATGGTTAAATGGATTAGTTAATTGATTTAATGGATTATTATAATATTTTTCTACACAATCAGCAGCGGGAGGGGGGTCCATGTGACCATCTAATTGGGACAAGAGGGAGTGATTATACGTATATGATAATATAGGAGGAGGAGGGAGTTCGTTTTATTCCTAAAACCAAACACCTTTTCATTTTCTTTAACTCCCATTTTCTTTGATTCAATTAGCAAGTGATTATGGGATATATCAAGGGTCTCTCAATTGATGATTTGAGAATGCAAGTTACAAGAAAAATCCATGCTAAGAATATATATATATACTCTCCACCTCTATATTCTTCACTTTGACAAAATTTCACCAAGAGAGCTAAAGAATTTGAGTGAACGAGAGTGGAGAGTTAGGGAGGCTTTTTGGAGTTTTGGGAGAGTCTAGCAAGCAAGGCTATCAGATTAAACAAGGAGGAATTCACATTCAAGGTAAGCCATGAAACCTACTTTTATGTTCTTGAAGGAAAATAATGAAAAATGCATGAATGAGCATAGTAGATGTTTTATTTTGACTTTGTAATGCCATACTTTGGTGTGATTCTGTTATGTGGCTGTTAAGGAATGAAAATTCTGGTTTTAACATGCTTCAATTGCTTAGAGAATCAAAGATTTCATGCATGCATGCTATATATTCGTTAAAATGCCACTAAGATGCTAATTTATTTAAATCATGTAAAGTTAGTTTGTTGGATTGTTGCAACATGTGTATATATGCTAGTAGAGGTGGTGTGGATAGTAGGAAGCAATCCCATGCATGCTAGAATCAAAATCATGATTTTCTCAAAGTTGGTTCTAACTAGTGTTGCATGACTTTTTGGGTTTTTGGTCGATTGAAATCATATCTTCAGTAATCCGTTTGTTACATCTAATAATTTTATGAAATAGTATGTTGTATCATGTACCATCTGTCCAAATTTCATAGTAATCGGAGTTATATTGAGTGAGATATGAAATTCGTAAGCATGCATGTTCATAATAAAGTCTGCAGAAAATCTGGAAATTCCAGAAATTTTCTAAGGGTTAGAACCTGTTTTGGCACGCTTTTCAAGGCAGTCGGTTCGTGGTCTTAACTTGCTGTTTTCTGGAATGTGATATTTTTGTAAAATACTATGCTATATGGAGTGTATTGTGTCAAATGGTCAGAGTCATATCATGTATGGATTGTTAATAATGAAATTTCAAAGTAGGTTGCTCGAACTGTCGAAAATTTTCTGGGCATAAAGAGTTGCGCAGCTCATAAAGCCTAAGCCTGCGCAGCTGGGCCGGGCTGGGTTGGGTCGGGTCTAGCCGGAAAAAATTTCATAAACTTTATTTTTTCCAAATTTTAATATTGAAACCCTTGACCCATATGATGCAACAGGATATGTAATGGAATGATTTTTGGATATGAGTTAGCTTAATATATCTTATTAAATAATAGGAAACCATTATACTTCAAACTAGTTCGTGTATGATTGGTGGTTTAACATGACATACATGTTATATGAGTGGATTAGCTTGTGGATAGCATACGTGGTTAGTTAATAATCGGTTTAAATTAAAAGGAAATCCTTTACTTTCAAATTAGAGTTCGAGAACCTAATTTCTTAACGTGACACACATGAATAGGTGATGTGAAGAGCTAGTAGATAGCGTTAATTGTAGCAGGCTTATCAGGCAAGTTTCCTTACTCAGATTTGATTGTGCAAGTTTCTTAACCTTATCTTCGTTGAGAAATTATTCAACCCTTAATCATTTGATTGCAGCGAGGGTAAGCTTCGAACTTGTGATTGTTTACCTATTCGCACAAGTTCCTTTATCATAAAGTTCTATAACTTCAATTATCTTGCAAGTTTTATTGTTGACTACGCAGTTATTACCTTAATTGCTATGCTTTAAAGTTCTGTTTATTTGAAGAACTGTTTCTAAGTATGCTTTCTAGCCTTTTTGTTTCGGCTAGTTATTATTGATGAAAAATGATATAATTCAAATCCTTTGAAGCTATTTAATGTTTACCAATCCAAATTGTTTTGCTGCGGTCTCGCATGACGACTAAGATGAACAACCTGAATAAACGGGCAAACAGATGTCGGGCATATAGTCTCATTTATTCTTATGCAATTTAAACTTTATACTTGTGCACAATGTAGGGTGCAATAGGCTGATCACCTGGAGTACTTGCAGAGACCGTTTATAATCTATTTGATTGTTAAACCGTCTGATGGTTTTCGATGAAACAAAGTAACGTTCAGGGTATTTAACACCCTTAGTATGCTATTGAGAATTCTAAACTCTTATCTTTGATATTCTTGTTTAACACCTGATAATTCTTTCAACTGTTGAGATCTTGCCATACAGATGTTTTTACTCCTCATGTATGTTTTCAAACTTCTTTATATACTTGCTGGACAATTTGTGCTCATTCTTGCTTAAACCTTTCAGTTAAGGATGAAAAGGCTGAGGGTTCGGGCAAAGACAAGGGGAAGTCTAAGATGAAATATTGAGAGTTATTTATGTAATAAGTTTATATTTAAGCATATGATGTAATGTAGCGATAAACGCTAAATTTAAGTTTCAGTTTATTTAAGGTTGTAAAGACTTGAGATTTTACTTGAATAAGTATGTAATAGTTATTATTATTATTATTATTTTCAGAGTTTATGTAGTTAGATGATGATGTATGTTGTACCGTGAGCACCATGTCCTGTAATCGATGTTACACGGATTTGGGGGCGTCACACATTTGCTATGTACAATTACACATGTGAGTATATGAATAGTGGTGCAATAAGTTTCTCCATAAAATATAATATAAGATGTTAAGAATAACATAATATGATGTGAATAGTTATAATATATGTGGCACCCCCGAATTCGGGTCCTCTGACCCCGGTCCGGTCGTCACGATACTATACTAACATCCACCTCTAAACAACATACGATAACTAAGAATGCGGAATATAACAAACGTACGTCGTTCATTCAAAAGGTGTTACTAGTCCCATGATTCGATAACCTTAATACAACAATACAAACATACCCTATAATAGTCATTAGGGTTTAAATTATAATAATAATAATTAAATTAAGCATATGGTAGAGTCTGCTCCTTGCAAACTATCCTACATCTTTCCTTTGCCCTTGTCCTTCCTTGAGGTCTCGGGCTTAACTGCAACGGAATTCATGATATAGCAAGAGTGAGCAACAAGTTTGCTCAGTAAGTTTAAATACAACAATAAAGGATATATCATGATGAATGGAAAATATCTGACAATGAATTCAACAATATGAATATCTGAAGGATTCAACAATATGAATATCTAAAGGATTCAATAATATGAATATTAGAAGCAAAGATAATGATTGCTTTTAGAATAACTAATATTCAAGTAGACTTTGAACTATAAAACTCCAATGGATTCAATAGCTAATTGACCCTTTGGTTACTGGCTACAGAATAAGTACTTGAGGGGATCAGCCTCGCATACCCTATGTATATGCATAACATTTAACCATGCTGTTTGTATCATATGTTATATACTTGGGATATTCCCCTATCAAATAAGGGGTGTTCTTTCAGTCTAAGAATCCTTACCATCAATTAGTTTGGATAGCTTTTATAAAACATTATACACTTGTCTGACCGAACAAAGGTTCAGACTCTATAGTTCAAGAATTATAGAACTTTAGTGATATCCAAGTCCAAGACTGTACGAACTCTAATGCACCAAGTGCGAATATCAATAATATCGACGCGGAATAATAGTAGATAATTAAACCACTTAAAGCATGCTTGGAAATATAGTTCAAGCATAAATGAATAACTTTCAATTCAACGATAACTTGCTCAATTCAATATGAGAAGGGTAAGAACTTTCACAATAATGAATAAGTTCCAGAAGACTTGCACAATATAAGTGAAGTTTAGAATCTTGCACAATGAAGGATATAAATCAGGGAACTTGCACAATCAGAGAGTGAAGTTCGGGAACTTGCAGTTAATATAACAATCAAATGAAGTTAGGAAACTTACCTGTTTGTTCAACTACAAATAAATTCTAGCTTTACTTAACTCGTTGAAACAACCTAATATTAACAAGTCGGCCTTTCAATTAGCATGTGTAAACCAATACAAGTCTGTACTTACAAGCATCTACTTATCGTATAATTCTATCACATAATCCACGTAAGTCAATCTAATCATGTCTTAGATTTAATAACTTTAGATTACCTAGTTACTATACATCAATAAAAGCTTGAACACATAGCACTTCAAGTCACTGATATAAATTAACACACATGCTTATAAGTTTTATAAACTCGAGTTCGAATCTAGTATGTTCATTCCAATTCAATTCAAAATCATATGTCTTCATGTCGGTAATTCACATACCTTGAACTAATTAATTCCATGTTACGAGGGTTATCTACATAGTCATATTACCACATAACGAGGCTAACCATACTTAGTAAGCATGCTTGTGCGTATACTACTCATGTATACTCTTATCATATAGGCTATACTTTAGAAATCCTATTTTCTATGAATATGCGTGCATAGGTGGAATCTATGTTTAAACAAATATGGTTCATGTCAATACGTCTATAGGCATAATGAAATCTTAATACACATGCTCGCATGATCATAATGTAATTCACATGGTAATCAATGCTATTTCACATTCTAAGTATCTTTGAAATTTACAGTAAGTCCACAAAGGTCATTTAGTACGTGTAAAGCATCTCAACGTGTAATTCGTATGCAATTGAAACACATATCTAAACATTGTAAATGTTCTCATATGTCCAGAATCTAAACGATACTAATCTTGGTCAAGTTTGTTTTCAAAAGTTTTAAATTTCTCGTTGAAATCGTTGAAATCTTGCAATCGTGTATGCTAGTGTGTTCGACACTTTAAACGTACATTTCATGTCAATATAGACCATACGGTCATGCTTGCCAAAATTAGAATATACATAATGCGTATATGCTCATAACAAGTTCACTTCAGCAAACTCTAAGTTCACTTATAAACTTCAAGGCTTTTCATTAATAATGTGTATTAATATCGTTATACATGTTCATACTACATGCATGTACTCATATATACATATTAACCATGTCTACATGCTTGCCAAATAAGATATCACATGATTGCATACAATAGTTCTACAACAGAAATTAAAAACAGAATCTGTAGAGGGGTAACTCTATGTGAGACAATGTAATATAGAACTCAACAACGTGCATTTCATCAGACTAATGTTATATATGTACTTTTATATAGTATATACTTAAATATTGCAATTAAATGGGTGTTACAATGTTATTTCAATTAACAATTAACAATATAATGTACCAAGTAGGTACACATATATTAACATATAATCCATATACATTTTCCTTAATACCGAATGTAATTCCATATAGGCATTATTATTACTTACCATCATAACTGTTATTATAATAATTATAATAACTTATTGAAAGCATTATCAATTAATAATGTTATTGATATTAATATAAGATAATAGAGTATTCATTAAATTCTCCCACACATATCAAGTAACTCACATAGTGACATTAATCTCACTATATAGTTTATAATGTATAATCATATTAATGTGTCACCTTGTACTATATATAATATATAGTTAACTACCATATATTAAAGGTTTAACATATCGTATGCTTGTATAAAATAATTAATCAAGTAAATATAATATTATTATATTTACTAATTTCTTACTCATTAATTATTATTTATTCATAATAAACACATTACCAATTAATTACTCATAATCGCAATAAATCAATATGTTCAAATCCTGCCACTATATTCAAATAAATTGAATATTTAATTATTAATAATCCTATCAATTCTTTGATATTAAAATCTTAGGGTCGGTCCACTAATTTAAATTACCCATTAGTGACTCCTTTAATTATTTCACAAATTCACATAACCACTTAAGGTTTAAATAAGCTCGCAAAACTAACTCATAAAAATTTAAATCACATATTAAATTAATAACTGGAGTTTAAAAATTCATGGTCGTTACAATATAAGGCTACATTGTGAAAGTAAGATTGAGTTATGTAATTTACTAAGCTTATATAAATAGCATTGTGTGGCATAATGATTCATGGTGAATCAATTAAATGTGTATTTTAAAAGTATGAAGAAAGTTAATAAATATCTGATATTAATTATCATTATAATATTTAGGTGTATTTGAGATAATAAAGTTTTATGAAAATCACGGGTTGATAGTACCCAACTAAATTATATTTAGCCCAATTAAATATTATTTGGACTAAACTAATGTTCATGAATTATATGATTATGGGTATATGTGCCCCTAACTCATTATATGGTAATAACATTAAATCATTAAATGTAAGCTTGTAAGTTCAAAAAAGAAGGAAACCTAAGTATGCTAATATAATTGTTTTTTACAAATGCTGAGTTTTAAAAAGGGTTGTCCCATTTTGAGAGTCTCCTTTCTTCATTCACTGTGAATAGGACATTGGCCTATGCTAAGGAGGTGATAATGGCTATAGAAATGATGGTGATGATGAAGGAGGGAGTGGCCTCAATAGTGTTCCACCAAATCTTGCTTGACCAATAGTCTCTTCTTCTCTCCTTTGGTTTAATTTGTAGGGCAAAAATCAAGTTTGGGTAATGGGTTCTCTATAAATTGAAGCTTCCTTTTCTTTAATTGAGTTGTTTGAATTCTTGATAAGTTTCATAAAGAGAGTGTGTTGTTGAGAATTGAGTGAGCAATCTGTTTAGAAAGGAATTTAGCAATTTCAAGCTTTAAAGAGGTAATGTCCCTTAATATGTTCTTAATTTAGAGTTCTTCAAATTCATAGAATTTATCAAAATACTTGATAATTGATTTGGAAATTGATGTCACTATGTTACCTGAGATATATAAATGTTGTGGTATCAATGCAGTTGGTCTAAGCATGATGAATTGGCGTTATGTATATGGTGTTATCTGAATTCTGCAGAAGCAGACCCATTCCTGGTTCTGTCCTGGAGTAGTGCAGCCGCACCGCTCCCATAATTCAGAACAGCGCAGCTGCGCTATACACCAGAGCTTGACACTGCTTTTTGTTGTAATGTGATAAGTCCAAGCATGTTATTTAGACCTAAATATGAATGATAATAGACATGACATATAACTAAGATTACCTCACTCATAATGGAATGCTTTAGATGATTTAGTATGTGTTTTGAAAAGAAACTTGAAGTTTTGAAAATAAATCTTGACGAACCTTGAGTCTTTTAAGTTATGATCTATATAGCTTGTGTACATGGGTAGTTATGTATGAAGTAGGATTCAAAGTTGCCTTGCATGTGCTAAGTTACCTTAGCTTTGTTTAAAATGACTTTTAAAGACAAACTCGGACGTTTCACAAGTTACTATCCATGAGCATTGTGTACCTTAAGTTTTGACCTTGTTAGCATATGTATATGGCTTAGATACATGTACAAATGAGTATGAGATGAATTTTGAAAATAAAACTTGGAAATTTTGAAACTAAGATGGATGAACATTGAGTTACTTGTATTTTGACTTTATGTGCAAGCATGAAAGGACTTTTATGCCCCTACACATGATTGGTATGTGCACCCAACTAGTTAAACCTGATACGAATTATACAAGCATGTTTTAAAGTAAGTTTCCAAGGATGAACAATACTAGCTATATGTAGATGAGTTGAATACATGTAAGCATGCGTATTGAAGGTGGTTTAACATCGTTATATGATTTAGTGATTTCATAGTCAGTCTCTTGTTGCATGAACTCACTTACCTTTGAATAAATGGAAATTTTTGAATAAAGCTATAAAGTGTGAAAACAACTTAAAGAAAACACAAGAAGCACCAAATCTGGACCAAGACCTTTTAACGTGTGTATATGTTATGTGTTAGTACCATGCATGCTAAGAAATGAGATGTAAACTAGGAAATCAAAATTTAAAACTGGTATGGACAGGGAGCTGTGTAGCTGCGCCCCTCCCAGGCCTAAATACAGCGCAGCTGCGCTACAGGGCAGTGCTACCTGACTATTTTAAAGATGATCTGAACCTTAAAGTATTTGTGTGTGAATGTCTTAAGCTATAATAGTAGACTCAAGTGATGTTTTAAGTATACAAGTATGTAATGGTTATATATAACCCAAAATTAATAATTTTGTTAAGGTTTGAGAAACGCAAGAACAATATGGATCATGTATCTATGAGTTTTAAATGTGTGTCAAACACATTGCAAGACAAGGGTGCGATAAATATATATGAATGTTGATGTCAAATATATGTGACTAAGGCATACCTATACATACATAGTTATCGTAAGAGTATGATAAGAAAGTAAAATGAAGGTTTTACAAACCTAGTTAGGAAACGATGTAATATTTATTATTATATTGAGAATGTATGGATGTATATGACTGATGGGTATGAATCCATGATTATACAATTGTGTAGGAGTACACGAAGTGCAGATAACTATAAGCAGTTAAGTTATAATTGATAATCTACGAGCCAGGCAAGTCTTTCAGTTTCTATTTTCTATATGATTTGATAACTGTTGGTTGAATTATATTATGTTATGAGGATGTTAATTTATATATATGAAATGCATATGAGGAAGGTATGAAATTTGAAAGTCAATCTATGATTATATGTTTAACAAGTTAATCTTTATACCTGTTATGTGGCAAGCAGTATGCGAGTTGAATTTAAACGATTATGATTGTATAAACAGCGCATAATATTATGTGCTATGTAATGCATGAAAACTATTAGAATTGCTGAGCTGTCAAGCTCACTCTTGCAAATAACCATTTTTACAAGTTAAGGAATCACGATAAAGTTACGTGCTACTTGATTGATAGAGTTCAATAGTATCGCAAGAAGATTTATTTATTTATCTGGAGCTATAATCTTGAACCATATTTAGGTTTTAAATGATGTACTTGATAGTTGTTTATGATGTTCAACTTATGTAGAGTTGTAAAGTCGTATTACTCGATATATAAAGAATATTGAATCAAGATGTAAAGTTTTATTATGTAATTTTGATGATTTGAATCATGGAATAAATTAATTCAAAGCTATGAAATTAATAAAAGTTGTTATGTAGAGGATATAGAAAAGATTAAATTATTTCGCATTTTTATTAAGTATAACATTGAATATGATGGTTAATGACCAAGATTAATTTATTAAGATTTTGGGATAGACATAGAGATCCTGGAAATAAAAAAGGAATTAATATATTAAGTGGTATCGAAGTTAAGTTGTATTCATTAAATTATGAATGGAAGTTATAAATAATTTGACAAAAATAGTATCGTGACCCACCAGGTCCGAGGTAACAGATACCCAGATTTGGGGGCGTTACACAGTACGCGGCTAAATTCAATGTGCTCTCTAGGTTTGCCACTCATTCAAGTGGATACCGAAGAAAGGAAAGCCCAACGTTTTGAATTAGGACTAAAGTCGTGGTTATTCAACAAATTATCGATGCTTTAAATTGATTCATTCGCCACGCTGTTGGAAAAGGCCATCAATCCGAAAGTTGGTAGTGAGGCCTTGAGTCAGTACCACAAGGAGAAGAAGGGTAAGATCACTGGAGGAGAGAGCCGTGGAGGAAGCAGTAGTGGAGGAAGCAATCTTGGGAAAAGAAAATGGAATAATAACAACAACAGAAACAACCACCAAGAAGGAAGTTTTTAAGGGGGGTTTAAGAAGAGAGCTTAGGGATGCCCAAAGGGTGGGAGGAACCACCAAGGAAGGTGTTGGAATAGGTGTAGTGTTTGTTACAATTGCGGCCAGGAGGGACACATTTCACCAAACTGCCCAAAGTCAAAGAAGATCAAGGGATGTTTCTCTTGCGGCTCAACTGAGCATCAAATCAAAGACTGCCCGAAGAGAGGAAGTAGAGGAGGAAGCAGCAACCAGGGAGGAGGTAGCAAGCTCATGATCGGCGGACCAGTATAATCCAACCGACCAACTGCCAGAACATTTAACATGACCGTCCAGGATGTAGTAGCTGCGAAGGATGTGGTGTCAGGTATTATTCCAATCAATAATATAAATGCTTATGTATTATTTGATTCGGGTGCTACCTGTTCATTTGTGTCTGAAGAATTTGCTAGTCGATTAAACTTACCCCAAGAATGATTAGGAAATCTTCTGAGCATAGAAGTTGCGAATAAGGAAGTAATCCCCATAGAGTTCGTATACCGAAATTGTTATGCAAACATTAGAGGTCACGAACTAAGTGTAGACTTGATTCTGATTAGATTGGGAGAATTTGACGTGATACTGGGAATGGATTGGTTATATAACCATGCGGCGATAATTGACTAGTTAAAAAAAGTGTAAACCTTCAAAATCCAAATCGGTCTAAGGTGGTGTTTTATGGTAGCGCATCGCTTAATCAATCGTGTTGTCTTACGATAATGTAGGCCAAGAAATTATTAAGGAAATGATGTGTAGGATATTTAGCTTATATTGTAGACCCTCAAGAAAAAGGGGGTAGAAATAAAGGATATATCCGTGGTGAGAGAATTTCAAGATGTATTTTTGAACGATCTGCCTGGTCTTCCGCCAGACAGGGAAATTAAATTTGTGATAGACTTAGCACCAGGAACTGCACCTATTCCGAAAACTCCATATCGCATGGATAATTGATGCTATAATTGCAAGAATTATTAGATAAGGGTTATATTCGACCGAGTTTGTCTCCTTAGGGAGCACCAGTGTTGTTTGTTAAGAAGAAGGATGAATCGATGAGGCTCTGTATCAATTATCGAGAATTGAACAGAGTGACGATCAAGAATAGATATCTATTGCCAAGGATAGACGACTTTTTCAACCAATTGAAGGGAGCGAAGTGTTTCTCAAAAATAGACCTACGAACGGGTTATCATCAGTTAAAGGTACGGGAGGAGGACATACCAAAGACGACATTTTATGGACACTATGAGTTTTTGGTGATGTCATTCAGATTGACAAATGCTCTGGAAGCATTTATGTTTTTGATGAACCGAATTTTCAAGCCATACTTGGATAAGTGCAGTGGTAGTTTTCATCGACGACATCTTGATTTACTCGAATACAAAGGAAGCGCACGCCGAACATCTGAAGATGGTATTGGAAGCGTTAATGACGGAGAAGATGTTCGCAAAGTTTTCAAAGTGTGAATTTTGGATGAAGAAAGTTCAGTTTCTAGGACACGTAATAGACAAGGATGGAATTTCAGTAGACCCTGCGATGGTGGAGGCGGTAATTAATTGGGAACAACCGAAGACACCAACGGAGGTATAAAGCTTATTAGGGTTAGCTGGGTACTATCAAAGATTTATCTAAGATTTTTCTAAAATAACGACCCCGTTGACAAATTTAACGAGGAAGACGGTAAAGCTGGTTCGAACGGAGAAATGTGAAGAATGTTTCAAGGAATTAAAGAAGAGATTGAGCGAGGCACCAGCATTATCATTGCCAGATGATGCGGGAGGCTTCGTGGTGTATAGTGATGCATCGCACTAGGCACTTGGATGTGTGCTAATGCAACATGGTAAGATCATTGTGTAAGCATCACGATATTTGAAGGATTACAAAAAATGATACCTTACCCACGACTTGGAGTTAGCGGCAGTAGTTTTTGCGTTGAAGATTTTGAGGCACTATTTGTACGGAGAAAAATGTGAGATATATACGGACCACATGAGTCTAAAATATATCTTCACATAGAAGCAGTTAAACATGCGGCAAAGGAGGTGGTTGGAATAGATCAAAGATTATGACTGCGAAATTCTTTATCAACCGGGAAAAGCAAACGTAGTTGCCGACGCACTAAGTAGAAAGGAAAGGAAGAAATTGTTCAAGTTGATAACTTAGAAGGAGTTTGTAGACAATCAAAATTTTTCTTGCCCCAATACTAACACTGTAGGAGGGAAAAACCGTCAATCAAGCCAACCCCGGTCCCGACACCAGACATCCGATCTAAATTCGACCACCAATGCCGGTAAACTCCAGTCAAATCTGATCACCAATATAGATACTCCAGCCCACTCCAATCGTTAATCGGACCATCGATCCAGCTTCGATCGTTAATCGAACCGTCAGATCATCCCCGATCTCAATATCGGGACAACATCTCAAACCTGATCAACCATATCGGGATTTTAACACAGCCCCGGCAGCAACCCGAGAAGTACAGGTCATCCTCGGCATCAGTTCGGGAAGTCAGGTCGACTTCAAAAATAAACCTAAATCATCACAACACCTCCAGAAGAAAACCTGGAATGACCACGTCAGCCACAGAGGCAATACTGGGGACAAACAGACTCGAATGGGTTTCAAGTCTTGGAAACAGCTCCCGAAAGTCAACCAGAGGCTATGCCGACACCAAGGGCAACCCCGAGAGGGGAAAAATGGTCATTTTACCTACTCTCATCTAATTCAGTCAAAATCAAGCCGAATTGATGCTTCCAAGGTCAAAAAGAACCACAATGGTCATTCCGGGTGAAAACAGCACCAAACGGCTCATCGGGCAAACTGTGGGGAATTGAAGACCCGATCATGAACCCACTTTTGGAGACATTAAAAAGGGTTAAAACCAATATCATTGTGACACTCTCAGAGAGGGCTTTCCGGAAAGCTATAGCATGCCTTAAACGGACGCTCCGATCAAAAGTTATGAAATTTCGAACCTGACATCGCGTTGCTCAACATGCACGCACTTTGAGATGACCAAACCGGGCATGTGGGCCCCACCTAGGGGAGCCATAGCTCTACCTGCAGCTGCCGTAGGTAGAGTGGAGGCTCCCTAGCCTATAAATAAATGTTTCCATAAAGGACCTCAAATTTGGGAAACGACTAAACTGTTATGAATGTTCTTGCAAATCAGTCCACTTTGACACTGATTTCCGGAACCTAAACAAAGCAGAAGCTGATGTTTGATGAATGAAAATTGGAGTTTGGAAATATACAAATACAATGCCTCCGACGGAACCAAAATCCGAGTTGTAGACTTCATTCTACAAGCGTTTCCGTGAAGGACCCCAAATCTAGAAATTATGGGCGAAAATTTGAGTGTCTATATGAAGTGTAATGAAAATGGGTTATTGTAATAAATAACTTTAAAGCCACTAATGAGCTAGTAAGTTAATTACATATAAAATAAAATATAATTAATTATATAATTATTATTTAAATGATGTTAAGTAATTATTAAAATGAGTTAGTGTTAATAAGATAACTACTTATTATTTAACTAAGCTTAAATAATAAATTAAGTTAATCAATTAATTAATTATTATTTAATTAATATTAAATAATGATTAAAGTATAATTAAGTAAGATTAATTAATTACTTACTTACTTTGACATAAAAATTTATAGAATTAATTATTTATTATTTGAATAATAAATAAAGATGAATGTTAATTAATTATCCTTTTAAAATAATAAGGAATAATTAAAGAAGAATGAAGTGAATAAATCAAATATTATTTATTCAAAGAGGATGGAGTTATTCATTATTATTTAAAGATAAATAATAATTTAATTGTCCATTATTTAATTAATATTAAATAATGAGGAGTTATAATTGGTTATTTGTAAGTAATAACTAAAGGTAAATAGTTAATTACTATTTAACTAATATTAAATGGTAATCGAAGGAAGAGGGAGTTAACAATTGAACGAAATTAAATAACTCCTTAATTAAACAATTAAAATAAATTGTTTAAAGATCTAATAAGTGTTTATCCCTTAAGGAAAGCTTTATTAATTATTAAATTATTAACCTAAGATCAATTAAATATCTTATAGGATTAATGATAGTACATTAGATGCATGTACCCGGTGAATGTATTATTGGTGAGATAATAATACGAGTTAGCGTAGTGATGAAATATACGCAGTATTAATTGACAGATCTACCTTATCAATGATAGGTCTTTCAAAAATTGTTAATTAAAGCTAGAAAGTTGTAGCTCGCTGAACAGGCAAGTTCCCTAACTCAAACTCGAGTTATTATTGCTCAAGTATGCTAGTGGATAAATATTGTTGATTTTTCCACATCCTGATGAATTATTGTGAATCGCACTTGGTGCAAATTGAATTCATGTTCTACTATATGTTGAACTTTTTATGATATGGATCTATGCTAGTA
The DNA here is from genome assembly GCA_020205555.1 of Panax stipuleanatus. Classification (NCBI taxonomy): domain Eukaryota; kingdom Viridiplantae; phylum Streptophyta; class Magnoliopsida; order Apiales; family Araliaceae; genus Panax; species Panax stipuleanatus. Next base: position 147,172,359 of record CM035124.1, read on the forward strand.
GTGTCGGCTAGATCAATTATGTTTAATATTGCTTATGAGATGGATCTATGTTAGTTGTGTCAGCTAGGTCAAGCATGTTTAAAATTTGCTTATGAGATGGATCTATGCTAGTTGTGTTAGCTAGATCAAGTGTGTTTAACATTGCTATGGATGGATCTATGCTAGTTGTGTCAGCTAGATCAAGTATGTTTAAAATTTGTTTTAAAGAGCTGTGCCTATTCAATTGATTTGATAAGGACTCTTGATTGAGAAAAGAATGTTATTGATGTATCATATTGGAAACAAGGATACAATAGTTGCTGCCAAGTGTTTATGCATATTACACCGGTACGAAAGGCTGATCCCCTTGACTACCAAACCATAAAGGACCAGTTTGAATACTGACACCCTTTGCAGATGTTCATGGTCAGGAGGACCACTCAATATCTATGGTTCATGGTCAAGAGTGACCACTCTGAACCTATTTGTATCTATGGTTCATGGTAAAGAGTGACTACCCCGAACCAATTTTTTAATTGTTCAAATAAGAAGAAAGTAAATTCTTGTTCTTTTACCATCATATTCTATTGTTGAACATTGAGCGATAAATGCATTTCTATCATGATATATCTTCTTGTGTTTATACTTGCTATGCAAATTTGTTGCTTACTCTTGCTATATCATGACATTTATTTCAGCTAAGTCAGGATCGTCTAAGAAAGACAAAAGAAAAGGCAAGGCTCAGGAGTAGTTTGATTGTGAACTAAGAAAGTATTTATCTTTAATATTGATGTAAACCTTTTGTAATATTAAGGGTATATTTTATGTTAAGGTTGAGACCTTGGGATTTATGATGAAGACTTTATATTAATGAACAATGTATGTTTATTATTTCGCAATAGTCTTAGAATGCTTATGATGATGATGGAATATGAGGACCGAATCCGAGGTAAGAGGATCAGGTTTGGGGGCGTCACAGGTTGGTATCAGAGCTGTAGGTTATAAACTTTAGGAATGCGAAACCTAGGTTATGACCTTAGAAGAAAACTCATATATAGTATGTTAAGTGGTGAATTATGGAAATTCATCAATTAAGATAAGAAGATGATAAATCAGATTCAAAGAAGAATCGTGAAGAATTATATGATAAGAATCTGGAGTTACCTGACTCCAATAGTAAAGATGAAAGCTAAAGTGGGGTTATTAGGGTTTCAGCTGAGTGAGCGGACGATCGAGAATCAAGTGCTGAAGATTTGAGTTTGATCTAGAAATTGCTGATAAGATCAGAATCGAGGAAGCATGGATTAGAGCAGCCAATAGGGTGGACCATATGGAGTTACTACTAGAAGAAAAGGACGTCAGGCTAGGATCTTTGGGGCGAGCATTGGATGCAACATATGCAAGTCCTACTATTGGACAGGTGAGATCGCAGCACGAGACTGGAGAGTCTAGCCGATCAGTACGACGTCGTGTGATGGGGGATGCGCTGCAGGGGCAGGAGTATACCCGTGGGACACCTGGCAGCCAGTGAGGTGATGTTTGGTGGTAGTGATGTTGTAGTACCCTTTTGTTAGTTGTGTTAAATTAAGAATAATGCAAACCTCTAGCTGTGAGAGGTCGTAGGCAAATTATGATGCACCCCCATCTTGTTATGTAGGGGAGTATACCTTTTGTTTGATTCCATGTCTAGTTATTTAGAATGGGATAGTTGGCATTTAAAGGAATATGCCAGGCATGTGTATGACGAATAGGTAGAGAATAACTGTGACGCCCCAAAAATAGGTTCAATACTCAACCCATTCTGAGTCGCCAAATACATGGTAAAGAATCCAAATGCAATCTTTCATATCACAAGGTCATGCAAAACACGACCACAAAACTGTGAGTGTCAATACAGACATGTAGAAAATATAAACATTCAAACTTAGTCCTCATTATATTTATTATCACACTATTTTAAATAAAAAAAATAGTGAGGACTTCCACAACTCTAACTCGGACCATCACTCCATTCCCCGACTAGTACCAACGATATTCTCATTTCCTGAAGAGAACAATGGAAGAAAAGGGTGAGCTCAACTAGCTCAGTAAAGAATATTATGACGAAGATAATGAAAAAAAAATTATCGTTAGCCTTCAATAAATCAGATAAAATATTATGGACAACAAGTTTTAGATCAATATTCGCAGCGGAAATAACAATTCATTAGAAGAGTTAAGTAGAGAATGATGTCTACTATCTTCTTTGATTTAAAAGTCCATCAATATTTTATCCCTGTAACATCAATCAATATACATCTCGAATCAAATATTCATCTTTTGCACTATGGGCCAAAGATATTCATTTGTATCACCAGTTGGTCATGTTCATCTCAACACATGTCCATCTTTGCACTACGGGCCAAAGATATTCATCAGGCAATCAGTCATCTTTGCACTGCAGGCCAAAGATATTCATCAAGTAATCATTCATCTTTGCACTACATGCCAAAGATATTCAGTTATATCACCATTTAGGACTGAGGATGATAAAAAATAATACGAATAATGAATTTAGTGAGATAAAGGACAAATATTAGAGAATTTATCCAGAGTTCAAGAATAAAGATCAAAATCTGGATCCAATCAAAGATGATTTGGAAGAAAAAAAATATTTTTTTACCGTAAATAGTAACTCATGAATAGCAACTCGACATAAAAAAGATAAAAAATTCACAAGAAAGTTCAGACCAATATTCCAGTGAAATGATATTAAATGAAGCGCAAAACTCAAGAAATTTCTGATCATTTCAGGAATTATAGAAGCAATACTTACCGTAGTAAGTTTAGAGTAAGGAATCTGAAATGAAACAATATACGAAACTGTAATTGGATTTTCACCCGTCAGGTGGTAGTCCGCTCAGACAGATTATTTCCATAATTTAATAACAACTGAATACGAAGGGTTATTCACCAGGTATGCGATAGTCCGCGTAGACAGGTTATTCCCACAAAATAATAAAGAATGGAATAACAAAAAGATTTCACCATGCATGCGATAGTCAGCATAGACAGGTTATTCCAACAGAATAATAAAGAATGGAATAACAACCCTTACGAGTATTGAAAGAAAATAACTCCCTTCATGAATAAGAAAGAAATAATACCCCTTATCTTAAAAATTTGGAGACTGTACTAGTGTAATAGCATAATACTCTTCTTCTTTCTCTCTTATTCTCTCTATGCTTTCTCTCTCTCTATAGCTTTAGTGAATTGGTGAGAAATAATAAAGAAATGAGCTTCTATTTATAGGCTCGACAGAGTAAGGGTAAAATAGTTTTTTCGCTATAATTTATGACATCATCGCTTACATCATCGATCCTATGACATCATTGCTTACCTCATCGCTCCGATGACATCCTTGCTTACCTCATCGTTCCGATGACATCATTGTTTGCATCATAAGAGTTCAAATTCAATTTGCACTCTTCCACCTCATTTAACTTTTATACCATGAATTTACTATAATAATGTTACCATTCTAATTATAAAAATCATACTACTATGTAATCACATCATACTACTATAATGTAATATTATAACAATATATTTGAATAAATTATTTTATCAGAAAAGATAAAATACCAACTTTCAACAAATGTCACATGTTAAAAATTCCTCTGTTTAAATTCACATTGAATAAATATTTTCTTATCATATATAACAAAAATTAATTATTCACAAATAATATTACAGAATTACAATATTGACAACCAGGTCGTTCCCAAGAAAGAGGGGGCCTTCCGATAAGGATTTCACCTTTACTAGTGCGCAATTAATTTACCCATTTCCTAGACAGAACTTCCTTAGACATTGCCAATAATGCTATCTAATAATATTATTCAAATAATATGAATTATTGATTTGATAATTTGAAATACTGTGCAATGACAATTATTGAATCACTAATATAAAACAGCAAAGTAGCACTTATTGATATAAAATATCAACGTAGCAAATATTGAACCAATAAAATATTATGCAATTATTGAATCAATAATATAAAATATTGAACAGTAATTACTGTAACAATAATTGAGTAAGTGCCCTCCTACATAAGAATCAATAATTTGAAATACTGTGCAATACAGTGTGCTACTGTGCAACACCACGTATTTCTGTATTTTAACCATCGGGTATTTCAACAGTACTAACGGTAATAGTTTTGTCGTTATTTTTATAAAAAAGTTACTTTTATCGCTTTCTATATCCGACATTCATTCCGTTGTGGGGTCCACCAATGACTGCGCCGTCGTACGAATATTCTCCGACAAAAAGAATATTCTTCGACCAAAAGAATATTTCCCGACACAACGAATATTTTATAACCACTTGCTTACTTTGTAAACTTTGCACATCTCACCCATAACTTATCACATTTATCAAATCAACACCTTACTATTTCAAAATAATATATAAAGAAAATTAAATCTTATTTATAAAATTTGGGGTCTTACAATAACAGTAAAAAGCACAAGTGGAACAGTGGTAATGACTTAGGAGCTCAACAAGGAAGTACACTACAGAAGAGGTCAGCATGTAGTAAGTGTGGAAGAAATCACTCTGGGGAATGTATGAAAGGAAAGAGTGTATGTTTTAACTGTGGCCAGCTAGGACATATCGCACCAAAATGTCCTAACCCAAAGAGGGAGGGTTGCTATTCTTGTGGAGGATCGGGACATCATTTTAGGGACTGTCCATCTAAGAAGAGTACTGACGGGGGAAGTGGAAACAAGAACGGTACACCAAAGTTAGCAATCAGAGGGCCAACTCAGCAGAACAAGCCAACGGCCCGAACTTTCAACATGACTGTGCAGGACACAGTTGTATCCAATGAGGTGGTGTCAGGTATAATTTCGATCAATAATATAAATGCATATGTATTGTTTGATTTGGGAGCTACCTGTTCTTTTGTGTCTGATGAATTTGCTAGAAGATTAAACTTACCCTATGAAAAGCTAAAGAACCCTATGAACATAGAAGTTGCAAACAAAGAAGTGATCCCTGTAGAGTTTATCCATAACAATTGTGGTTTGGAAATAAGGGGACATAAGTTAAGCGTGAATTTGATTCCGATACGCTTAGGGGAGTTTGATGTTATCCTAGAGATGTATTGGTTGATTAGCCATAGGGCAGTTATAGATTGCCAAAAAAAGAGCATACACCTTAAGACTCCAAATGAGTCAAAGGTTGTATTTTATGGTAGCAAGATGCCAAGACAAACAGGTTATCTGACGATGATGCAGGCCAAGAGAATGTTACGAAAAGGATGTGAAGGTTATTTGTCTCATGTAGTGGATACACTGGTGGTAAATTCGGACATGGGGCAGATACCTATAGTGAATGAGTTTGGGGATGTCTTTCTAGAAGAACTTCTGGGACTTTCGCCAGACAGAGAGATAGATTTTGTGATTGATTTAGTACCAGGGACCGGACCGATATCGAAGGCACCGTATCGAATGGCTCTGGTAGAAATGAAAGAATCGATGCTCCAGCTACAAGAGCTGTTGGACAAGAAGTACATACAACCCAGTGTGTCTCCGTGGGGAGCACTTGTGCTGTTTGTAAAGAAGAATGATGGCTCGATGAGACTATGTATGGACTACAGAGAGTTGAACAAGGTGATAATTAAGAACAAGTATCCGTTACCAAGAATTGACGATCTGTTTGACCAACTTAAAGGAGCAAGGTGTTTTTCTAATATTGACTTGAGGACTGATTATCATCAATTGAAAGTAAGGACGGAGGATGTACCAAAGATAGCATTTAGGACTCGTTACGGTCATTATGAGTTCTTAGTATTGTCGTTTGGACTGACGAACGCACCAGCTGCTTTTATGGACTTGATGAACAGAGTATTTTCAACCGTACTTTGATAAATTTGTGGTGGTGTTCATTGACGATATTATGGTATATTCGAAGCATGAGGAGGAGCATGCAGAACATTTAAGGATAGTACTGGAGATGTTAAGAAAGGAGAAGCTTTATGCTAAATTTTCAAAATGTGAGTTCTGGTTGAAGAAGGTTCAATTTTTGGGATATGTCATCGACGACAAGCGAATTTCTGTTGATCTAGCAAAAGTAGAAGCGGTGAGAAATTGGGTACAACTGAAGACACCGATAGAGGTCAGAAGTTACTTGGGATTAGCAGGATATTACAGGAGATTTATTCAGGATTTCTCAAAGATAGCAACACCATTGACTAATCTGACAAGGAATACTGTTAAGTATGTGTGGACCGAGAAATGTGAATAGAGTTTTCATGAATTGAAGAAAAGATTGAGTGAAGCACCTGTGTTGTCTCTACCAGATAGCACGGGGGGTTTTATAGTGTATAGTGATGCGTCACACAAGGGACTGGGTTGCGTGTTAATGTAGAATGGTAAAGTCATTGCATAGGCATCGCGACAATTGAAGGACTATTAGAAGGGATACTGTTGTTCGATTTATGCAACGACAATTGACGCGCAAGTATACGCGGTCAACAAGTAATATAAGATAAGTAGGGTGTCGTACCCACGAGGACGAAGTCTTAAATGCAAATCAAATACTAATGTAAGTTATATACTATCTTATCTAAACAAATGATTGGAGGTGGTATTTTAAACTATGCGATTACAACTAAAGGAAGCAGGAGAAATTGAAGTAATAGGGAAACAAGATAGGATTACAATTTCCCTAATGCGTCGCCTAATCTCCTAACTCTCCACAATACAAACAAATCAAGGAATGGTCAGCCGAGAATAGAACTATGCATATGCTTCTGTCGAAGGCCAAATGCACATCCCTAGCTAGATGAATCACAATATATCTATCGATGAGAATAACTAGGCTAGGGTCATTAAGCTCAGTCTCAAGGCTACACAAGGCAAATAGAGATATGTCTATCCTATTAAGCAGTTTATGCACACCCTCCTTTAGGCAAGGGCATAACAAGTGTTATTGTATTTTAAAAGCCAGATATTAATGTCCAATATTCAATATCCATTAATATCACTACCAAAAACTCTGTCAAGCATTTAGTCAATAAGCAAGAAATACAACAACCCATTCCCAAAATGATTCATTAATATAAATAGGAGAGAAAGTTAATTAGGCTAAACACTAGGTTACATTGCAATCCTAAAAAGGAATTAGTTCATAACCATGGTGCTAATACACATTTCTATCACATTCAACATTGCTCAGTAATACACAAATAACTGAAAGATTTAGAATAAGAAAACTCCTGTTGTAAGGTTTTCTGTCTCCAAGTCTTCTCTTCTCCGTGCAACTCCTGAGCTGTGTATGATGCAATAACTATTCTCCCCTAAAACACAGCTTCTTTCTGGTCTAGATTCTCTACCCAATATTCTCTATTATCACTCTCTATATATCCCCTTTTTCCTCAGTTATTTTTAGGTCATTAAACGCTAACCACTGGCTAGGCACCGGAGGTGACGCTGCGGCGCGGAGCCCATAACTGCTTGGTGGCGCTGCGGCGCAACTCACGCTGCGGCTCGAGAATAAGAAGGACCGGGCCGCTGCAGCGCCAGATGATATCAGCATGAACCATGAGTTGGCGCTACGGCGCAGGCTTAAGACTAGGCTCTGGCACTGCGGCGCCAGAGTGTAGAAAAAGACAATTTTGCCCCTGCAAGCTGAAAATGACCTAAACAGCCCTGCATCACAGGAAGAGCATAACAACAACAGAATATATACAAAAGCTCAACAAATAAAATAAAAACAATCAACGTCTTAAGCTTTAGAGAATCTGATATGCGATATAAATACCACACATCAAATAGCCCCAAACTTAAGCTTTTGTTTGCCCTCAAGCAAACTATCTAACATCCACACCTACAATACAGGAAGACGCGAAAGGGAACTACTACTATAGAATAATACCACGGCTTCAAAGCGTACTTATAGAGCCTCTCCGAGAATAGGACAAACACTGACATGAAAGGGGGCTTAAAATTGAATTTGCAAGCATGAGACTGTACTTGATCCATTCTATGTGAGCGAAAACAAACCATCCAAACTAAACATAGCTCAAAAAAAACTCGCACAGTCGAAAGCTAAAACCAATATGCACACTACGCAACTTAAACAATCAACAAGCATTAAGACTAAGATGCAAGCACAGGAAAAGATCAAAAGGCTCTAGCATGAAGACAGAAAAATCTGACTCGGACAGTCCTTAATTACCTTAGGCTAAACAGAGCTACCCATAAATGAGCTTTTGATCAGTGACTCCCAAGCCAGACGGCTTTAGGGCACTAGGCGTGGAACACCCCTATGAATCTAATCACTCGAGCAGCAAAGGCCACGTAATCAACATAAGCCAAATTAGACTTTATGAAATCTGAAGATTATTTGACGAGTGCATTTTATGCTCCATCTCAACATCGGTCCTGCGTTTATGGGCGAGTGCGTTTTACTCTCCATCTCGACCCACCGCAAGACTTTCGATATTCAATCTCCATTTCAATTAATTCTATTTTTATTTATTTTATTCTACAACATGCCAGAGTCCAAGATCCAAAACTGTAAAAGCACCCAAGCCCTTTATTACCTTGCAGAAATGAAAGATTATAAGAATGAACATACTCTCAAAGCAATCAACGTGCGAAATAAAATCGAAAAATAATTAGCTAAAACAGTTGATCGGTGCTTGCTAAGGACGGATCAAAAAAAGTCTCGACTTATCGATTCACAACCCCTAACACATATATGCTTGACACGACTCTAAGAGACAGCCACAACTACTAGACGCTTGTCATTAGCCACGATCAAAAATTAACAGCTAAAACACCCTCACCCAGCATATTTACAGTTACAGAACGGGGTGAAAGGGGGGATCAAAATAAATTAGGCATGAAGCAACAAAAAATAACACCCTGCCCAAATAAGGAGAAGCCATAACACATGGCATCAAGTAAACCAATTATCTGCACATACCCCAAAATATAGCTTAAAATATAACAACCAAAATAAAGCATAAGCACTTAAATATTATAAACCCAAAACATACGTTTATATACCTAATAAAACCAACGTACCAATGCATCATACATGCATCCCAAAATAAACCGAAAACATAAAACATCCACAAAAGATAGTCTGGGGCTATACCGCCCAAAAGAAACATGACAGCAGTTCATATATAAAAATACTTAAAAAGGAAATCTCCCCCAAGCTTGAAATTTGCCAATGACCTCACTGGCCTTCACCCTCTAGAGCACCATCACCTCCGCCATTATCATCAGCCTCATCATCAGCCTGCGCTGGCTCCTCCTCTCGATCCTCTGCTCTGGCTGGAAATGGTGGAGGATAAGGCGCAAAAATTGGAGGCTCTAGAAATTAAAAGGACATGGACTTTGCGTCGTCTCCTCCCTGAGCATAATAGATACTGGAGACTGTATTTGCGAACTCCGCATGATAGTGATTGAATTGGCTCTGCCATTCAGCCACTGTATCAACCTTGCAGTGGAGAAAACTAAGGCTGCTTAAAATCTCTGCCAAGGCCCCAGGTGGCATAGCCTTAGAAGATGGGGGCTCAGGCGCTTGAGCGGAGGTACCAGCCTCTGACGAGGGAGGCGGCAGAGGCCCCGGTAAATATCCCTGACCCTTTGGGTGCGACGGAGGTCCCCCATCCCATACTCTATAACGGGCTATAACGTGATGATCAATGACAGCCATAGGCGGATGAGTGATGTCTTCTTTCTCCCATACCACACCCGTCCTTTTGCATAGGCGTGTGATCAAAGATGGGTGAGGGAGTCCGGAATTGACGTTGCTTCTAATGGCCTTTTTAATTGAATCCTGGATAAGAACCCCCACATCAAACTTCAGCCCCATAACAATTGCATACAGCAATACTGCCCTCTCTCTTGTTACATCACTCAGGTGGCGTGTTGGCATGATATTAGCACAAATAAAGGAGTACCACGCCTTACCATAACGACTTAAGCCTTGATGGGGGAAAGAAGTCTTTTCACCGTGGAATTCATTGGTTTTCCACACGGTACCAGGCTTGCAGAGCTTAGCTATAATCTCATCTGTATTGTAACTCCGCATCCTAGACTCCAGATAATCCTTACCATCGTAGTTTGGAGTCCCATACACAGCATTAATGGTACGACTGTCAAATTTTATCAACTTACCCCGAACTGGTACCGAAGCAGGACCCTCAGCATTAGCATTTGCGTAGAATTCCTTTACCACCGAAATAACTGCTGATTCGGGCGGCTTGGTGAAGTGAATCCATTTCATGGTCACAATCATAGAATTCATATGGCCGTCCATCTTGTCATCTGGCCTTAGCCCTCTCTTAGGCACCAAACTCCTTTTTGAAAAATTTTGGGCATATCGCTTCCAGGCTTCCTCACTTGGGAATTTTACAGCATCCCAAAGGGGAGGAGGGGTTCTGGACGACGGAGGAGGATCTATACTAGTGCGAGGACGCTTTGAACCCATAGCCAACAAACCCCAAGGACAACAAAAAGAAAATTAACAAATGAAAATCCACTGGCTGCTCTGAAGAAAACCTTACCGCATATTGCTTATAAATAGGATGAATGAGAAGTAACTACAGACGGTTGATGGCCCCAAACGGTGAGAAACCAAAAGGGTGTCGCTTGAATTGCCGCACTCGTTGGAAGAAATGGAGATGTGTGTGAGAGAAAAGAGGGGAGAAACAAAAACTACTGCAAACTGAAACCCAAACGCCTTGCTTAAACTCAAAAACACGGCACTGGCGCTGCGGCATGGTGCATGGCGCTGCGGCGCAAGATAGGTTCAAATTGGCGCTGCGGTGCCATTTTCGATGCTGCGGAGCGATATCTTTGCGCTGCGGCGCAAATAATTACAAAGCCCCTATGCTGCAGCGCAACTCTCCAGTAGCTTCCAGCATATGCCGGCGCCGCGGCGTGAGATTTTGTGAAGGGACTGGCGCTGCGGCGTGATAGCGAATTTTGAAAAAATAAGCATGGCGCCGCGGCGCGATAATTAGGCTAACACTTGGCGCTGCGGCGCGAGTACTTTTCTTTTTTCCTGCATTCCTACAGCAAACACCCAAAACCTGAATCAATGCAGAATTTAACTACTAGACATAGCAATCATACTAACCATTAAACTACATGCTAACATACTAATTTAACATCTACAATAATTCTAAGGAAAACCAATTGCACTAATGATAACTAAAGAAAATAACACTAAATAAAACCATAAGGAAATTTTTGATACTGAGATGGGGTTGCCTCCCCATCAAGCGCTTGATTTAGAGTCGTCGGCTTGACTTTCACCCCGCCTTACACCGGGTCTCCCAAGGTGATGGAGGTGTGTTGCCGGTTAACCTCGCCGCCCCAATAGTGTTTCAAAAGTTGTCCATTGACTTCGAAGGTTTTGTCTGAATGAGGGTCTTCGACCTCAATAGCCCCATGAGGATACACTTTAGCAATTGTGAACGGCCCCGACCATAGGGACTTCAACTTCCCTGGGAATAATTTCAGCCGGGAGTTAAAAAGAAGCACCTTCTGGCCTTGTTCGAAGTTCCTTTCGACAATTTTCTTGTCATGCCACCGCTTTGTCTTTTCCTTATACAACTTAGCGTTTTCATACGCGTGCAGACGAAACTCGTCTGATTCATTGAGTTGTAATAGTCTTCGTTCACCCGCTGCATCCATATCAAAATTGAGCTTTTGGATAGCCCAATAGGCGTTGTGCTCTAGCTCCACAGGAAGATGACAAGCCTTGCCGTAAACAAGCCTATACGGAGACATTCCGATAGGCGTTTTATAAGCTGTACGGTATGCCCACAAGGCATCATCAAGCTTCTTTGACCAGTCCTTCCGATTAGGATTAACAATCTTCTCCAAGATACGCTTAACCTCTCGGTTAGAGATCTCTGCTTGGCCACTTGTCTGCGGATGATAACCTATGGCTATTTTATGGGTCACCCCATACTTGGCAAGAAGGGCTTCGAAATATTTGTTGCAAAAATGTGACCCTTCATCACTGATTATTGCCCGAGGAGTGCCGAAGCGAGTGAAAATATTTTTCCTTAAGAAATTAAGCACCACCTTAGCATCATTAGAAGGCAAGGCAACTGCTTCTACCCATTTGGAGACATAATCAACCACGACCAGAATATAGAGATTGTTGTAGGACGACGGGAATGGCCCCATGAATTCAATACCCCATACATCAAACAACTCTACTTCAAGGATATTCTGCAGAGGCAATTCGTGCCTTTTTGAAATGGTTCCTACCCTTTGGCATCTATCGCAGTGCAACACATATAGGTGTGCATCTTTGAACAGGGTAGGCCAGTAAAACCAAGATTGGAGTACTTTAGCAGCAGTTCTTTGGCCCCCAAAATGTCCTCCATAATTAGAGGAATGGCAATGACGGAGCACACCTTCGATTTCCTCCTCTGGCAAACATCTCCGCAGAATCTGATCTGTACACTGTTTGAATAAAAAGGGCTCGTCCCAAAAGTATTGTTTTGCATCATTTAGGAATTTCTTCCTCTGTTGATAGCTCAAGATGGGAGGAAGCACTTGACAAGCGACGAAATTGGCAAAGTCCGCATACCACGGGGCTTTGCTTTGGACGGCAAACAGTTGTTCATCCGGGAAGAAATCATTGATGTCTTTGATTGCATCTCCCGAATGAGGAGGGTTTTCCAACCTCGACAAGTGATCTGCTACCTGGTTTTCTGTCCCCTTTTTGTCGCGGATCTCCAGATCGAACTCCTGTAGAAGAAGGACCCACCTTATCAGCCTAGGCTTTGCATCTTTCTTCTCTATCAGATATTTGATGGCCGATTGGTCTGTGTACACGGTCACTTTTGTTCCAATGAGGTAGGAACGAAATTTGTCAAAAGCATAAACCACTGCCAGCAGTTCCTTCTCGATTGTGGTGTAATTTAACTGAGCATCAGTTAATGTTTTGCTGGCATAGTAGATCGTGTGGAACACTTTGTCCCTTCTCTGTCCCAACACTGCCCCAATTGCAAAATCGCTGGCGTCACACATGAGCTCAAATGGGAAAGTCCAATCAGGAGCTACCACGATAGGAGTCGAAATGAGTTTTTCCTCAAAAGTTCAAATGCTCTGAGGCAGGCTTCATCAAAATGAAAAGGCATATCCTTTTCCAATAGTGAACATAGCGGTTTTGTTATCCTTGAGAAGTCCTTGATAAACCGCCTATAGAAACCTGCATGCCCAAGAAAACTCCTAACCCCTTTCACTGATGTAAGCGGCGGTAGACTATTGATGACATCAATTTTAGCCTTGTCTACTTCAATACCACCATCTGATACTCTGTGGCCCAGAATAATGCCCTCTTTTACCATGAAGTGGCACTTCTCCCAATTCAATACAAGATTAGTTTCAACGCATCTTTGAAGAACGGCAGTCAAATTCACCAGACAGTTATCAAATGAACTCCCGAATACAAAAAAATAGTCCATGAAAACCTCGAGGGTCTTTTCGACCATATCAGAGAAGATGGACATCATGCAACGTTGGAATGTTGCAGGAGCGTTACACAACCCAAAGGACATTTTTTGAAAGGCAAAGGTCCCATACGGACATGTGAACGTTGTTTTCTCTTGATCTTCGGGAGCAATTAAAATTTGATTGTAGCCAGAATAACCATCTAGCAGACAATAGAAGGCATGCTCAGCAAGTCTATCGAGCATCTGATCAATAAATGGCAGCGGGAAGTGATCCTTACAGGTGGACTTATTCAACTTTCTGTAGTCCATACATACCCTCCATCCGGTCACCGTTCTGGTTGGAATCAACTCGTTATTCTCATTGGCTACTACTGTCATACCGCCCTTTTTTGGCACGCATTGAATAGGACTGACCCAAGGACTGTCTGAGATAGGGTAGATAATGCCCGCATCTAGCAGCTTAATGATTTCCTTCCGGACCACCTCTTTCATTATTGGGTTCAACCGCCTTTGATGTTCAATAGTCGGCTTGGATCCTTCCTCCAGTAGGATTTTGTGCATACAAAGGGATGGACTGATCCCTTTAATGTCTGAAATCGACCACCCAGTGCCGTTTTATACTGTTTGAGCACTAGCAGTAGCTTCTCTTCCTGGCCTTCATCTAAAGATGCAGATATTATAACAGGTAAAGTGGATGAATTCCCCAAGTATGCATACCTCAAATAATTGGGCAAGGGCTTTAACTCGAGGATAGGAGGTTCTACAACAGATGGTTGGGCCTTTGAAGTGGATGCTTCTGGATCATTCAGCGACTCAAACTGTCTTTGGACCTGTGTAGATCGCTGGGGTGCATCCAGCCAGTTAGCACATTCAACATGAGTGGCCTCCTCCTTAGTACTGGTACCTCTTAGTGTAGCTTCTAAAGGGTCTGTCATGCATGTTTCTGAGAATACTTCCCTGACTGCATCATCAAGCACTTTAATCTGGAAGCAGTCTTCAGGGGTGTTCGGATATTTCATTGCCCTAAACACATTGAAAGTTACTTCCTGATCCTGCACTCTCATAGTCAGCTCCCCTTTCTGCACATCTATAAGGGTTCTCCCCGTTGCTAAGAATGGTCTACCCAGTATTATCGGGACCTCCCTGTCTTCCTCAAAGTCCAGGATAATAAAGTCCGCTGGGAAGATTAACTTGTCCACCTTAACAAGCACATCCTCTACTATCCCCTTCGGGTACGTGAGAGATCTATCCGCCAATTGCAAAGTAACACTTGTGGGTTTGGCTTCATTCAGTCCAAGCTTTTTATATATTGACAGAGGCATCAAATTTATACTAGCCCCCAAATCACATAAGGCCTTGCTAATGAATTGGTCCCCGATAGTACATGGAATCGTGAAACTTCCAGGATCTTTCAGTTTTGGCGGGAGCTTGTTCTGTATAATAGCACAGCATTCCTCAGTCAGAGCCACTATTTCATAATCTCCCATTTTCCTCTTCTTTGACAATATGCCTTTCATGAATTTAACATAGCTCGGCATTTGCTCCAACGCCTCTGCAAACGGGATGTTTATGTGAAGCTTCTTAAACACTTCTAAAAACTTAGAAAATTGCTTATCAAGCTTTTGTTTCTGCATGCACTGGGGGAATGACAACTGTGGGATAGGAGGACTAGCTGTGTTCACTATAGGGGTTGGTGATGAAGGGCTTTCTTGAGCATTTACCTCACCCCCGGACTTATCATCACTCTGCTCCACAATAGGTTCCTCTATAATCACTTCTTCTTACACTACAGGCCTCTCTCCACCCTTTTCATTTATAGTTTTCCCACTCCGGAGTGTAACTGCTTTGCAGTGTTCCTTCCCATCTCGTTTCGGGTTGACATCAGTGTCACTCGGCAATGTGCCTTGCGGTCGACTATTCAAAGCAGAGGCCAACTGTCCCATTTGGACTTCAAGGTTCCGGATGGAAGCCTCTTGATTACTGCTCCTTGTCTCATTTTGGGCAATATATCGTGACAGGAGATCTTCCAAACTAGGTTTTCTTTCCTGTTGAGGTGGTGGATGGTGGAACTGATTTTGAGAACTTTGTGGTTGTTGGTTGTACTGATTTTGAGCTTGAAAACCGGGAGGATTTGAGAAATTAGGCCTGGTGGTCGGAGGTTGTGGTTGATTGCTATTCGTGTTGCCCCAAGAAATGTTTGGATGATTCCACAAGCCCAGATGATAATGAGTAGGGAGACTTGCGTTTTGCTGCCGCCCGTAGTTGGAAACAAATTGAACTGACTCGGGGCTTATGGCACACTGCTCAGTTGTGTGGCTCCCTTGACACAATTCACACATCAATCAGACACTCTGGACATTCTGCACAGCTTGCACTCCCATGGTGTCAAGTCTTTTAGTTAGCGCTGCAACCTGAGCAGCTAATTGTGTGACTGGATCTACCTCATATATTCCTGCTGCTCTTCTAGGGGCCTGCCTATCATTTGGCCATTGATAATTATTGGCCGCCATTGTTTCCACCAATTCATACCCCGCTGTGTGATGCTTAGACATGAACGCTCCTCCAGAAGCGGCATCAATACTCGATCGAGTAGCTCCGGATAACCCATTATAGAATGTCTGGATGGGAAGCCATTCTGGCAGTCCATAGTGGGGGCATTTTCTCAGGAGATCCTTGAATCACTCGCATGAGTCGTACAAAGACTCTGACTCAAACTGAATAAAAGAGGTAATTTCATGCCTGAGCCTGGCGGTTTTAGCTGGTGGGAAGAACTTTGCCACGAACTTTTGAGCCAAGTCATCCCATGTGGTTATGGAGCCTGACGGAAGTGAATGTAGCCAGCTCTTGGCCTTGTCCTTCAACGTGAAGGGAAACAATCGGAGTCTGATGGAATTGTCAGAAACTCCATTGCACTTAAACGTATCGCAGATCTCCAAGAAGTTCATCAAGTGATCGTTGGGGTCATCATTTGGTAATCCCCCAAACTGAATATTGGAGCACATTTGGATGGTGCCAGGCTTGATCTCAAAATTGTTTGCTTGGATTGTGGGCCTAAGAATGCTCACTTGCAAATCTGCGATGTGAGGCATAGTATGCTCCATTAAAGATTTCTGAAGTTCCTCAGCCGTTGTAACAGGAGTATGTATGTCCCGAGTTTTTTCTCTCTACAGGCGTCTGTACGTTCTATCAACCTCGAGATCGAGAGGTATTATATTCCGACCCCTTCGAGGTGGCATACGCCGTTGAGATCACCTGAAAAGAAAATTAAACAGATAAAGTTAGTCTAAATTAAGATCGTAATGACTTAGCTTTAATATTGATAACAAATAATACCAAGTTCCCCGGCAACGGCGCCAAAAACTTGTTGTTCGATTTATGCAACGACAATTGACGCGCAAGTATACGCGGTCAACAAGTAATATAAGATAAGTAGGGTGTCGTACTCACGAGGACGAAGTCTTAAATGCAAATCAAATACTAATGTAAGTTATATACTATCTTATCTAAACAAATGATTGGAGGTGGTATTTTAAACTATGCGATTACAACTAAAGGAAGCGGGAGAAATTGAAGTAATAGGGAAACAAGATAGGATTATAATTTCCCTAATGCGTCGCCTAATCTCCTAATTCTCCACAATACAAACAAATCAAGGAATGGTCAGCCGAGAATAGAACTATGCATATGCTTCTGTCGAAGGCCAAATGCACATCCCTAGCAAGATGAATCACAATATATCTATCGATGAAAATAACTAGGCTAGGCTCATTAAGCTCAGTCTCAAGGCTACACAAGGCAAATAGAGATATGTCTATCCTATTAAGCAGTTTATGCACACCCTCCTTTAGGCAAGGGCATAACAAGTGTTATTGTATTTTAAAAGCCAGATATTAATGTCCAATATTCAATATCCATTAATATCACTGCCAAAAACTCTGTCAAACATTTAGTCAATAAGCAAGAAATACAACAACCCATTCCCAAAATGATTCATTAATATAAACAGGAGAGAAAGTTAATTAAGCTAAACACTAGGTTACATTGCAATCCTAAAAAGGAATTAGTTCATAACCATGGTGCTAATACACATTTCTATCACATTCAACATTGCTCAGTAATACACAAATAACTGAAAGATTTAGAATAAGAAAACTCCTGTTGTAAGGTTTTCTGTCTCCAAGTCTTCTCTTCTCCGTGCAACTCTTGAGCTGTGTATGAGGCAATAACTATTCTCCCCTTAAACACAGCTTCTTTCTGGTCTAGATTCTCTACCCAATATTCTCTGTTATCACTCTCTATATATCCCCTCTTTCCTCCGTTATTTTTAGGTCATTAAACGCTAACCACTGGCTAGGCACCGGAGGTGACGCTGCGGCGCGGAGCCCATAACTGCTTGGTGGCGCTGCGGCGCCACTCACGCTGCGGCTCGAGAATAAGAAGGACCGGGCCGCTGCAGCGCCAGATGACATCAGCATGAACCATGAGTTGGCGCTGAGGCGCGGGCTTAAGACTAGGCTCTGGCGCTGTGGCGCCAGAGTGTAGAAAAAGACAATTTTGCCCCTACAAGTTAAAAATGACCTAAACAGCCCTGCATCACAGGAAGAGCATAACAACAACAGAATATATACAAAAGCTCAACAAATAAAACAAAAACAAGCAACGTCTTAAGCTTTAGAGAATATGATATGCGATATAAATACCACACATCAGATACCCTACCCATGACCTGGAATTAGCAGCGGTAGTGTTTGCCCTTAAGATTTAGAGACATTATCTCTACGGAGAAAAGTTTGAGATATACACAGACCACAAAAGCCTGAATTATATCTTCACACATAAAGAGTTAAACGTGAGGCAAAGGAGATGGTTAGAATTGATCAAGGACTATGATTGTGAGATCCTATATAATCCAGGAAAGGCCAATGTAGTGGCAGATGCTTTAAGCAGAAAGAGCCAAGAAAGATTGTTCGTATTGACAGAACAAGAAAAATTAGTAAGAGAAATGGAGAAAATGGCGTTGGAGGTAAAAAACTGAGGAATTCGGATGAAATAATAGGAACGAAAGCAAGTCCGACTTTACTCGACAAGGTGAAGGAGGCACAAGGAAATGATGAGGAATGTATTGACCTCGCGAAACGGTTAGCTGAAGGTGACAGTTAAAGTACAAAATTGACAGCACTGGATTGCTGAGATTTGAAGGGAGGATTTTTGTACCCGCAATACCAGAATTAAGAGAAAGGATTCTGCAAGAGGCCCATACTACGAGGTATTCAATACATCCAGGAAGCACTAAGATGTATCAAGATTTGTGCCAACATTATTGGTGGCCTAATATGAAGAGAGAGGTTGCTGAATGCGTCAGCAGATGTTTAACCTGTCAGAGAGTTAAGGCAGAGCATCAACGACCAAGTATACTTTTATAGCCGTTGGAAATTCTGGAATGGAAATGGGAGCACATCACAATGGATTTTGTGGTAGGACTTCCAGCGACCCAGAAAGGTTATGACGCCATATGGGTGATTGTTGATCGTCTCACAAAGTCAGCACATTTTTTGTCGATCAGGATCAGGTATACTTTGGGATCAGTTGGCCAAGTTGTATATCAAGGAAATAATTTCGAGACATGGAGTGCCAGTATCAATTGTATCTGATAGAGATCCGCGCTTCACGTCTAACTTTTAGAGGAGTCTTCAACAAAGAATGGGGACACAGCTAAGGTTAAGTACAGCATATCATCCACAGACTGACGGGAAAAGCGAGAGAACGATTCAAACGCTAGAAGATATGCTCAGGGCCTGTGTGATGGAATTTAAAGGAAGCTGGGAAGATCATCTTCCATTGGTGGAGTTTGCATTTAATAATAGTTATCATGTAAGCATTGGAACGCCGCCATACGAAGCACTATATGGAAGAAAGTGCATAACACCCTTGTGCTGGGACGAGGTAGGTGAACGACGACTGTTAGGACCAGAGTTGGTACAGCAGACCATGGAGATCATCAAGGTGATAAGAGCTCGGTTAGTAGCAGCTCAAGATCGACATAAGAAATACGCGAATATTCATCGCAAGAAAAGAGACTTTAAAGTGGGAAGTTATGCATATCTGAAAGTATCTCCCTGTATGGGGAAGATAAGATTTGGGAAGAAGGGCAAATTGAGTTCGAGATTTATTGGACCGTTCTAGATATTGAAGAAGGTAGGTGAAGTGGCGTACGAGTTAGCTTTACCCCCTGAACTCGAATATATTCATAACGTATTTCATGTGTCAGTGCTGCGACCATATAAACCTGATTACAAACATGTGATATTGTACGAGCCGATTCAAGTCGAGAATGACTTATCATATGAAGAGATTCCTACCGAAATTTTAGATAAGAAAGAACAAAAGTTAAGAAATAGGGTTATACATTCAGTCAAAGTTCTGTGGAGGAACCACAATGCTGAAGAAGCTACGTGGGAACTCGGGGTAAAGATGAGGGAGAGTTATCCGAATCTTTTTGAGTAGCCTTAGGTGGAATTCCGGGGACGAAATTCTTATAAGGAGGGGAGAATGTAATAACCAAGAATTTCTAGTCACTTTGTAAATAGATATATCAATTATGAATAATATTGAAAACCTTGTGGCATATGGATTGAGTGATTAAATTTAAATAACAAGTGTGTTATGAGAATTTATAGGAAGTCCCTCTTATGAAATAATTAAAGTAGTGGACTAGCCTAAGAATGTTAACAATCAAGAAAGTTGATTAAGATGATAAACCCTAATTGAATATTCAATTTACTTGTAGGTGGCAAGTCTAATTGGGTTATGAAAGTAAAGTGGTATTCTTGATTTATGGGTATGTGCAATAGTCTGTAACGATTGTGATTTTATAGTTAATTTTAATATTTATTGAATTAAATAAATATTTTATGTGATTTATTTATTTAATTAAATAAATAAATTATGTGATTTATGGAGTGATTTAATTAAGTGTTATATATTAATTAAATGAATGTGTAATATTTATTTAATTAATGTATATTAATTTTATATTGTAGTTCTAATTTAATTGAGATAATTGAATTAGAGGAATTATGTGATGAACTGTTACATAGATTATAATTAGCGAGTAATTATAATTATGTAATTAGAGGAATTATGTGATGAACTGTTACATGGATTATAATTAGCGAGTAATTATAATTATGTTGCAATTTTATGTGATTAATTGGTGTTAGATTTTAATTGATTAAATTAGATGATTAATGTTTAATTAATTAAAATGTGACATTTAAGTATGTGTTAAAATGATTTGTTAAAATAAAAGAAAAAGGATTTTAAATGAGTTTAAATAGATAATGCTTTGCATTTGTTTTAAATCTATTTTACCAAACATGGCCTTAGTAATAATAATCTATTTTTAAAAATAATTCTGCTTTGGCCAAACAAGCCTTGTGGATATTTAAATTCAAAATTTTTGTAACCTATGTATTAATTAATAATTAGTATATGTAATTATATTAAGAGTTACATATTCTATAATTATATGTGTTATATGTATATTGTATATACACTAAGTTACGTTAGTTTAGAGTTAGTCAGTTAGAGAAACTAAGAAAAGAAAGAGAAAAAGAGTAGAGAAAATAACAGAGAAGAAGATAGAGAGAAGAGGAAGAGAAAGAAAAGATAAAGCTTGAGAAGCTTGAAGGGAATCACTATCATCTTCTTCTTCAATCATCTAAGCAAAAATGGTATTATTTCAATTTCTTTATATTTCTGTGTGTTTTCTTTATAATATTCATGAATATGAGTTCTCTGTGTATATGATTTAGCATGAAAGTTATACAAATATGATGTACATAGATAAATTGTGTTTATAATGGTTATTATATGAATTGTATGTCATGATCAAGGATTTTCAGAAATCAAATTTTTGTCAGAACATGTTTTAATGGAGAAATTGATGTTCTTATGATTTTATATGATAGTGGCCCATTTTAGAGTAAAAGTTATGATTTGATTGTGTGTTAATATGTCTATTTAGAATTATTGTGATAATATCTTCAATTTCAAATATAATGCATGTTTTATAAGTTGAATTGGTAAGAAAATTTTATTACAGAGAATTGTTTTATGAAAATATGAGTTTTCATGAAAATGGCCAAAGTGGATTATTTAAAACTCTTGATTCTCGTTGTTTACATGAGTTTATGTTTTGGAAGCATGTTAGATATATGTATTATAGCGTATATATGATTTATAGTGTCTATGTTACTGTATTTTTGGCTTGTATGGGTTAGGCAGTAAAGCAGAGAGCCGTGGCAGTCTGCGTCTGGCCGAGTTGCTGCGCAGATGCGCCGGCAGCAAGGCCAGGAGTAGCGCAGCTGCGCCGCTTGCTTTTTCCAGAACCTTTCCCTGCGTAGCTGTGCCAGTTTTAAGGCAACAGGCTGCGCAGCTACGCCGTGCTCAATGCAGTGGCAGTGAGTTTTAATCAAGTGTGCAATGTGTTTTTATGTTTCCATTATATTATTGCTAAGATAATGAGCATGTATCCAGTTGCTTTAACATGTGTTAACATAAAATTGATAATTTCATAAATTGAGAAAAAGGAAGTTTTGAAAACCTTAATGTAGAAGTATAAATTATAATTGTTTAATTGTAAAATAAGTTACTCAATTATAATTTGAATAATTATAATTAAGAGTAAATATTTAAGTTCAAAGTATAATTTTGTTAAATTATGATGAGTAGTAGTTGATTTATTTTAATCAATTAGATATTATTTTAAATTATAGTCTATGTAATTATAATTTAATAAATGCATGTTTAATTATGGATTATAAATTTATAATTCATGATTTGTTATTAATTGTGTAATTATAATGCATGATATAGTTTAATTGATTATAAATTATAAATTATTTATAATTTAAAAGGTAATTATAATTTAAGTAATTATAATTTAATTAAATGTTTAATTATAATTAAGCTAAATACATAATTAATTTAATTATGTGAGCATGCCTATGTGATGTAATTAACTATGTGATGGTTAATTATTATTTATTGAGTTAACCATGAGAGTTAACCACTTATGTGAATTAGTTAGGTGTTAACTAATTTAGGTTATTGTGATTAAATATATATGTGTAGGAAGTATTAAAGTACGTGAATTGAGTTAAGTAGCTTGCGCTTGAGGCAAGTTTTCTAAACCCTAATCTTGTATTAATTTTATGCAAGTCTTCTAAACCCTAAACTCGTTAATTCTATGCAATTTCTTTGAATTCTTATATTCATTGTTGAGAATGTCCTTTCCATTTCTGTATTGGACAATTAGTTTATTTAATTTAAATGATCTTAACTTATTGTTCAAGTAAGATCTAGTTTATTATTTTAAATGCTTTAAGTTTACTTCTAAAGCATATGTTAATTCATAACTCTTTTACTTATGAATTATTGAAAGTCGATTCAACTAATCCTTAGTTGATGAACGTGAATTCTAAATTACCTTTGTAAGATTATCCAAACCAAACTTTCTTTGGTGCGGACTCGAATTCAAATTACTGAGTTGAACAACCCTATTTACTAGGGGAGGTTACTACGCATAGCGTTAAGATGTTTGTGCACAATACATGGTACGAAGGGCTGATCCCCCTAAGTACGAGTTAAGGTCTATAGTCTTATTGACTGTTAAAGGTTTAAGTAGAAATATTTATAACCTAAGACAAGAAGAGTTCAAAGGTCTTGTGACCCTCAGATAAATTCTATATTCGAAATTTAATGTTGATAGAGAATTATTATTCAATTCTTTATTATTGAAGCAAGCTAAGTTGTTCAGATTCTTTTAAATATATCCTTTCATGTCTATATTATTGTTAAACTCCAGTGAGCTGTGGTTTGCTCACTCTTACATTAAATAACAATTTCAGTAAAGGTTGATAATGCTGATGCTCCATCTACAAGTAAGGGCAAAGGAAAGCAAAGCAAGTGAAGACTTGTTCTAATTATTTTGAAATGATTGTAATGAGACAGGAATGTTATGTTTCCGCACTTTATTATTTCATGTCAGGTTTAGAGTAACCCGGGATTATTTTAAAAAAAGTTGTAACCCTTGTTGTAAGGGAGATTTATTTATTTTAATTTAAGTTGTAGCTTATTTTGCATTATTCATTGGGTAGATGTATGTTATATTAGAAAGTGAACACCAAATCATGTGAAAACGAAGTACCCGGATTTGGGGGTGTCACATAGTCCATGTAGTAAGTGATACTAGTGGGCTAGCTCAATTGAATGATTAATCAAGCCCCCTAATTTTATTGGGAGATATAATTTAATGGCATTAGTGAAATTAATTAACTTAGCCCAACATGTGGAATTAATAATAGTAGCCCAAGTAATATATAACTAAACGTGATTACTAATGGTCCCAAACTAATTAATTATAAGCCCAAACATTAACTAAAGAGGCCCAACCTTTGCTCCATGGAAGAAAGGACAATTAATCATTATAGTATGTATATAACACAATAAAAAAAATAAATCTATAATAGGTTAATAGGGGTATGGCCGGCCACACGGGGGCAAAAGGGGGAGAAAGATTCAAATTTTAACAAAACTTGGACAATATCTTCTATATAATCTTTGAGCCCAACACCCATGACAAGTGTCATCCTCTTAGCATGTCCAACACATATGTTTAGTGACTAAGCTTGCAAGTAATGATTAAGTTAGAAGTGAGTGGGATGCATGCTTATAATTTCAATTATACACATTCCCACTAACTACACTTCATTTGCACACTTACACTTCAAAGCTCTTTAGCTAGAGAAAGAAAGGAAACATAGAGAGAAAAGAGGGAGAGATTTTTGGCCAAGGGGAAGAAGGAGAGAGGATCTTGTGCTTCATGCATGCCAAGTTTGTAAACTATTTTGGCAAGATAAGGAAGATAGCAAGAAAAACTAGGTATTGATTCTCTTTATTTTAAAAGTTTAATTTCTTATTTGGTTGGTTTTTGATGAAACAAAAGTTTTAAGTTTAATCTTTGGTAAACTCTTCATCTATTGGTATATAAATGTTTTATTTGATGATCAAAACATTTTTTTAGTTGAATGTAAGATCAAAAAAGGAGATTTGTACCAAATGAGTAGAGAAAGGCACATACATGCACGCACTAGGTGATTTTATAATAGATTCTTGTGATGCATGTTGAATATGGATAATATCATGATTAGAGTGTTAGATCATGGGTTTATCAAAGGAGACTTGTGGATTTTTATGAGTTAATGTGATTGAGATTTGGAAAAAGATGTTAGATGGATTTTTGAAGGAATTTCGTTTAACTAGTATGCTTTATCATGTGCATGTTGAAATCTACAAGAGTTATTTGAGGTTTTCTTTCTTGTTATGCTAGATGCATGAGTTAAGGGCTAAACCCCTCACTCAAATATGTTTTAAAATGAGCAAGTTATGAAGTAAATTACAAACTACCCAACTGTTGAGAATATGCTACTGATCAGTCACTTGTGGACTATTTTCGGTAACCAAAACAAACTCAAATTTGGTGTTTAATATATGGAAATTGTAGCTCGGGAAAATACAAATCCAACGATACCAAATGGACCCAAATCTGAGATATAGATCTCGATATATGAGCGTTTCCGTAAAGGACCTCAAATTTGAAAAATAACTAAACTGTTATGAATGTTCTTGCAAATCAGTCCACTTTGACACTAATTTTCGGGACCTAAAAAAAGCATAAGCTGATGTTTGATGAATGGAAATTGGAGTTCGGAAAGATACGAATCCAATGCCTCTAACGGAACCAAAATTTGAGTTGTAGACTTCGTTCTACAAGCGTTTCCGTGAAGGACCCCAAATCTAGAAATTCTGGGCGAAAATTTGAGTGTCTATATGAAGTGTAATGAAAATGGGTTATTGTAATAAATAACTTTAAAGCCACTAATGAGCTAGTAAGTTAATTACATATAAAATGAAATGTAATTAATTATTTAATTATTATTTAAATGATGTTAAGTAATAATTAAAATGGGTTAGTGTTAATAAGATAACTACTTATTATTTAACTAAGCTTAAATAATAAATTGAGTTAATCAATTAATTAATTAATATTAAATAATAATTAAAGTATAATAAAGTAAGATTAAGTAATTACTTACTTACTTTGACATGAAAGTTTATAAAATTAATTATTTATTATTTGAATAATAAATAAAGATGAATGTTAATTAATTATCATTTTAAAATAATAAGGAATAATTAAAGAAGAATGAAGTGAATAAATCAAATATTATTTATTCTAAGAGGAGGGAGTTATTAATTATTATTTAAAGATAAATAATAATTTAATTGTCCATTATTTAATTAACATTAAATAATGAGGAGTTATAATTGGTTATTTGTAAATAATAACTAAAGATAAATAGTTAATTACTATTTAACTAATATTAAATGGTAATCGAAGGAAGAGTGAGTTAACAATTGAACGAAATTAAATAACTCCTTAATTAAATAATTAAAATAAATTGTTTAAAGATCTAATAAGTGTTTATCCCTTAAGGAAAGCCTTATTAATTATTAAATCATTAACCTAAGATCAATTAACTATCTTATAGGATTAATGATAGTACATTAGATGCATGTACCTGGTGAATATATTATTGGTGAGATAATAATATGAGTTAGTGTAGTGAAGAAATATACGCAGTATTAATTGACAGATCTACCTTATCAATGATAGGTCATTCAAAGATTGTTAATTAAAGCTAGAAAGTTGTAGCTCGCTGAACAGGGAAGTTCCCTAACTCAAACTCAAGTTATTATTGTTCAAATATGCTAGTGGATAAATATTATTGATTTTTCCACATCCTGATGAATTATTGTGCATCGCACTTGGTGCAAATTGAATTCATGTTTTACTATATGTTGAATTGTTTATGATATGGATCTATGCTAGTTGTGTCGGCTAGATCAATTATGTTTAATATTGCTTATGAGATGGATCTATGCTAGTTGTGTCAGCTAGGTCAAGCATGTTTAAAATTTGTTTATGAGATGGATCTATGCTAGTTGTGTCAGCTAGATCAAGTGTGTTTAACATTGCTATGGGATGGATATATGCTAGTTGTGTCAGCTAGATCAAGCATGTTTAAAATTTGTTTTAAAGAGCTGTGCCTATTCAATTGATTTGATAAGGACTCTTGACTGAGAAAAAGATGTTATTGATGCATCGTATTGGAAACAAGGATACAGTAGTTGCTGTCAAGTGTTTATGCATATTACACCGGTACGAAAGGCTGATCCCTTGACTACCAAACCGTAAAGCACCAGTTTGAATACTGACACCCTTTGCAGATGTTCATGGTCAGGAGGACCACTCAGTATCTATGGTTCATGGTCAAGAGTGACCACTCCGAACCTATTTGTATCTATGGTTCATGGTCAAGAGTGACTACCCCGAACATATTTTTCAATTGTTCGAATAAGAAGAAAGTAAATTCTTGTTCTTCTACCATCATATTCTATTGTTGAACATTGAGCGATAAATTCATTTCTATCATGATATATCTTCTTGTGTTTATACTTGCTAAGCAAATTTGTTTCTTACTCTTGCTATATCATGACATTTATTTCAGCTAAGCCAGGATCGTCTAAGAAAGACAAAGGAAAAGGCAAGGCTCAAGAGTAGTTTGATTATGAACTAAGAAAGTATTTATCTTTAATATTGATGTAAACCTTTTGTAATATTTAGGGTATGTTTTATGTTAAGGTTGAGACCTTGGGATTTATGATGAAGACTTTATATTAATGAACAATATATGTTTATTATTCTGCAATAGTCTTAGAACGCTTATGATGATGATGGAACGTGAGCACCAAATTCGAGGTAAGAGGACCCAGGTTTGGGGGCGTCACATGTTGTGATGCCCCCAAAACAGGTTCAATACTCAACCCATTCTGAGTCGCCAAATACATGGTACAAAATTCAAATACAATCTTTTATAACATACGGTCGTGCAAAATACGACCACACAACCTATGAGCTTTAATACAAATAGTATATAATACGAAATATAAACATTCAAATTCATTCCTTATTTATTACAATGATTGTCTCACTATTTTATAGAATAGTGAGGACTTCTACAGATCTAACTTTGATCATCACACTGTTCCCCGACTAGTCCCCGCGATATTCTCATTTCCTGAAGAAGACAACAGATGAAAAGGGTGAGCTCAACTAGCCCAGTAAAGAATATTATGACTAAGATAATGATGAATAAATTATCGTTAGTCTTCAATAAATCAGATAAAATATTATGGACAACAAGTTTTAGATCAACAACTGCAGCGGAAAATATCAATTCATTAGAAGAGTTACGTAGAGAATGAAATCTACTATCTTCTATGATTTAAAAGTCCATCATCAATATTTTATCCCTGTAACATCAATCAATATATATCTCAAATCAAATATTTATCTTTGCACTACGGGCCAAAGATATTCATTTGTATCACCAGTGGTCATGTTCATCTCAACACCTGTCAATCTTTGCACTACGGGCCAAAGATATTCATCAGGTACTCATTCATCTTTGCTCTATAGGCCAAAGATATTCAGTTATATCACCATTTAGGATTGAGGATGATGAAAAATAATATAAATAACGAATCCAGTGAGATAAAGGACAAAGATTAGGAATTCGTAATTTAGTTTATCCAAGTTCAAGAATATTTCATAATAATATTTGTGGAGTAAAATTCATGAATAAAGATCAAAACTTGGATCTAATCAAAGATAGAACCCATAATAGCCAACTTGGACAAATAGAAGAAAATTTAATTTTTTCATGAATAGTGCCGTATACGTGAATAGTGCTGTATACGTGAATAGTAACCCCGACAGTAGTTAAGTGTGTTTCCTTAGGATTAGCTTGAAATCTAGCACATATACATGTTACAAACACTATATCTGGTCTACTGGCAATTAAGTAGAGAAGGGAGCCTATCATACCTCTGTATTGAGTAATGTCAATACTTTTACCTTTATCATCTTTGTCGAGCTTAGCTGCTGGAGCAATTGTTATTTTCATGGAAGAAGCTGATTCCATGCCATACTTCTTAAGTAAATCTTTGATGTACTTGGTTTGGTTAATGAAGATACCTTCATCAGATTGCTTCACTTACAGTCCAAGGAAGAAGTTCAGCTCACCCATCATGCTCATCTCAAACTTGCTCTGCATAAGCTTGGCAAATCTCTTGCGCAGATTTTCATCAGTAGAACCAAAGATAATGTCATCTACATATATCTGTACGAGTAAAACTTTATCTTTGTGTTTCCTAAGAAATAATGTAGTGTCTACTCTACCTTTAGTGAATCCTTTTTCAATAAGAAAGTTAGTTAATGTTTCATACCATGCTCTAGGTGCTTGTTTAAGTCCATATAAGGCTTTGTCTAATCTATAGACCTAGTTAGAGAGGGTTGGATTGACAAAACCTGGGGGTTGTTCCATATATACTTTTTCTTGAAGTTCACCATTTAGGAATGCACTCTTGACATCCATCTGGAATACTTTGAACTTCATGTGGGCAGGAAATGCAAAGAATATTCTGATTACTTCAATCTGGCAACTGGTGCAAAGGTTTCATCATACTCAATGCCTTCTTCTTTAGAATAACCTTTGGCCACTAGTCTTGCTTTGTTCCTTGTGATCACCCCATCTTCATCCATCTTGTTTTTGAAGACCCATTTGGTGCCTATGACAGGGTGATTCTTTGGTCTTGGAACCAATCTCCAAACTTTGCTTCTTTCGAACTGATTTAGTTCCTCTTGCATGGCTTCAATACAGCTTGCATCTAACATTGCATCTTCAATCTTCTTAGGTTCTATTTGAGACAGAAAACTCAAATAAAAACATTCATTCTGTGTTGCAGATCTTGTTTTGATTCTGGCAGTTGGATAACCAATGATCAGGTCTTGAATGTGATCTCTTGCCCATCTGTTCCTTGTTGGAACATCAGTTCTGGTGCCTTCATGTTTGAACTCTTCAAGATTGACTTCTGGTTCTTGTTGGTCAGAATCGTCGTTTGGTTCAGCTCTCTCTACGATTTCTTCTTCAGACACTACGATTCTTTCTTCAAGAACTAAGGTCATAGTGTTAGACTCGACTACTTCATTTGTAGTGTCAGTATCATCAATCGTGGTGTCTTGTGGTACAGACTTGTTAGAGTCTGTTTCATCAAAGATGATGTGTATCGAGACTTCAACACTTAGTGTCTTCTTGGTAATCACTCTATAAGCTTTGCTGTCTGTGGCATATCCAAGGAAGATTCCTTCATCTGACTTGGGTTGGAACTTAGTCAAATATTGCTTCCCATTATTGAGAATGTAGCATGAACAGCCGAACACATAAAAGTAACTGACATTTGGCTTTCTTCCTTTCCACAGCTCGTAGGGAGTCTTCTTCAACATAGAGTGTACAAGATATCTGTTCTGTGTGTAGCACGCAGTGTTGATGGCTTCTGCCTAGAAGTATTCAGGCAGGTGAGCTGCTGATAGTAGGGTTCTTCCAGCTTCTATAAGTGTTCTGTTCTTCCTTTCAGCTACTCCATTTTGCTGAGGAGTTCGTGGTACTGAGAAGTTATGGCTGATGCCATTATCTGCACATAACTGATCCATTTTTGAGAAGTCGAACTCTTTGCCATGATCACTCCTTATAGCTTTGATAGTCTCTCCTTTTTTATTCATCACCAGCTTGAACATCTTCATCAGTTGGGAGCTTATTTCATCTTTAGAGGTAAAAAAAAACACCCATGTGTATCTGGTGTAGTCATCCACTACGACCAGTGAGTATCTCTTTCCTCCTAGGCTCACAGTTGGAATTGGCCCAAAAAGATCCATATATAGTAACTGTAGGGGATTGTCAGTTGAGTTAACTGCTTTGCCTTTGAATTAGCTCCTTGTTTGCTTTCCAAGCTGGCAAGCATTACATGGTCTTTCTTTGATGAAGCTGAACTTGGGTAAACCTGCTACTAGATCTTTGGAGGCCAGCTTAGACATACTCTTGAAGTTGAGATGAGATAACCTTCTATGCCAAAGCCAGCTTATTTCTTCAGATGCTTTTGCAAGAAAGCATACTGTCTCATCAGAACTGAGCTGAGCAAGGTTGACAGTGTATACATTTCCTTCTCTTGTTCCTGTCAGCTTGATAGATGATGTCTCCAGATCTCTGACTTGACACTGATTGTTGAGAAAGGTGACTTGATGGCCTTTCTCGCAGAGTTGGCTGATGCTAAGAAGATTGTGCTTTAGTCCATCAACATAAGTCACTTTGCTGAAGGACACCACACCATTCCCAGCTGATCCATAGCCTGTTGTCTTGCCAGAGCTGTTATCTCAAAAGATAACTATTGGTCCCTCCTTCTCTGTGTAGTTCGACAGGAGAGCTTTGTTCCCGGTCATATGCCCTGAACAACCACTATCCAGATACCATGTTGTAATCGTGGTGCTCTTTTTCTGCAAATAGTTTCAGCATTCATGTTGGTAGCCAGACTTGCATGGGTCCTACAGTGTTAGTACCCTTGGGGACCCAAATCTGTTTGACTTTTGGCCTTCCATGCACAGTGGTATGATAACATAATGCAGCTTTATGACCATTTCTACCACAAGCAAAGCATTTGATATAATGTATGCTGGTGTGTATTTATGGATTCTTTCTCCATTTGGACTTGTGTGGGTACTGGTTGGTCCTCCACTTGTATTGTTTCTTCTTTTTCCATGTAGCCTTGAGATTCAAGGTTTCTGCTGGGTGAGCCTCAACATCATAATTCTTTCCAGGTTGATTCATAGAGTCAGTTTTACTTGACTCTACGATTCTTTGAGGTTGGGCAGTGGTGACTGAGTTACTCTTTTCTTTTATGAATCCCAGACTGGCATGAGATCCTTTGTGTCTTGGGACATGATTTGGATCAGAAGAGCAGGATTGCGCTGGTTCTTCCTTTTGTGTGGATTTCACAAATACAATGCTTCAATTTGATTTAGAAGCACTACAACTGTTTGTATCCTTAATCTTTTCCACACATGGTTCTAGGGTAGACTCCTCAAAACCTAAACCTGTTCTGTCAGAAGCACTTCTCTGACTGGAGATTACGGAGTCCATGGATGAGGAAGACCTATTCCATATAGAGATAGTCTTTTCTAGCTCCTCAATCTTAGAGGTTAGTTTTGACTCTCTTTGTGTGATCAGTTCATTGGTCTGTCTTAAGATTATATTCTCAGCTTCAAACTGAGAGAGACAGAGAGAACTGAGTAGAGTTATTTCCAGTTCTTTCTGAACTTTCTCTTTCTCTCTTTGAAGGTCAGAGTAATCTTTGGATAGAACTTTGAACGTCCTCATATATTGATATAGATCAGATGTTATGTCATGAAGAGCAGTTCTTAAGTCATCTATATCTACATCAGGAGTGTTGAAGTCAAATACCTCATCTATGTTTACCTCAGGATGGTCAGTGTATTTCTTATTGTTTGCATCCTTGGCCATCAGACATAGGTTTGCTTTTTGAGGCTCTTCATCATCTCCAGACTCAGCATTGGTGTCATTGTCTGAGTCACTCCACGAACTTCCAGCTATAAGACCTTTGTCTGTCTTCTAATGCTTCTTGTAGCCTCTAAACTCCTTCTTTGGATTTGTTCTTCTTTTGAGTTCTTCTTTGATGGGTTTATTGCAGTTTGCAATGAAGTGGCCAGGCTTCTTGCAGTTGTAGCATAGCTCATTGATCTGCTCCTGACTGCTGATGTTTCTGTATCTCTTAGGTCTTCCACATCTTCCTTTGCGCATGAACCTTCTGACCTTTCTAGCCAGCATCACAACTTCATCAGCATCATCATCATCTTCATTAGATGAAGATTCTTCTTCATCATAAGCATTGGAGATCTCTTCTGTTGCTTTGAGAGCAACTCCTTTGTCCTTTTTTCTTCCTTCAGATAGAGTTTTTACTCTTTGAGTCAACTCCAGATCATAGGTAAGGAGGTTACCATAGAGTTGTTGAACAGTCATTTCATGCAAGTTCTTTGACTCTCGGATTGCAGTGGTTTTGGCATCCCACTTGCTTGGCAAGGATCTCATGAACTTGATGATAAGGTCTTTGTTTGGATAGATCTTTCCATAAGGTCGGAGAAAGTTGAGCATCAATGTGAATCTTTCATAAGTGAAAGTGACATTTTCTCCAGGAACATGAGCAAACATCTCATACTGTTGAGTCAGTAGAGATTGCTTATTTTCTCTAACTTCTTCAGTTCCTTCATGCATGATGAGCAATGCTTCCCAGACTTCCATCGCAGTTTTGCAGTTTACCACGTTTTCAAACATATTGTCTTCTAAGGACTGAAACAAGATGTTCTTAGCCTTCTTGTCGAGCTGGACATCTTTCTTCTCGTTGTCAGTCCATTCAAATTTAACCTTAATCGCAACTCTATTTAGATTTTCTGGAGTTCATGCATGCCTTGTTGGTATGTAGGGCCCATTAAGTACAGTTTCAAATAGATCATCATCTATTGAATCCATGTAAGCCTGCATCCGAACTTTCCAGTTGTCAAATTTGTCTCTGTTGCACATTGGTGGCTTGCTTCCTACACCTGTCTTGCTCTCGCTTATCAGTTATGCCATTGGGTCTACTAAAGATTGTATGCTTAGTTGAGAGAACCTGCTCTGATACCAATTGTTAGTTCCCAAAGGCATGTTAGTTATCTAGAAGGGGGGTTGAATATATATTTTAAAATTTATTTATTTAAAATATTTTGTCAGTATTGAATATACTGACAGCAGCTGAATATATGTTTTGTTCCCCCTTAAGATATTGCAGTTATGGTTTGATAAGCAGTTATAACAGATATAGCAGTTATAGCAGTTAATGAGAGACAATTAGACACAAAGGTTTTAGGTGGTTCAGAGTACACAAAGCTCCTAGTCCACTCTTCTACTCCACGAGTAGGAAATCCACTAATGATGTCTCTTACAACTGAATCACTTATATTTCTTCAAGGCCAGCAGCCTTGAACTTCTCTTAGTTCAATTAGAACTCTTCAAGGCCAGCAACCTTGGTACTCTTCCCTTAGTTCACTTAGAACTCTTGAAGACCAGCAGCCTTGGTACTCTTCTCAGTTCACTTAGAACTCTTCAAGTCCTTCTGACTTGGTACACCGTAGATTGAGAGTTGTATTCTGGTGTATGCTACTTAGTTGCAATTAAGCATCAGTTCTAAAGAACTGAGTAGTGAAGCAAGCTTTCCTTCTTTCAGGATCGTAGAGTGTCTTCGTTGAGTGCTCTTGAGCTTTCTGAGCTATCTTTTCTTTCTTTGTATCTTGCTTACTTAGTCTGAATCCTTGTCTGATTTCCTTATAAAAAGCCATTCAAACTATATCCGTTTGAATGCTCCCGTTGCAGCGTTTAGTGCTTCAGACGTTTCTGTGCAGTTGATGTTGACATCCTGCTTTCCTGCTGCACTGCCAACTGGCTCACTGACACAGCAGACTGCAACTTCACCTAACACCTGAAAAGGTGTTTTCTGCAGGCGGTTTAGTCCTTTCCTTAGCTTCTTCAATACGGTTCTTCAATTTGAACTAAGGATGAATATGGAATCATTGGGACCATCAATTTGTCAACGGCTATAAACCTTTCTTCATTTGTTACTCTTCCTCCCTTCATCAGAACTACGAACCTTGATGCTGACTGGAGGAACACTACGATTATGATCATTGTACCATAATCGTTGTGTGTTGGCTTGTATAGGCTTGACTCAGACTTGATCACAGAGAACACTACGATTTCTCTTAAGCTCTTCGGTATACTACGATTCCTTCTTGCTTTGTCTTGCAGACTCCACGATTTCGAGGGCACACTTCGTTTCTTAACTTAGCTCAGTACGCGCTTGGATCTTTTCCATGATTCTCAGTGTGGCTTCTAAAGGAGACTACGATTCCTCGATGCTTTCACTTAAACTCAACAGATCCTGCCTTAGCCTCTGCAGACTACTATTCTAGACATCTTCCTTTAAGCTCCACGATTCTGCCTTGGCTTTTGTATGCTGTTTTTGACAGACTACAATTCTGTCAAGACTTTAACTTTTACAGCTCAAATAGATCAACCTAACAGTTTTGATCTTTTCTTCTATACATTTATTTACATAAATGATAAACATTAAAGCTCAGATCAACTTAACATTTTTGATCTATTATCTAAGTCCTTGTAAATATGATCATTGAAGGACTTTACACTTAAGCATTTATATTTACTTTTAATATCAAATATGAATATGCAATTCCCAATATATAGATTTCAACATTAATTATAAAATTTTTTTGAGTAAATAGTTACTGTACAATTCAATCCTTCCACCATATAATGTCCCAATTAAATATAAGACATGGAATTACTATCAAGTCTTATTTTATTTAATTATATGTATTTCTATCCTTAAATGAATAATTCCAAATAATGCAAATTAGAAACTTCTTTTTAATTTCATTCCACATTGGCTTAGGATTCCTAGGTTGTCATATATCGAATCACATAGGACATATCTCTTCTTTTACTAGAAGCGGTAGATTCTTTATTTATTATTCATTATCCCCATATATAACTTATTACACCCAAGAATACCCTTTGATATACCATAAGGGTCTTAAGGGACATGTCAAAGTATAACTTATCATACATAAGATACTATGATGATCTCAAGTCTAAGGAGTACTTGTACTACTATCACTACAGGAATTTCTATTGACATGCAAGTAAAACTCCATTAGGTATTCCGTAGCGAACCATGTTCAGTGAACTTTTTCTTCAATAAGCACCTACATACTTGCTTTAGTGTCTCCACACAAATGATCATGAGACCAATCATCCTCATCCAATGAGCAAGCAACATATGTGTAACGATTGAGATTTTATATAATAATTTTAAATATTTCTTGAGTTAAATAAATATTTTGTGTGATTTATTTATTGAGTTAAATAAATAAATTATGTGATTTTGTGGAGTGATTTAATTAAGTGTTATATATTAATTAAATGAATATTTAATATTTTATTTAATTGATGTATATTAATTTTTAGTACAGTTCTAATTTAATTGAGATAATTAAATTACATGATTTATGTGTTAAGTGTTACATGAATTATAATTAGCGAGTAATTTTAATTATGTGGCAAATTTTTATGTGATTAATTGATGTTAAATTTTAATTGATTAAATTAGATGTTAAAAGATTTAATTAATTAAAGTGTAACATTAAAGTATGTGTTAAAAGGATTTATTAAAATAAAGAAAAGAGTTTTAAATGGTTTTAACCAAACAAGGCCTTTACTTTTGTTTTAAAAGGTTTTGCCAAACAAGGCGCTTGCACTA
Organism: Panax stipuleanatus; assembly: GCA_020205555.1. Taxonomy (NCBI): domain Eukaryota; kingdom Viridiplantae; phylum Streptophyta; class Magnoliopsida; order Apiales; family Araliaceae; genus Panax; species Panax stipuleanatus. Next base: position 147,208,231 of record CM035124.1, read on the forward strand.
GCTTTAAACCCATTTTACCCAAACAATGCCTTAGTACTAATAATCTGTTTTTATAAAATATTTTGCCAAACAAGCCCTAGTGGCTTTTGAAATTCTATAACTGACAATTTATTTTGGGGAGTAATTGCGCTTAATACATATTATTATATCAGTTAAAGTATACGTATTATATTTTATATGTTACGTTAGTTGAGTCTAAGCCTAAGTCTAAACTAAGATCAAAGAAGAGAAGATAGAGCAGAGAAATATCAGAGAATGGGATAAAGAGAAGAAGAAAAAGGAAAAACTTGAGAGGAATAAAAATCATCTTCTTCTTCTTCAATCATCTATAGAAAAAGAGGTATAGTCACTACCTTATGTTTTTTTTAAAACTTTATATAGTTGTTTTCTTTATGATTGAGTTCTCTGTGAAAAATCTTTTCCATGTAATTGTGATATTGATGTAGAAAAGTTGAAATTTTGGTTACAATTGTTTGTAAGTGGATTGTATGCCATAGACAAGTTTTAGAAATTCAATTGTTGTATAAAACATGTTTTAATGGAGAAAGTGATGTTCATATGGATGTTTATATATATATTGGTTAAGTGTAGAGTAAAATTGAGAATTTGTATATATTTATATACCTATGTAGAATTTTAATGATGTTATCTTCAATTGTGAAAAATATTCATGTATTGTGAATTTAATTGGTTGAGAATTTGATTCACAGAGAATTGGTTTTCTGAAAATAGTCTTTAAATCATCCAATTGTTATATGTTTATCAATTGTTGTGTAAATTGTTTTTGGGTTATGTTAATATATTAAGGAGTAGAGTTAGTGAAATTGAAATTTCATGAATTGGGTTAAAAATAAAAGTGCAGTGTTCAATTTCATGAAGAACACTTAACAATGATTTTTCTTCAAAAAAATCATGAAATTGGTTGTTTGATGATGTGTTATAATATTTATGTATGTTAGAATTATGTTAGAAGCTTTAAGTTTGTTTTTTCTATTAATTGATAGGAATTACATGAACTAGAATTAGAATTTAGTGTGGAGAAATAAGCCAAATTGGCTTTTTATCTGCACAGTACGCGAACTTGTTTTCTTTTGTATTTTGTAAAGCTAATTTTATATAATAACTTTTATAACATGATTAAACCTATATTAAAATACTAAATGAATATTAATAAAATATAATTTGTGATTATAACTTTGAATAATTATAATTAAAGTAAAGGTTTAATTTAAATTATAATTTTTTAAAATTATAATGATTATAGTTGATTAATTTTAATCAAACGAATGATAATTTTAAATTATAATGTATGTAATTATAATAAATGCCTGATTAATTATAGATTATAATGTTGTGTAATATAATTCAATATTTGCATGATTAATTATAAATTATAATTTGTGTAATTATAATTTAGTAAATGCATGATGTAGTTAATTAATTATAAATTATAATTTATTTATAATTTAATTAAATAAGACGTTATTATAATTTGAGTAATTATAATTAGATTAATTATTTAAATTAAAATTCATTTAATTATAATTAATATGAATTACATAATTATTAATTAATTTAATTATGTGAACATGTCTATGTGGTATAATTAACTATGTGATGGCTAATTATTAATTTATTTATTTAAACTAGAATGGGTTAACATAGAGGTGTTAACTAATTATGTGAATTAGTTACATGTTAACTAATTTAGGTTATTGTGATTAAATATATATGTGTAGAAATTGTTAGAACGTAATTTTATTAGTAGCTTGCGCTTGAGGCAAGTTTTCTAAATCCTGATCTTATATTAATTTTTATGCAATTCTTTTATCCCTGGACTCGTTAAATTTTATACAAGTTCTTTAAGTTCGTATATTCATTGTTTGAGATTGTCCTTTTTATTCTGCAATGGACAAGTATTTAATTTAAGTTCATGATTTAATGTGATCTTGACTTATTGTTCAAGCAATGTCTATATATTCTTTTTAAATGCTTTCAATTTAATTCTAAAGCATATGTTAATTAGTAATTCTTTTATTTATGAATTATTCTTGATTGTTGTAAGTCAATTCAACTATTCCTTAGTTGATGAACGTTCAATTTTAAATTACCCTTTTAAGCTTATCCAAACCAAACTTCCTTTGGTGCGGACTTGTATTCCAATACTGAGATGAAGAACCCTATTTACTAGGGGAGGTTACCACGCAGAAGCGTTAAATGTAGTGCACGTACATGGTGCAAAGGGCTGATCCCCCTAAGTACGAGTTGAGGTCCATAGTCTTAATGAATGTTAAAGGTTTTTAATAAAAATGTTTATAACCTAGGACAAAAGTTCAAGGTCTTACGACCCTCAGATGAATTCTATATTCGAATTTTTAATATTGATAGAGAATTATTATTCAATTCTTTATCGTTGTGAAAGTAAAAGCTATTCAAACCTTTTCAAAGATATTCTTCTATGTCTTATATATTGTTGTATTCCAGTGAGCTATTATTTGTTCACTCTTGCATTAAATAACCATTGCAGCTAAGGTTAAAAATGTTGATACCACGTCAACGAGTAAAGGCAAAGGGAAGCTAAACAAGTGAAGGCTTGTTTAATTTATTTTGAATGAAATTGTAATCAGACTTTATGTGATGTGTTTATTTTTTGCAGTTAATATTATGCCAAGGTTAGAGTAAACCCTGGGATTTATTTTGAAAAGTTGTATACATTTTTATATGGAAGATTTTATTATTTATAAAGGTTGTAATTTACTTTGGAATTATTTTATTATTGGGTAGATGTATGTTAGAAAGTGAACACCAAATCATGTGGAAATGAAGTACCCGAATTTGGGGTGTCACAATATGTACCAATATATCCGGATTCACTAATCCCCTTTTTAGTAATCCAACGATTTGGAACTATTTTAATTTTAAGCTATCTAAGAATTTAAATCTCATTAGCATGATCATCATCATGATTCTAAAATCATTGATTAAAACTATAGGTTTATCACATATTATAAAAATAGCAGCATGTAGATAAATTAATGTGTCAAAATAAACAATTCTTTTATTAATAAATGAATAAGATTGTTACAAAGTATATGCTTTATCATCAAACATGATTGGCTTGTATGCATACTACTTTTAGGCACCACCCCAAACCTCCATCCTTGACTTGGTGCTAGCCTCCGAGGACCACCGTCAAATTCTAATCCAAGTGTTGGAGGAGGCTCACTTGCCTAAAAACATTGATACTAAGAATTTCCAGCATTTGATTAGCCACGTACTAGAAAGTAATGTTATATCATTCATCGATGACGGTATACTGGCCGAAGGAACTGGACATTGTAGGCCACTACATATCGCAGTTATATCATCTAGGTATGTGATAGGAGGCGTACTTATCGATGGGGGCTCATCCTTGAATATATGCCCTCAAAATACCCTGGAGAGGATGAATATCAATCCGAACCGAATCCAAGATAGCCATGTGGTAATTCAAGCTTTCGATGGATCACGGAGGGATACAGTGGGGGAAATTAGACTTCCCATGGAGATCAGTCCATTTACTTTCAACATAACCTTCCAAATATTGAATATCACTACTGGGTATAACCTATTGTTGGGCCGACATGTATTCATATTACTAGAGCCGTTCCGTCCACTCTTCACCAGCAATTGAAATATATGATCAACTGCAACTTGGTCACCATCAGTGTTGAACATGAATATCTAATTCATACTCTGGAAGATATGCCAGTGATCATTCTGAACCAAGATATTGAACCTACGAGTTTTCAAGGCTTCAAAGTGAGCACACCCCAATATAAATTTTGGGCTCGCCAACATTGAAACCTTGTATATCCCCCCAAGTGATGGCAGTTGGTCAAGAGATTTTTTCCAAATGACATCGACTAGTGTGACACCCCCAAATCCGGGTACTTCAATTTCCACGAGATTTGGTGCTCACTATACAAATATCATATATCTATCTACCCATAATAAAAGCAAACCATGAAATAGATAAAAACATCTCCATCATCTCCCCGTATGGGGTTATAACATCTGAATAATAAATACATAAACAAAATCCCAGGTCATACTAACCTTAAATCTCAAATGCGAAAACGTAAATAATTAAATAAGTCTTAAATAGCACAATATAAGTCTTAGACAATTATCATCAAATAAACAATAAGTCTTCATCACTTTTTAACTTTGCCCTTGCCTTTACTAGTGGAAGCTCGTTGGACCTTTCGTTCTTAACTGCAATGCTATTATGCAAGAGTGAGCACGATGACCCACAAGTATAATAATATAATGATAATAATAACATGCGAGTGAATCAAGAATTCTGAATAAAGAAAACTCGGCTTTTTAATCAAGAATGAATAGCAAGAATCAAAAGAACATATGAGGGTCATAAGACCTTGAACTATGTCCCAGGTTGTTAAGTATTTCTACTTCAAACCTTTAACAGTCATAAGACTATACGGACTCTACTACTCGTACTTAGGGGGATCAGCCCTTAGTACCATACTGTGCACAATATCTCAACGCTAAAGAGTAAATAATCCTTTAGAACAGGGTTGTTCATCTTAGTTTGACATCAGTGTCCACACCAAAGGAAGTTTGGTATGGATAAGCTCAATAATAGTTCTAGAATTTAAAACGTTCATCAACTATGCACTAGTCAAATCAATAAGTATTCGCTAGCCTTACAAAGTTCAATAATAATTGATAAACAAATTAAAATATAAATCTCAAGTGTATACAATTGAATAAGGATTGTATACTGAAGTAATGCTTTACAATGCTTATAATATCTCATACGAAATCTTAACTTGAATAAAAAAGAATAAGAACTTGATTGATATAGAATCATAAGTATAAAACTTGTTCAATGAATAACTTTGAGTTTAGAAAGCTTGTTCAATCAAAATAAAGTGTAGGAAACTTATTCAACAATAGTAAATTAGAGATAGAACATTTGCCTCGTGCACAAGCTACAGTTATAATTACAATTCAATTCCTCAACGTCCTACACATTACATTATGTATAAGATATCGATTAGTTTTCATAACTACTATGTTTAACTGTTGAACTTTTCATTTAAGTTCAACTTAGCAACTTGGTTCACAAACCTTAACTTGTTGACTAACTACATAACATAAATCTGAATCGCAACATGCAAACTACGCAAGTGTAACTCTTAAATGGTCAAAAATCACACTTTACGACAACAATATTCAAGTTTGCACATAACTAGTTAACATGAAGCTTTAAATTATCTTATTCATGTCAACGATACGTTATAGCACTGAACTACATGCTCATCATGCTTTTAGGCTCATTAGGTTCTATATGTTACACTAACTTGTCATGTTATGGATCAACACACAAAAGAAAGCAACAAAAATTATTTTTCTCTGCACCCCCCCCCCTCCGCTGGGGCGGGGGTTAGGCCCGCTGGGGCGGGTATGAGTTCTGTAAGGGGCCCGCTGGGGCAGATTTGGAGCCCGCTGGGGCGGTTTGGAACCCGCTGGGGCTGGTTTGGAGCCCGCTGGGGCTGGTTTGGAGCCCGCTAGGGTGGGTTTGGAGTCCTCTGGGGCGGGTGGCCTCGGCTGGCCCAGCTATAGTTCGCGAAAATTGCAGTTCATAGCCCAATTAAATCTAATTTACACTAACACGACGATTATTACTGTTACCCATTAAGTATAAACTTCATAGAAACATTATACAATGATTCTAACATACTTTTAACACCTTAGATCACGTAATTGCTCAAATCAAATTACATAAATTCACTATTTTTGGTAGTTTGAAAAGTTTCGAGACAAATCATGAAATTCAACGTTACGGATTCGTTATAACTCTGAATCCATCCGTTTAAAGTTAGTTTTGTTTATTTAAACTTGAATAATCATAATCAACTATCAATTTAGAGTTTAATGAACAATTCAAGCATGATATTTTGTATATAAGGGCTATATACGTGTTATTTATACTTTTCATGCTCTGTAAATCATAAAAATCAAATTAAGGCATAAGTACGTAAAATTTATTGTTTTCAAACATATATAGAAGATAGAAAACAAGTTATGATTATATTCTAACATACATATAATAATATAGTCAGCAATCATAAACAAATTATGTTACAGAGAAATCAAAATTGGTTTTTATGGAGAAATATAAGAATCGTGAATTTAAACTTGGGTTGAAGAATCATACCCTTGCTAACTTTGTGAAGATGATTCAAATATGATGAAAATCTTTTCTACTTCTTCTTCAATTCACAACTCTCTCAATTTTCTCTCTTTTCTCTCTTAAGTTCTTTGATGAAATTATACGTTATATGATATAAAGGAAGCCTGATATAGATATAAGATTATAGATATAATATAATATAAGTATATAATATATGTATAAAACTGAGGATGTAATGGTCAGTTAATCCCCACTAAGGATTAACTGCACCAACTTCCTTCAAGGCCATATTTGGTTTTCTCCTTTACTCCTTCTTTCCCATTAATTTAATTAAATGTTTATTACATAGTTTTAATTGTCACACTCAATTAATCAAATAATCTTATTTAAATTCAATTAAATAAAATATGACAATCCACATTAAATCACATAATCACATAATTAAAATTCTCATTTACTAACTATGTCAAATTGTTAAATCTCTAATTAATTATTAAATTAATTAGAATAATATGATGCTTATTAAATAATTCATTAAATGGAATAAACTCAATTAAATATATACTTTGAACTATAAAATTACTACACATTAATTTAATCAATGTAACACATATAATTAAATTAATCTACCATAATTCTATCAAATAATTATTTAACTCAATAATTAAAACATAGAACATATTTATTGACTTCAATAAATATTTAAATTAAATTAAAAAAATTTCATTCGTCACAACTAGGCTAAGGGCAAGGGCAGAACGGTCAAGGGGGCAGAACGGTCAGGGGATCAGGACTCCTATTTATATACCAGCGCAATTAGGTAGGGCTGATTAGGCTATCTCAGGGATTCCAAGCACCGGTAATGCTCACAAGCATATGCCTAACCAAATGATGATTCCCCTCATGCCGAACCTCAGTGAAGCATGATTCAAAGAGCCATTGAGGAAAGTCCCTGCTAATATCTAAAACCTCCTGATAGCCAAGGTTAATCAGAGAAGAAATGAGGAAACCAATGAGGAAGAACCCCTCAAGGAGGCGGCCAGAGAAGCCAGAAATAAAAAGTTTATAGAGGTGATCTAGTTGCAATTTATGTGCAATTTTAGCCTCGCTGAAGGTGCACCTAAGTATAAATATGGACAAGATCCAATAGACGATTAACCCGACATCACGGTCATTAACTGGAAGAGTGTTAACATCCCAAAGAAGGATCTTGGGTCTAATTCAGAATAAGTCATGGTCATCCTCAGAGACATCAGTAACTATGACGACACCTCCATCTCAGCCATCCCTGAAGATCAGACTACCAATAATTTGACGATCACGCCTCAGATCAGTCGACAAGGGTAAAAACAGAAAGTGATAGGTTAACAGGGAGATTTACCTTTATATTTTAGTCTATTTTATTTTATCTACAACTTGTTATTGCCTTTTGTCATATTACGTGTTGAACCTTTTGTTAGATTTGTATATAGCGCGACTACATAATCAAATTATATAAAAGGTGCGGAAGCGCGATAAAATAGAATTTAAAATTTTCATACAAACTATCACCATGATCATACTTTAGTGCTTAATTATCAATAAATAGAAAAGAGATAGAGATCAGATTCATACCCTTGTAGAAACTAGCTTTCTTAGGTACGAGTTCACCTCTAATTTCTTTTTTACGTTCAACTTGAATCCACCGGGTTTGGTTCCTTCATTTGATCAACGTTAGCCACCAAAGTGTTTAGCCTCTAGAGGTGTCCACCAAGGAAGAAGAAGAATTCAAGAAAGGTAGGTGTTTGGCAAAATCATAGTTTCTATCTCTATAGAAAAATTACTCTCCCAACTCTTACAATAAAGTGTGTAACCTTGTTCCATAATAATACTTTCTTATTTATAGACGTAGGCAGCCCTCCTAAACTATTTAGGATTAAATTTTCATTTTAATTAATTAAACCATTTTAATTAATTAGCATTTCCAATCCTATTGGGAATAATTAAACTCTTTTAATTAATTTGCCTCCTAATCTTATTAGGAATATATATATGAGAGATTATCTTATTAATTAATTCCCAAGCTCCTTTAAGAATTAAATAATAATTATAATTATAATTATAATAATAAGACTCCTCTTATTAATTTATATTTAAAATTTCCAAAATATTAAATAATAAATATTAATCTATTTAATTTATTCTGTCACCGTAGATTGAATTAAATATACTTAACATATTATTACGATTATGCCATTAGCTTCTTTAATAAATATTCTTCCTTTTATGGCGTGACCCTTTAAGTTCTCCATATTCAAGCAGTTGTGAATAAATCAATTAGAACAATTATAATCTTATTTAAATAAATAAATTAAACTAATAATTCATTTAAATAAAAAATATTTATTCTACAATAAGGGTAAGCCCCTTAGCGATCAACGACTTTCTAGATAATATAGATTTCAACATTAATCATAAAAGAACCTTTGAGTAATAGTTACCGTACAATTCAATCCTTCCATCATACAATATTCTAATAAAATATAAGACATGAAATTACTGTTAAGTCTTATTTTATTTAATTATATGTATTTCAATCCTTAAATGCACAACTCCAAATAATGCAAATTAGAAAATCCTTTCTAATTTCATTTCACCTTGGCCAAGGATTCCTGGATTGTCATTTATCGAGTCACATAGGGCATATCTCTTCTTTTACTAGAAGCGGTAGATTCTTTATCTCAGCTGTATTAAACTAACGATTAAAAGATGTTTTTATAACTAAATTTACTACGTAACCAGATTCAACACTAACTCAAGATTTTCACATGTTTTTGAGAATTAAGCCTATAACTTCATTTATTATCTCACTTCAGATAATATTCTTTTCTCCAATTTATTTCAATTACTTTAAATTAATAATCAAGAACACTAAAGCAGATATAACCACGTCTCGATGCGTTATACCCATACTCACTTGCATCCACAGATGATAGAATTAAGCAAGCCACCCTAGATAACTAATTCACTATATCTCTATGTGAATTACAATTAAATAAGGTTTAAAAGGAAGTTCTTCATCAGATTACATATGGCGTAAAGGTATATCTCTATCATAAACACGAATCATGAATTCCATCTATGCAGAATTCACAAACATATGTCACTATGGCCAGTTCTAATCCCATGCCCTTTCTCGATTTTATATGGGATAACAGATAATTGTTGATTAGGCAATTATATCAGTTGAGCACAACACATAGCAAATAATTCGAGAAAAATATCCATAAACTGAATTTATAAATATTTAATCATCCATTACATAAAAGATCCGTCATAGGCTTAAACAAGTAATTAGTTTATAATGAATGAATAAAAACCCATAATCCACAGAGTATTAATCATAACGAATACAAAGTAAGATGAATAGAGAAAGAACGAAATATAAAACTCCTTTCGTTACTCATCTCCACGTCGCTTCGCGTTCGTCAGAATATGCTTTACTTCTTTTGTCCTTGCAAGTTCAGATCCAAAAATAGGGCTTCAAAATGGCTAGGTACCTTTTTAGTTTTCCCAAATTGAGTCCTTTGAAAATAATAATAGCCCTCATACCCCCTTGCTTGCATCCGAATCCACTTAGACCAAGGAACATGCTGCTGATTCTCGCGCCTCCCCGCCCCAGCGGGGAGTTCTTGCTCAACAGCCCCGCCCCAGCAGGGCATTACACTGTTCAGCCGCTGCTTTTCGCATGGATCCTCCCCGGCTGCTCCTTGCTTCTCTTAGGAATCACTCCATTGCATTTTTCTTGCATTTTTTGTGGCTATCCAATATTGAGTTGGCCCTTATATTTCTTGTATGCTACCAGTTTATCTTGATTGCTCGGAATTCATGAGCTGCAACCTTTGCATGGCAAACCAATCCGTGGCTCACTTTATAATGAATGGACAAGTATGAATTGGACTGGTACTTTGATTACTTGCTAGCGTGAGCCCCTTTAGCCCATAATTGCCGAATTGGGTTAAACCCAATTGGTCCCAAATTGAGCTCCAATTTATCCTGTTACGCCACTTTCGTATCCATTCTATTTCTTGCCAAAATAAGAGTATAAACCCAGTAAAAATTAAAGGAAAATGACTTGAAAACACCAAGACTCAAGCTATAATAAATACCAATTCATATGTATAAAACCTACTCATCATCTTCTTCTATCTGGGCATCTATCAATAATCTTAATGACGCCATTTCTACTTATATGGGAAGCACTGCTTCCATACCATAAACCAATGAGTTGGGGGTAGCCCTAGTAGAAGTTCGGATTTATGACGCACACAAATCTGGGTACCTTCAAACCCTGGACATGGTGCTACACGGTGCAACTATCTACTCATACATTCAATTGAAGACTTCAATAGCATGCATAAGTTAACTAAATATTACATTCTATTAATCCCTTCACAGGCTCTTTGTAACCCTTACATTCGTTCGATGTCATAATATCATTCATTACAGTAATAATACTATGCTATTACAAAGATAACTATTTATCCATATTAGACTTGCCCTTGTCTTTAACGGATCCTTCGGTCCGTTCGCTCTTAGCTGAAATCATATCACTTTAAGCAAGAATAAGCATAACTAGCTCAGCAAGTTCAATAATATATTTTGAAACCACAAAATCAAGAATCATATGACTTCATCTTCAATAACTATACAATAGTTATGAAGTACTAAGAATAATCAAAATAGCGTTCTGATTCCTTTAAAATCATTCCCAAGGACTTATAGCCTCTTAGGAATCTGAGCTGGTCAACGACCATGAACATTCATTAATTTTCATTCATGAAAAGAACAACCCGGCACTGAGACCGTATGTTCGATATATCTTACGAGCAAATTCGGGTGATCAGCCTGTAGTACTCTATGTTGATCAACACTCATATATTAAATGTATTTACGTTTAAGTGGTGGCAAATTTAAGTGCCCGTCAATTTAACGGCGTAAAAACCTTTGTGTATTCATACTCAGGCTTACCTTTGAATCTGTACCAAAGCAATTGGCATAGGCTAGAAACATTATAAATAATTTGGAAAGATTTATGGAAAAACCAACCAAAATACTTTAAGTCTTAGTCTAGCTGAATCAAATGGCATCGACTGTACAATAACAGTTTATGCATAGGAAATCATCCATATTGACAGCTTGTCCAACATAAAGTGTAGACAAAAGTTTAAAAAACTTGCCTTTGCACCTTTAATCCTTTAAATCAACTTTACTCTGTCTTTACAAATTCTACAAGACATAAACACATAGCATACCAATGAGATTTTCACAATTGATATACATTGTATAACCTATCTTTTCCTTCTTGTATAACTTAGCCAAATTGTTAAACTAACAACATCCGTCTAAGTTACTTAACATTTATTATGGCTTATTAACATCTATATGTCATAAACCTACTCTCGTTAATCATCGTTTGGCACAATAACAGACGAAACCCTAATCAGGTTCGCTTTATCAATCACATTTCCATCGGATTCCCATTCTCGGACTCCGTATTAAATTTTCATAAGTTTTAACTTCATTTGATATCATTCTTGTACTACACACCTCTATTATTTGTCATATAACCTTAAGGCGCACTTTAATCCCGACTACGATTCACGGTTTACATTTCTGGATTTCGAGTTTTAAATTTAAATACGTTTAATTAACGTTTAATTCTTAAAACCATTCTTAAACATGTTGTTTAAGTGATTTCTCTTCATGAATATTAACCATATACTTTCCCTATAATTACCATGCAACAAGTTAGGTTAATAAACATTCACGTCGGAAAAAAAAATAGTTTAGGGCGCTGCAGCGCCAACCTTAGGCTTTAAAGGCAGCGCTGTCTCGCAGTGAATTTGCCCTGTCCCGGAGCTGCAGCGCTGGAACACAAGGCTTGGGCGGCGCGGCTACGACGACCCCCCAGCCTTAGAATATTTTTTCAAAAGTTAAATTTCATGAGCTCATAACATGATCGTTACAACTCAGAATTGGATCGTTCCAAAGCCATTAGTTCACTTATCTTATGTTGTACGATTCCATCCAGTTGGAATTTATTTTTGAATCCGTTGGCAAGAAATTTGTCGTTTAGTTCATTTTTACACTTTCGTTAATTGTTCGTGAACGTTCGACGCTCAATTCTTCGTTTTATGTTCGAATTCGTTCGTTTCTTGCACCCGCAAGTCTTATTTACCGAACTATACGTTACACCATCAAAAAACCGAGGTTTTCGAATCAAATGGCGACTTTTGACTTCTATTCCGAGAAAATTCACGATTTCGACACTTAACGTCTAATCGCGTAACTTTCACTATATCTTCGTTATTCAAGATTTTTACTTCGAACCAAATGGAATCAATCCATTGGTTATTCATTAGTGATTCTAACCAATACAAACTTCTATGTTTTAATGGTTTCACTTACTTACTATTTAAACTCTCAATAATTTTGATAGTTTCTTTATTGAGTTCTTAATCAATTATCATGATTTCTCTTATGCATGGCTTATTAATGTTTTTAGTTCACTACAAGGCCATCCTTATTACTTCTTACTTATCATGCTCCACCAATTCACTTATCTATCAATTATGTATTGAAAGATAAATGAACACAATCAATTTTCTTAACCTTATACTTTTTTGTTGTTCTTGGAGTTCTTGATAAAGAGACTGAATGAACTTTTTGCTCCTTGTTTGCTTGGTTCTTATCAAAGGAATAAGCTAGCTTCTTTCTCTCTCTCTATAATGGTTGATAAAATTATGAAACCCTCAAATGACCCACAAGCCTCTCCTTTTATAGGTTTTACAAGACCAAGGCTAGTTTGGTCCCCAACATGTCCACCATGTCACCCCATGTCCCCCAATATGCTCATGGGTTACCTCATGGGTTGCATCGTGGGTTTAACCCACCCGGTAACCCATCGGTTCTATCCACGTGTTTAGTTATTAAAATTAATTCAAATTAAATCTTTTACTTCGTATAAAATTCGTATTATATATCATTTTAATTATCGTATCCTCTACGTATTATACTCGTATAATATCTAGTATTATACTCGTATTTATTCCGTATAATAATCATTATTATTATACATAACCAATTCATTCTTAGGTTCTAATCTCCCTAGCCCTTAGGATTTTAAGTCCTCACGCGAAAACATTGTGAGCCATAACTGAAATATTATTAGATATTCTATCCCATCTTTAAATACTATCATTACGCATTTCTTGGAAATTTAAAAATAATTCCCAAGCAGAAATTGATGAATAGTGATTTTATAGAAATTTCTCGAAAAACTTTCATTTTTGTCTACAAAATTCAAATCATTTATTTCTAGCACGTAGCCAAAATTGTAACCACATCTGTATTCTCTAGTTTATAGAACGACTTTTAATTAGCCTACTCAGATTAATAAACATATAATGCAAGTTTTATTCAATAAATCAAATAAAATTCATTTACATAAAAGTTCGATTTTCTCGAGCGTTACATTCTCCCCCCTTATAAGAATTCTGTTCCCATAATTTTGATACAAGTTAGTCCAATAGATGAGGATAAGCTTTCGTTATCTTGTCTTCGAGTTCCCACGTTCCTTCTTTGGCATTGTGGTTCCTCCATATCACCTTCACCGAAGGTATTACTTTGCTTCTCAAAACTTGTTCTTTCCTATTAATAATTTGAATAGAAACTTCTTCATACGTTAAGTCTTTCTTGACTTGGATTGGTTCATATTCGATTATGTGCTTATAATCTGGCTTATAAGGACGCAAGTACGAATTACATGAAACACATTATAAATGTGTCCCAACTCCAGAGGTAATGCTATTACATATGTTACCTCTCCTATCATTCTTAAAACCTCAAAAGGTCTTATAAACCTAGGGCTTAACTTTTCCTTCTTTTTGAAGCGTCTCTTCCTTTTCTATGGCGACACCTTTAGGAATGCGTGCAAATCGATTTCGAACTCTCTATTATTTTGATGCGGATCTGCATACTTTTTATGTCTGTCTTGAGCTGATACTATCCATGTTCGTATCAACTTAACCACATCCGCCGTTTGTTGTACCATTTTTGGTCCTAACATTCGACGTTCTCCTAATTCATCCCAAAACAGTGGAGTTCTTCACTTCAATCCATATAACGCTTCGTAAGGCAGCATGCCTATACTAGCGTGATAACTGTTGTTATAGGCAAACTCTACCAATGGTAGATGATCATCCCAACTACCCTTGAAATCCATAACGAAAGACCTTAACATGTCTTCTAGCGTTTGAATTGTCCTCTCACTTTGTCCATCTGTCTGTGGATGATACGCCATGCTAAACCTCAGCTGTGTTCCCATCTGCTCTTGCAAACTTTTCTAGAAATTTGATGTGAATCGTGGATCACAATCTAACACAATCGAAACTGGTACTCCATGTCTTGAAACAATCTCCTTGATATAAAGCTTAGCTAACTGGTCCAAGTTATACTCGACTCTTATGGGCAATAAATGAGCCGACTTCGTTAAACGATCCACTATTACCCAAATAGCATCGTATCCTTTCTGTGTAGTTTGAAGTCCTACCACAAAGCCCATCGTGATATGCTCCCACTTCTATTCCATAATTTCCAATGATTGCAGTAAACCACTGGGTCGTTGATGTTTGGCCTTAACTTTCTGACAAGTTAAGCACCTACTTACATACTCTGTTATCTCTCTCTTCATGTTTGTCCACCAAAAAATCTGTCGAAGGTCTCGATACATCTTGGTACTACCAGGATGAATCAAGTACCTCGAGTGATGAGCTTTGTCCATTATCTCCTCTTTCAACTCCGGCTCACACGGAACCCAAATTCGTCCTTCAAATCTTAATAATCCTTGGTTATCAATACTACACTTATCTTCCGTATTGTTTGCAATTTTCTTCTTTATATGTTCGCACTCCTCGTTTCTGAGTTGTACTTCCTTCACCTTTTCCACAATTGTAAGTTGAATATCCATTGCAAACAGCTTTTTGCCTTCCTCACTTGGACATCTTACTTCTATTTCCATCCTTGCCATCTCTATTATCAACTCGTCCTGAGTTGTTAACATCGACAGTTTTTGCCGACCCTTTATACTTAAAGCGTTGGCCACCAAGTTTGCCTTCCCCAGGTGATAAAGGATTTCACAGTCGTAATCCTTTATCAACTCCAACCATCTTCATTGCCTCATATTCAACTCCTTCTGTGTGAAGATATACTTCAGACATTTATGGTCTGTGTATATCTCTTATTTCTCCCCGTATAGGTAATGCCTCAAAATTTTTAAGGCGAAAATCCACCACGGTAAGTTTCAGGTCATGAGTAAGATAACCTTTCTCATACTCCTTTAACTGCCTAGATACATACGCAATGACCTTACCTGTGCTGCATGAGCACGTAACCCAGTCCTTTATGCGAAGCATCACTATATACTACAAAATTCCCTGTATCATCCGGTAAAGACAATATAGGTGCTTGACTTAACCTCTTATTCAGCTCTTGAAAACTGTTTTCACACTTCTCTGTCCACACGTACTTCACGGTCTTCCTTGCTAAATTTATCGACAGAGTAGCTATCTTCGAGAAGTCCTGAATGAACCTCCGATAGTAACCCGCTAACCCTAGGAAACTCCGCATCTCTATCGGTGTTTTCAATTTTTCATAATTAATAACTACTTCCACCTTCGTTGGATCTATTAAAATCTCTTCCTTATCAATAACATGCCCCAAAAATAGCACCCTCTCTAACAAAAATTCACACTTAGTGAACTTCGTATACAACTTCACCTTTCATAGTGCTTCCAACACTAATCTTAAATGTTCAGCGTGATCTTCTTTCATCTTAGAATAGACTATAATATCATCAATGAACACTACGACGAACTTGTCCAAATATTATTTGAACACTATGTTCATCATATCCATGAATGCAGCTTGCGCATTCGTTAACCCAAACAACATCACCAAGAACTTGTAATGACCATAACCAGTCCTGAATGCTGTCTAAGGTACATCCTCCTCTCTAACCTTCAGCTTGCGATACCCCTTCTGCAAATCTATCTTAGAAAAATATTTTGCCCCTTTCAACTTATCAAAGAGATCATCGATCCTGGACAATGGGTACTTATTCTTTATCGTTAGTTTGTTCAACTCTCAGTAGTCCATACAAAGCCTCAACGATCTGTCCTTTTTCTTTAGAAGCAATACCGGTGCTCCCTAGAGAGAGGACACTCAGTTGAATGCACTTTTTGTCCAATAGTTCTTGCAACTGAATCATCAACTCCTTCAATTCTACCGACGCCATACGATACGGTGCCTTCGATACTGGTGTCGTCCCTGGCACAAAGTCTATCACGAATTCGATCTCCCTATTGAGTGGAAGATATGGTAAATCGTTCGTAAATACGTCAACATATTCATTGCCTATAGGTATCTATTCCCATGTTGCTCCCAATTGCTTGGTATCAACAACATGGCACAGGTAACCTACACATCCTTTCCTTAACAACTTTCTGGCTTGCGTCATGGTTAAACAACCAGTCCATCATGAGAATTACATCGAATTCTACCGACTTTATCGGTATAAGATCTACCGATAACTTGTTACCTCTTATATCTACACAACAACTCCTATGAACATAATCAACATGAATTACTTCCTTGTTTGCTGCCTTAATATTCAAAGGTATTACAAGTCATTCAGGGAGTAATCCTAACCGTTTAGCAAATTCATACGCTATAAAAGAGCAAGTATCACCCGAATCAAACAATATATATGCATTTATGTCATTGACCGGGACAAAACCTGATACCATGTCGCTTGATGCCACCGCATCTTGGACCGTTATATTTAAAGTACGGGTCGTTGGTCTACCTTGTGGTGATGCACCCCCAATTGCTAGCTTACCACCGCTAGCTGTTTTCCCACTATCCGACCCCTTCTTCGGACAGTTCCTTGCCATGTGGTCCGTAGACCCACACACAAAACACCCATGATTCTTCTTAGGACAAGGATAATTATGCGAAATGTGACCTTCCTGTCCACAATTATAACACACTTCTTTTCCATTGAGACAGACTCCTAGATGAGTCTTCCCTCATTTCTTGCACGCCTCCATCCTCCTCTTAAGACCCTCTTGCTTTACTCCGGTATTCCCAGAGTTAAAACCCTTCCTCTTCTGACCACTTCCACTGGATCCCTCTATTTTGACTGACACGTCAGTCTTATTCTTATTCTTCTTTTCCTTGTAATATTAGCTCAAAGCTTCACTACCACCCTCGGCTATTATTGCATTCTCTAACACGGCTCCAAAAGTAACACTTTGGAATACCGATATTGGACTAAAAAGCCAGGATTTTAATCCATGCTCAAACCTTTTAGCTTTACTTAACTCTATATCCACCTAATGTGGAGCAAATCTTGCCAGTTCATTAAACCTGGCTTCGTATTGGAGAACCGTCATGTCCCCCTACTTCAGTTCAAAGAACTGAATCTCCATCCTCCCCTTCATGTTGATGGGGAAGTAGTTCTCGAAGAATAACTCCTTGAACCGCGTCCACGTAACAACTTCTGTTTTGGCCCTACCCTGGTTGGCCTCCCACCTGTAGTTGGCCTCACCCTTCATCATTTAAGTCACAAAAGAAGTCTTTTTCACCTCACCGACATTTGCGATTACAAATGCTTTCTCAATTTCTTTTACCCAAACTTGGGCAGCGATAGGATCCATAGTTCCATAGAACTCAGGCAGACCTTATAATCTTAAACTCCTTAAAGGTAGTCGCACGACCTACCCCAGGATTTATTCAGACGATCTCTCTGGTCCTATTAAAAGCTGTAGTTAATAGGTTCATAAATTCTTGCATCGGGTTATTTTGATTCCCTTGCTCCTTCTCATTACGAGGCTCTGCGTCTTGGTTTCTTTGTCGTCTTCTTGGTGGCATTTTCTGTTAATGAGAAAATAGTTCCATTATTATTTCTTTCTTCCGTCGATTATTATTCACAATACATAATAACTCAGTCACGTTGACAATTATTTCAATAAACCTCTTATATTTAAAATGGTTCTTCTTGTAGTATAACACTACAACGTTAGTCATTACATGGCTTTAGCCATTTATAACACTATCCCGCAATTACTTTCCAAAAATTAGGATTTACAAAAGACTACCCTTTGTTTATACAAAAGTGGGTTTGACGTCACTACTAGTTACAGAATATTTACATAGCTAAACTAACTGGACTACATCTGCCTAACGACATTGGCGTAATCCTCATCGGCCATATTGGCCACCATATCCCGGCTAATAGTATACCGAGTCTGTCCTTCCTCAACAGGATACTCAGCAATCTGATGCTAATAACCATCGTGTGAACTCCTATGTATATAGGACATTCGACTTATCTTCTACTTCTTGTTCAGAAGCTCTGCCTTCAGTTCTTGGACCTCTAGTTTAAGATCCTGGACCTTATCCTTAGCCAGCACCTTCTAGTCATGCTTGACCTCCCAGAAGACCTCCATATCCCCCTTCTCCTCTTGGATGTCGTGAAATTCCTCCCGAAGATCACGCACCTCCTTGCTAAGCTGGACGTTCCGATCTAATACTGCCATGAACAAAGCCTTCATGGACGTCGCCGGTGTCGACTCCTCTACCTCCTCAGTAGGCAATACCGCATTAATCGGTACTGTCTCCACCTCTTCCTCAGACATACCGTCAAACAATGATAAAAAGTCAAAGTTATCGGAGTATTCTGATGGATCCTCCTTCTTTGGATCAGTCTCCTCTGGATTCACAACAGGTACCTCCGCTACATGCATCGTTGCTATCTCTACAAAGTTGACTGATTCCTCACTTATTTCCTACACTTCACTATACGTGTCCATATCGCCTGATATCTACAGCAAGACACCATAACTTGATTAGTACACAATCAAAATATTATAAACACATATCACAATTAATATGTTTAAGGTTACTTTCTACTATAAAACTCTACACGAGTTTATTTACTTCTAACTTCTACTTCTCTTCTAAAGGTTATAGCCTAAGGTTTCACCCCCTTAAGTTTTAAAACCTACAACTCTGATACCAACCTATGACGCCTCCAAATTTGGGTACCTTCAAACCCTGGACATGGTGCTACACGGTGCTACTATCTACTCATACATTCAATAGAAGACTTCAATAACATGCATAAGTTAACTAAATATTACATTCAATTAATCCCTTCCCAGGCTCTTTGTAACCCTTACATTTGTTCGGTGTCATAATATCATTCATTACAATAATAATACTATGCTATTACAAGGATAACTATTTGTCCATCTTGGACTTGCCCTTGTCTTTACCGGATCCTTCGATTAGCTCGCTCTTAGTTGAAATCATATCATTTTAAGTAAGAATGAGCATAACTAGCTCAGCAAGTTCAACATTATATTTTTAAACCACAAAATCAAGAATTATATGACTTCATCTTCAATCACTGTACAATAGTTATGAAGTACTACGAATAATCAAAATAGCATTTTGATTTTTTTTAAAATCATTCCCATGGACTTATAGCCTCTTAGGAATCTGAGTTGGTCAACGACTATGAACCTTGATTAATTTTTCATTCATGAAAAGAACAACCCGGCACTGAGACCGTAAGTTCGATATAGCTTACGAGCACATCCAGGTGATCAGCCTGTAGTACTCTATGTTGATCGACACTCATACATTAAAATGCATTTACGTTTAAGTGGTGGAAACTTCTAGTACCCGCCGATTTAACGATGTAAAAACCTTTGTGTATTCATACTCAGGCTTACCTTTGAATCCGTAGCAAAGCAATAGGCATAGGACAACAACATTGTAAATTTTTTGGAAAGATGTGTGGAAAAACCAACCAAAATACTTTAAGTCTTAGTCTAGCCGAATTATATGAAATCGACTTACAGTAAAAGTTTATGCATAGGAAATCATACATATTAACAGCTTGTCCAACATAAAGTGTAGAAAAAAGTTTAGAAAACTTGCCTTTGCGTCTTTAATCCTTTAAATCTACTTTACTCGGTCTTTATAACTTCTACATTACATAAACACAAAGCATACCAATGAGATTTCCACAATTGATATACATTGTATAACCTATCTTCATCTTCTTGTATAACTTAGCCGAATTAATAAACTAATAACATCCGTTTAAGTTACTTAACATTTATTACGGCTTATTAACATCTATATGTGATAAACCAACTCTCGTCAATCATCGTTAGGCACAATGACAGATGAAACCCTAATCAGTTCGCTACGTCAATCACAATTCCATCGAATTCCTGTTCTCGGACTCCTTATCGAATTTACATAATTTTAACTTCATTTGATATCATTCTTGTACTACGCACCTCTATTACATGTCATATAACCTTAAAGGGCGCTTTAAACCCGACTACGATTCACAGTTTACATTTTTGGATTTTGAGTTTTAACTTTAAATACGTTTAATCAACGTTTAATTCTTAAAACCATTCTTAAACATATTGTTTAAGTGATTTCTCTTCATGAATATTAACCATATACTTGCCCCATAATTACAATACAATAAGTTAGGTTAATAAACATTCACGTCGGGAAAAAAATAGTTAAGGGCACTGCAGCGCCAACTTTAGGCTTAAAAGCAGCACTGTGGCGCTGTCTCGCATTGAATTTCCCATGTCCAGGTGCTGCAGTGCTGGAACATAAGACCGGGGCGGCGCGGCTACGACGACCCTCAGCCTTAGAATTTTTTTCCAAAAGTTAAATATTACTAGCTCATAACACGATCGTTACAACTCGGAATTGGCTCGTTCCAAAGCCATTATTTCACTTATCTTATGTTCTACGATTCCATCCACTTGAAAATCATTTCTGAATCTGTTGACGAGAAATTTGCCGTTTAGTCCATTTTTACACATTCGTTAAACGTTCGTGAACGTTCGACGCTCAATTCTTCGTTTTAAGTCCAAATTCACTCGTTCTTGCTACTGCAAGTCTTATTTACCTAATTATATGTTAAGCCATTGAAAACCAATGTTTCTGAATCAAACGGCGACTTTTGACTTCTATTCTAGGAAAATTCACGGTTTTGACGCTTAACGTCTAATCGCGTAACTTTCACTATATCTTC
The DNA here is from genome assembly GCA_020205555.1 of Panax stipuleanatus. NCBI lineage: Eukaryota > Viridiplantae > Streptophyta > Magnoliopsida > Apiales > Araliaceae > Panax > Panax stipuleanatus. Next base: position 147,229,611 of record CM035124.1, read on the forward strand.
GTTATTCAAGATTTTTACTTCGAACCAAACGAAATCAATCCATTGGTTATTCATTAGTGATTCTAACCAATATAAACTTTTATATTTTAATGGTTTCACTTTCTTACTATTCAAACTCTCGAGAATTTTGATAGTTTCTTTATTGAGTTCTTAATCAATTATCATGATTTCACTTATGCATGGCTTACTAGTGTTTTAAGTTCACTACAAGGCCATCCTTATTACTTCTTACTTATCATGGTCCACCAATTCACTTCTCTATCAATTATGTATTGAAAGACAACTGAACACAATCAGTTTTCTTAAACCTTATACTTTTTTGTTGTTCTTGGAGTTCTTGATAAAGAGACTTAATGAACTTTTTGCTTTTTGTTTGCTTGGTTCTTATCAAAGGAATAAGCTAGCTTCACACACACTCTCTCTATAGTGGTTGATCAAATTGTGAAACCCTTAAATGACCCACAACCTTCTCTTTTATAGGTTTTGCAAGACCAAGGCTAGTTTGGTCATTAGGCCAAACCTCCTCTTGCCCATGTGATGCCCATGTGCTAGCACATGCCCCCCACATGTCCACCATGTCACCCCATGTCCCCCTATGTGCTCATAGGTTGCCCCATGAGTTGCCCCGTGGGTTTAACTAATCGGTTCGATCCACGTGTTTAGTTATTAAAATTAATTCAAACTGAATCTTTTACTTCGTATAAATTTCGTATTATACGTAGTATTAATTCTCGTATCCTATTCATTTTATACTCGTATAATATTTAGTATTATACTCATATTCATTTCGTATAATAATCATTATTATTATACATAACCAATTCATTCTTAGGTTTTAATCTCCCTAACACTTTGGGTTTTAAGTCCTCAAGAGAAAACTTTGTGAGCCATAACTGAAATATTATTAGATATTTCATCCCATCTTTAAATCCTATCATTACGCGTTTCTTGAAAATTCATAAATAATTCCTAACAGAAACGGATGAATAATGATTTTATGGAAATTTCTCGAAAAACTTTTATTTTCGTCTTGGAAATTCAAATAATTTATTTATAGCACGTAGCAAGAATCCTAACCACATCTGCATTCCCTAGGTCATAGAACGACCTTTAATTAGCTTACTTAGTTTAATAAATATATAATTAAATTTTATTCAATAAATCAAATAAAATTCATTTACATAAAAGTCCGATTTTCTCGGTCATTACAGGATTGATGTTCTATATGTAAGTAAAGTCACGGGCAATAAGTCATTACATCCTTTGTGATTTGCAGCCATCTTTTGCATGATCTTCTTGATGTTCTTGTTGGCTACTTTGACAGCGCCGTTCATCTTGGGACGGTAGATGACAGAATTTAGATGCTTGATGTTGAATTTGCTGCAGAATTCCCTCATCATCTGATTGTTTAGATTCTTGGTGTTGTCTGACACGATCACCTCTGGTTGCCTGCATCGACAGATTACATTGTTTCTGATGAAATTGATGACAACCACCTTGGATACTTTGGGAAAGTAGGCATCTTCTATCCACTTGGTAAAGTAGTCAATCATAGTAAAGATGAACCTATGACCGTTGTGACAACCCATAAAATCGGATGGTCCAGAAATTTAGTTTGAAGAATTACTAATTAATAAAATAAATTCTTATTAATTCTATTCTGTGTTATGTGTTTTATATTCATTATATGACCTAGGATGATCATAAGCCGGGAGTATTCTGGCTGTGAGATAGAATCAACGAGTATAAATTTTCAAGACGAAAATAAAAGATTTTCGGGAACAAAAATATTTTTGAGAAAAAGACGAAATAGGCATTATTCACATGACGAACCCTAAGGGTTAGGGTTTGAATAACCTAAGCCTTTTTGAGAGTTCGGTATGTCGTAATGACATTCTGTCTGAAGATTTGTCGATAATATGTCGTGAAAAGTTATGTTAACCGATAAAAGTTTTTTTCAAAAAACGTGCAGAAATTGGACGAAATAAAAATGACGAAAAGTAATGTTATGTATTTTTCATTCGTTGAACTATGTTGTGGGGTAACGTGGCGAGAAACGCTAATCATTAAAAAGTATTTTTCAGTTTTTTGAATTTTTGTAGAATGCGTAAAAGTTAATCTGTAGGAGAAAGAAAAATATCCAAAAATATTTGGATTCCGAGAAACGTAGTTTTTTGAACTGTCAGACGAATCCTGAAAGACGAAACCACGAAGCTTCCAGGAGAAGCTTCGTGAATAGTAAGGAGGTTAGAGTAAGGAGGTGGGAATAGTAATTTTGGGGCGAAATGACTATTTTTGCCCTAACCTTGAAAATCTTAAAAAATGAGAGCTTTAGCTCATTTTGTTGGTTAATGAAAAACCACCAACACTTGAGAGAGAGAGAGAGAGAGAGAGAGAGAGAGAGAGAGAGAGAGAGAGAGAATATTAGATGGGAGAAGAGGAAGAAAAGGGAGGAAAAGCTAGCTCAATTGCAAGTTTTGTCAAGAAGGAAGAGAATTAAAGAAGAAAGGTAATTAAAACATAACCCTAATCCATTTTTCTTTAAGTTTATATATGGAAATCATATAACTTAATGTTAATGGGAGTAAAAGATATTAAGAATGATTTTCATATAGATTAAATCATGAGAAAAGAAAGTAAGAAGAAATTGAAGTTAGTTTATAAATTTCTTAAAAAGCCTTTCATAAGAACTATGAATTGCTTGATGTTAATGGACGATTCCGATGAGTTATATGAACTCTTTGATAATATAAGGATGAATTATAAAACTTATAACATTAAAATGCTAGAAAACATAAAATCATAATCATAATATCAATTAAAGACGAAGAACGAACGAAGAACGCGAATAACGCGGTAAGAAGTTGTTGATGGACAAATTGAAAACCATCGTAAGTTAGATGCTTATGGGTGGTTAGGATCATAGATTATTAACCAATTGATTGATTCCATTTGGTTTGGCATAAAAATCTTGAGTAACGAAGTTATGGCAAAATTTACAGGATTAGACGTTAATCGTCGAAATTGTAGAATTCCCGAAACGATAGTTAAAAGTCGTCATTTAACTCGAAAACCTTGGTTTTCGATGGCGTAACTTAGAATTATGTATTTAAGAGTTACGAACTCAAGAACAGACGAATTTCAAATTAAAATGAAGAAGCAAGCTATGAACGTTCACGAACGTTTAACGAACGCGTAATAGGAATTTATCGGTGAATTTATCTTTAACGAATTTAGAAACTTATTATGTTTGGATATAATTGAAGTAGATATGTGAGTCAATGGCTGTTGAACGAGCCAATTTCGAGTTATAACGATAGCGTTACGAGCTCAAAAAGAAATTGCATTGGAAAAACTTAAAAAAATCAAGAGAATAGAGTCGGCGCCGCAGCGCCGACCAAGGCACTAGAAGAGGCGTCGCAGCGCCATCCTGGGAGCCCAAGCTCTGCCACCCGGTGCCGTAATGCAGAGTTTAAGCCTAAGAGTGGCGCCGCAGCGCCTTTAGGGAAATTTTCTACAACTGGAGATTTTTATTATCCAACTTTTTGGATGGTAATTAAGGGGAAAGCATGAATGCAATGTTCATGAAAAGAAATAGCTAGAATGATGGGTAAAACCTTAAGTTTGACGATGAAACGTCGAATAAAGGTTATAAAATGAAGAATGTGTAATACATAACCGATATTCGGGGACCGTGTTCACATTAAATTGAACGTGTGGGATTGCTATGATTGTAATTCTTTGGAAGTTCAATAAAGTGGGTGACTTATAACATTTCAATGTTATGATGTCGTAATGAAAGTTAAGTGTAAAGCATATAAATGTTGTAAAAGCAACGTAGTTGCGATGAATGATCGGTCTTAGCATACAGCGAACAGTATGACTTAGACATTAAGGGAGGCCGATGAACGTGATGTTCACTTAATGAATCACTATTAAAAGTGATTAAAACCTTATGTAAAGGTTGAATGAAAGTAAAAGACGAACGATTTGAACGTAGGAAGACAAGTAAATGTAAAACACTTAAACCAACATGAAGGTGTTAAGTTTACACGTAAGCTAAATGTGCTTAGTATAAACGTAGTGTATGGTTTGAACATACAGAAACGAAGAGTAACGAATAACGTGTAAACATTGAAAAGCCGAGTTAATGATAATAACTTGAATAACGTTCTGAGTCATATATATCGGACATTGTAAGATATAAAATGAGAATTAACTTAACGAACATTATAGTAATAATGGTTCAGATAAATTAAATTTGAGTTGTGGTACAATCGTAGTCTATAATGGCCAAGATATGGTATCTGGGCTAAACGATTCCTTTAAAGAGTGAAGGTTAATACGAACTAGAAACTTATCTAACTCGCTGTAAAAGACAGTGTAGATGAGACGGTAAACTACTTTGCTGGTTATTTGTGGGAAACCACTCAGCGTACTATTGTAGACACTCGAAATTTTACATTTCTGTTACTAACCCTGCAGGAAGGCAAAACTGTCTTTTACCTTCCGGAGACAACCTTGGAGTTCAAACAAAGTCAAGCCCTGACAACACCGAGATGTCAAATCAAGCTCCGACAATAACCTGGGAGGTACAGAAGCCCCGAAAACAACACCGGGAGATCAAACTCAACCCCAGTCATAATATCGGGATGTCAAGGCAAGCCCCAGCAACACCGAGATGTCAAGTCAAGCCCCGACGACAACCCCGGGAGGTATAGAAGCCCCGACGACAACACCGTGGGATCAAACTCAACCCTGGTCAGAACACTGAGATGTCAAGTCAAGCCCCGACAACACCGAAATGTCAAGTCAAACCCATGCAACAACCCCAGGAGGTACAGTAGCCCCGGCAACAACACGGAGATCAAATCAACCTTCGGAGACAGCCTCGAAGCATCAAGTCATCCCCAGAGATAACCTGGGAGACCAAATCAACCTCGGAGACGACCCTGAGGAAGAACAGAGTCGACTGTGATCAAATCTTGGAGGCAACCCTGAGAAAACTGTCGAAAAAACCTTGCGAACACAGTAGATGACCGTCAAAAGGGAAAAAACGGTCATTATACAGACTTGAAGCCAAATCAGTTAAAATCAAGCCAAATTGATGCAATGAAGGTTAGAAAGAGCCATAACATCAATCTTGAGTGAAAACAGCGCAATACAGCTTAACGGATAAACTACAAAAAAATGAAGATCTAGTTATAAACCGATCTTCTTGGATTCGGAAACGGTGAAGTCCCATGTCTATGTGCCGCTCTCAGAAAGGGCTTTTCGAAAAGGTATAGCATGCCTTAAACGGACGCCCAGATCAAAAGTTATGAAGGCTCAAACCTGACATCGCATTGCTTGGAGTGCACGTACTTCGAGACGATGGGACCCACAAAAGTGGGCCCCACTCATGGAGCCACAGGTAGAGTTATGGCTGCCGCGAGTGCACCCAGGTACCATTTTGCTCTATAAATAAGATCCCCCACCAGTGCAAAAAAAGATAGAAAAAAATAGAAAACACTTTGAAACTCCACTCATTTCTTCCAATACATTTGCATATGTATATTCCATAACATACCAAAAATTAACCAGTGAGAACGTTCATTTGAAGCCCACTGAGTGGTAAAAAGCCCGTGGAGCAGTCCATTGTAAATTTTTTTACGATCAGAAGTCATTTATTACTTTATTACGTATATGTGAACGTGCATATCAAGTTTCATCTTATTGTTTTGCCCGGAACTTAGTTCCGTGGCCTTTTTAGCTTACTTTTTAGTATATATAAGTATATATATACATTTTTCTTTGTTTGCATAGCCTGGATCGTTAATCCGTGGATTTTACTCTCTTATATATACATATATATGTATATATATATATATATTAACTTGTTCAGCCTAGATCGTTGATTCGTGGCCTTTTCATCTTTATTATATAGATTACTGACTATAGATATACTAACTTTCAATTCCGTCAAGCCTGGATTGCAAATCCGTGGCTTTTATTGCTTTTATATATATATATAACTCTATATATATAATTGTTCTGACTTCGTTTGGCCTGGATTGGAAATACGTGGCCTTTTATTTCTTTTATATATATATATATATATATATATATCTATATATATCTATATATTTACATTTCTGTTGAGCCTAGAAAAATTTGTGGCTCTTTACCGCTTTTATAAATATATATATATATATATATATATATATATATATATTTATATTTTAGTTGGGCCTGGATTAATTCGTGGCTCTTTACAACTTTTATAAATATATATATATATATATATATATATATACTTTTTTGTCAAGCCTGGATTAATTCGTGGCTTTTTACAGCATTTATACTTATATATATATATATATATATATATATATATATATATATATATATATATATATATATATATATATATATATATATATATATATACATTTCTTCGTCGGGCCTAGATTGTAAATTCGTGACCCTTTACAGCTTATATATATATATTTCTTTATTCATTGTGATTAAATAGCTACTTTAAATATTCATTTGATATGAATTGGTTTTAATGTAAATTTAGCGAATTAGATTTATCTAAATCTAGCCCTTTCTAACTTTCAAACGGTTCAAAATAGGTTAAACCTGAACCGAGAAGCTAGAATGGCTAAGATTTATTTAAATCTAGTTTTTCTAGTTTTGTATATAATAAAGTAACCTCGCGACCCTAGATCCATATCTAGTGGAAACGGAAAGTTTTGGCTACGTGTATGCAAAAATTTGTCTGATAAATCCGTTGTTTTGCGACGTCTAGAGTATAGTTTGCATTTTCTGTGAATATCTATGATGTGCAGGTTTTCTTGGCTATTTTTTGTGAGCCTAGGAATCGTGGGATTAAAAATCAAACTGATTTGAATTTGATTCCCACGATGGACAAACTCCACTTTGTAAACACATCCTGCCAGTTTTTTTTGTAAAATGTATATCCGAGGGACCTTAAAACAGTTATCTGAATTTAAGGTCTCAAATATAGTGAAATATGGCTTGTACTGCTAGAGTCACTTCGATGGTTATCATACCCATAAGAAGACCAGCACTCGTATATATATTCTATGGTCGAGGATGCTCCGCATCTCGATAATAAACATCTAAATTCAGGCAAAGGCTGAATAGGATAAAATGGAAGTATCAACAGGCTTTAATTCCTATGCAAGCGTAAGGGTTTGAAAACAAATCCTTTCAAAACATCATTTTCATATCTTGTCTAAACAAAAGGATATAGATCCAACGAAGCAAGGCACTACTTTCACATCAAACAACCGTAGGCTCAATTACTTCCAGCATACACACAGACATTGTAGATAAAAATGAAAATATTGAAAAGATGCGGTAACTGTGACACCCCCAAATCCGGGTACTTCGTTTCCTCATAACTTGGTGCTCACTTTCTAATATAACATACATCTACCCAATGGATAATGCAAAGTAACTACAACTTAAATTAAAATAAATAAATCTCCCTTACAACAAGGGTTACAACCTTTGTAAAATAATCCAAGGTTACTCTAACCCTGTCATGAATATAATAAAGTGCGAAAATAAAAACATAACATTCAAGTCTTATTACAATCATTCTCAATTAAATAAAACAAGTCTTCAGTTGCTTTGCTTTCCCTTGCCCTTACTTGTAGACGGAGCATCAGCGTTATCAACCTTAACTGAAATTGTTATTTAATGCAAGAGTGAGCAAATCACAGCTCATTGGAGTTTAACAATAATAAATACAATGAAAGGATATCTTTCAAAGAATCTGAATAATATGATTCGCTTCAACAATAAAGAATTGAATAATAATTCTTTCATCACAATTACAATTCAATATAGAATTTATCTGAGGGTCATAAGACCTTTGAACTCTTGTCTTAGGTTATAAATATTTCTAATTAAACCTTTAACAGTCAATAAGACTATGGACCTTAACTCGTACTTAGGGAGATCAGCCCTTTGTACCATGTATTGTGCACAAACATCTTAACGCTATGCGTAATAATCTCCCCTAATAATTAGGGTTGTTCATCTCAATAATTTGAATTCAAGTCTGCACCAAAGAAAGTTTGGTTTGGATAAGCTTACAAGGGTAATTTAGAATTCACGTTCATTAACTAAGGATTAGTTGAATTGACTTTCAATAATTCATAAGTAAAAGAATTATGAATTAACATATGCTTTAGAAGTAAACTTAAAGCATTTAAAATAATAAACTGGATCTTACTTGAACAATAAGTCAAGATCTCTTCAGTTAAGTAAATAATTGTCCTGTACAGAAATGAAAAGGACATTCTCAACAATGAATATATTAACTCAAAGAAACTTGCATAGAAATAGCGAGTTTAGGGTTTAGAAGACTTGCATAAAATTAATACAAGATCAGGGTTTAGAAAACTTGCATAAAATTAATACAAGATCAGGGTTTAGAAAACTTGCCTTATGCGCATGCTACCTAACTCAACCACGTCCTTAAACACTTCCTATACACATATATATTTAATCACAATAACCTAAATTAGTTAACACGTAACTAATTCACATAAATGGTTAACCCTTATGGATAACTCACTCTAAATAAATAAATAAATAAATAATAATCATCACATAGGCATGCTCACACAATTAAATCAGTTATGTATTTAACTAAGTTATAATCAAACAATTATAATTTAAACACTTAATCAAATTATAATTACTTTTAAATTATAAACAAATTATAATTTATAATCAATTAAACTATATCATGCATTATAATTACACAATTTATAATTAATCATACAATTATCAATTTATAATCCATAATTAAACATGCATTTATTAAATTATAATTACATAAATTATAATTTAAATTAACATCTAATTGATTAAAATAAATCAACTACTATTCATTATAATTTCACAAAACTATGCTTTAAATTAAACATTCACTCTTAATTATAATTAATCAAATTATAATTAAGTAGCTCATTTTACAATTAAATAATTATAATTAATTAAGGTTTTCAAAACTTATTTTATCTAATTATGAAATTATCAACTTCATGTTAACACATGTTATAGCAGCTAGATATATGCTCATTATCTTAACAATAATGTAACTTAGGCATGAAGACAATGTACACAATTGTTTAAAACACACTGCCACTGCACAGAACCCGGCGCAGCTAAAGGCCTTGGCACCAGCGCAGCTGCTTAATCTAGGAAACTCAGTCGGCGCAGCTGCGCTGCTTCTGCCTATGTTACCGGCGCAGCTGCGCCAGCACGCGGCAGAAACAGTGCAGTTAGGCACCCTGCTTCACCGTTCATCCCCATATGCTAACAATCGGCAATACAAAGCAACACAAACAAAGTAAAGCTTATATATGCACTAATACACATGTTATATATACTACAAATCACAAAATTTGTCTAAGTAATAAAAATCAAAGGTTTAAAGAACTCAATTTTTGACATTTTTATAAAACTCATATATTTTACAAAACCATTCACTGTAAATCAAATTCTTAAGCAATTCAACTTATAACACATGTATTATTTCTATGATTCAAGATAACATCACAAACAATTCCAAACAAGCATATTAATACATACAACTTTCATCAATTTACTCTAAAATTGGTCAAAACCATATACACCCATAAGAACACAAGTTTTCAATTTAAAACATATTTTAACAATAATTTGTTTTTCTAAAAATACTTGTTTATGGCATACCATTCAATCACAATTTACAAATAATTTCTACATATTTATACCAACATCACCATTACATGGAGAATATTTTTTCACAGAGAACTCAACATGAGAAAAACAACTGTATAAAGTTTAAAAAATATATAAAGTAGTGACTATACCTCTTTTTTTTGCTTAGATGATTGAAGAAGAAGAAGGATAACTTTTGTGTTCTAGCAATTCCTCTCCTTCCTTTCTTCTCTAAATTCTCTTTTTCCCTTCTCTGCTCTTCCTTCTTCTTTGTTCTTAAAAAAACTTAGCGTATAATAAACTAACATAGTTTTTCCCTAACGTAGTATATACATATATAACTGATGTATCAATAATATCCGTATTAACTATTACTTAATACTATAATTTAAATTAGCAGTTACAAAATTCAAAAGCCACAAAGCTATGTTTGGCAACATGTAGTTTTTAAAACTAATTTTATTAAATTAACCATGGTTTAGGTAATTTAGGTTTAAGCTAGTGTAAAGGCCATGTTTGGCAACAGTCTTTTAAAACAAAACCTAAGGGCCTTGTTTGCTATAAATTATTTTAAAAATTCTTTTCTTTCTATTTTAACAACTTATTTAACACATACTTTAATGTCACATTTTAATTAATTAAATATTAATCATCTAATTTAATCAATTAAAATCTAGCATCAATTAATCACATAAAATTGTCACATAATTATAATTACTCGCTAATTATAATTCATGTAACACTTCATTACATATCTCATCTAATTTAATTATCTCAATTAAATTAGAACTATAATATAAAATTAATATACATTAATTAAATAAATATTACACATTCATTTAATTAATATATAACACTTAATTAAATCACTCCGCAAATCATATAATTTATTTATTTAACTCAATAAATAATTCACATAAATATTTATTTAATTTAATAAATATTTAAAATTAAATATAAAATCTCAATCGTTACAATCTTCCCTCCTTAAAAGGATTCTGTCCCCAGAATCACACATAAAAAAATTATCGTCTATTACATTCTTCCCCCCCCCTTAAAAGAATTTTGTCCCCAGAATTAGTATATAAGGGGTTACACACATCTAAGCAAATAAATGCGGATAAGATTTCATCATGACATCTTCGAGTTCCCACGTAGCTTCTTCAGCACTGTGGTTCCTTCAGATTACCTTAACAGAAGGTATCACTTTATTCCTAAGTACTTGTTCCTTTCTATCAACTATTTGCACAGGCACTTCTTCATACGTTAAGTCTTTATCAAATAGCAAAGGTTCATATTCTATTACATGTTTATAATCATGCTTGTAAGGTCTTAACACAGAAATATGAAAGACATTATGTATATTCTCGAGCTGCGGAGGTAATGCAATCTCGTAAGCAATCTCGCCCACCTTTCGTAGTACCTCAAAAGGTCCAATAAATCTGGGACTCAGCTTTCCCTTCTTACCAAATCGAATATTCCCCTTCCAGGGAGATACTTTCAGGAACACGAAACTTCCTGGTAAGAATTCTCGGTTCTGTCGATGTAATTCGGCATACTTCTTCTGTCTGTCTTAAGCAGCAACTAATCTCGTTCTGACCAGCTTCACAATTTTGGCGATTTATTCTACAAATTCTGGTCCCAACATTGACGTTCATCGACTTCATCCCAGCACAAAGGAGTTCTGCATTTTCTGCCGTATAACGCTTCGTAGGGCGGCATGCCAATACTCGCATGCTGACTATTGTTGTAGGCGAACTCCACCAACGGTAGATGATCCTCCCAGCTTCCTTTGAAGTCCATCACACAAGCTCTCAGCATATCCTCAAGCGTCTGAATCATTCTCTCTCTCTGGCCAACAGTCTGAGGATGATACGCTGTATTCATTCACAATTGCGTTCCCAGACATTCTTGCAATCGCTTCCAGAAATTAGACGTAAAATGTGGATCTCTGTTGGACACAATTGACACCGGAACACCGTGTCTAGAAATAACTTCCTTCACGTACAGCTTCGCTAGCTTATCCAGGTTGTACTTAACCCTGATCGGCAGAAAGTGAGCTGACTTCGTCAGTCGATCCATTATAACCCATATCGCATCAAATCCCTTCTGAGTCGCTGGAAGACCTATCACAAAATCCATCGTGATGTGCTCCCATTTCCACTCTGGAATTTCTAATGGTTGCAGTAGTCCACTTAGTCTCTGGTCTTCTGCTTTGACTTTCTGACACGTTAAGCACTTCACAACACATTCAGCAACGTCCCTCTTCATATTCGGCCACCAAAAATGATGCTTGAGATCCTGGTACATCTTCGTACTCCCAGGGTGAATAGAATATCTAGAACTATGAACTTCGCTCAGAATCTCCTCTTTGACCTCAGGTACTGGCGGTACCCAGATTCTACCTTCAAACCGTAACAGACCTTCATTATCGATCTTGAACTTGAACTCTTCGCCAACGGTTATCCTCTTCCGTACTTTCCCGCATTCTTCATCGTGAAGTTGTGCTTCTTTCACCTTATCTACTAGAGTAGAGCCAGTGGTTACTTGAAACAACATCTCATCCGATTCCTTTGAAAACTTCACTTCCAACTCCAATCTAGTCATTTGTTCTATTAACCGATCCTGATCAGTTAACACGTTCAGCTTCTCCCGACCTTTTCTGCTTAAAGCGTCGGCAACAACGTTAGCTTTACCCGGATGGTAAAGTATCTTGCAATCGTAGTCTTTAATCAGTTCCAACCATCTTCTTTGAAGCATTTTCAGATCTTTCTGGGTAAATATATACTTCAGACTCTTGTGATCTATGTATATTTCACACTTCTCTCCATATAAGTAGTGCCTCCAAATCTTTAGGGCAAACACTACTGCCGCCAATTCTAGATCATGGGTCGGATACCCCTTCTCATAATCCTTCAGCTGACGTAACGCATAGGCAATGACTTTGTCGCTCTGCATCAACACACAGCCTAATCTTTTATGTGAGGCATCGCTATATACTACGAAATTCCCCTGAACTATCTGGTAAAGACAATACAGGCGCAGTACTCAGCCTCTTCTTCAGCTCTTGAAAACTTTCCTCACACTTCTCCGTCCAAATAAACTTAACTGTTTTACGAGTCAAATTCGTCAATGGAGTTGCTATTCTAGAAAAGTCTTGGATAAATCTACTGGTAATAACCTGCCAATCCCAAGAAACTCCTCACTTTAGACGGCGTCTTCGGCTGATCCCAATTCATAACAGCTTCAACCTTCGACGGATCTACCGAAATACCATCCTTGTCGATCACGTGGCCAAGAAATTGCACATGTTCCAACCAAAATTTGCATTTCGAGAGTTTAGCGTAAAGCTTCTCTCGTCTCAGGGCTTCTAAGGTTAATCATAAGTGTTCGGCATGTTCCTCTTCGGTCTTGGAATAAACTAGGATGTCATCTATGAACACTACCACGAACTTGTCCAGAAATGCGTTGAACACCTTGTTCATTAAGTATACAAATGCAGCTGGGGCATTCGTGAGATCAAATGACATCACCAAGAACTTGTAATGACCATATCGAGTCCTAAAAGCCGTTTTTGGTATATCTTCTTTCCTCACCTTCAATTGATGATACCCACTTCTCAAATTGATTTTCGAGAAGTACTTTGCACCCTTCAGTTGATCAAACAAGTCATCGATCCTAGGTAAAGGATACCTATTCTTGATTGTAACTTTATTCAACTCCCTATAATCAATGCAGAGACGCATCGATCCATCCTTCTTCTTCACGAATAAAATAGGCGCTCCCCACTGTGAAACACTCGGTTGGGTATACTTCTCGTCTAGCAATTCTTGCAGTTGAACCATCAGTTCCTCCATCTCGACTGGAGCCATTCGGTACGGAGCCTTCAAAATTAGAGCAGTTCCCGGTGCTAAATCGATCACGAAATCTGTCTCCCTATTCGGCGGAAGTCCTGGCAATTCGCTCGGAAAAATGTCTACAAACTCCTTAACTACCGATATTTCCTCCACCTTCAGACTTTCCTTACGCGTATCTACTATGTAGGCTAGATATCCTACACAGCCTTGCGTCAGAAGTTTCTTGGCTTGCATAACCGTCAGACAACTCGCTTGTCTAGGCAATTTGCTACCATAGAACACCAACTTCAACGGAGTCGTAAGGTTTACCGACTTCTTCTGACAGTCGATTATCGCCCCATGGTTGAACAACCAATCCATACCCTAGTATAACGTCGAATTCCCCAAACTTCTTTTATTCATTACTCGTAGTTAAAAAAACATCAAAAAGATAGCATTTCTGCCATTTACATCATCCTTTCCTGAACTGGAAAAGTTACAGGATTACATTATTAACTTATCCCATTCTTATCTCAAATTATGGGATTTACTTTATTTACTACAAAAAGCAATACATAAACAAAACTCTACTACTACAACTACTACTGCTACTTTTGCTACTGCTGCTACTGCCTAGGCATATTAATACGTCGCACAGCCTCTCTGCGTTCCTCTTCCATTACCCGAAACTGCCGTTCTTTGGTCCACCACATACCACGGTAAACCTTGGAACTGAGTTGGTAGTAGAAAATACGGTCCTGAGCTCTCTCTATTGCTGTATAAAAAGCATATTATGTTTCCTTCAGCTTGGCCCTCTTGGCTTCAGCTTCATCTTCAGCTCGATCAGTTTGTTGATTAACCCTCAAACTTGACTCTTCAGCTCTGGCACGCTTCCTCGACTCCTCCTGGATGTCTTGCTTCAGTTTTGCCAGTTTAAATCGAGCAGCATCTCTATCAACCTCCATATGTATCAGGTTCCACTGTGCATCTCCTAGGTCACTTGCCATTTCCTCGATCGTCTCGTCTCGCTTCTGGATAGTCTGCTCGAGATCTCCTACTCGTCCATAAAGCTCCACATTGCTATCATAGACTGCCTCGTACATCTCAACACTAGTAGAGTGAGGTGGGAATTCCTCTTCGGGATACTCTTCCTCCTCTTCAGACTCGTCCTCGTCCTCATCTTCTGGAATAGGTGTCAGTTCACGCTCCCGACCAGCTATGGTGATCACTGGAGATGGTTGTCTCATAACCAGCTGCTCCCTAGACAACATGTATGTCACGGGGCTCCTCCTCTCTAGGCACCTGAGGTACATCCTCTCTAGCCTGACTAGGTTCTCTAACGTTCGACATCCTGACAAAAGAATTTTAAAGTTCATTATTACGTGATATCTAGTCGTCACTCTTCGAATACTATAATGTAAACACATAGCACATAAGGTAGTTTATTATCTTTTACCTATCACGTCTATCTTTTCGATCCTACCTATAAGGCTACTGCCTAAGGTTTTACCCCACCTAAGGTTTCATAACCTATAGCTTTGATATCAACCTGTGACACCCCCAAATCCGGGTACTTCGTTTCCTCATGATTTGGTGTTCACTTTCTAATATAACATACATCTACCCAATGAATAATGCAAAGTAACTACAACTTAAATTAAAATAAATAAATCTCCCTTACAACAAGGGTTACAACCTTTGTAAAATAATCCCAGGTTACTCTAACCCTGTCATGAATATAATAAAGTGCGGAAATAAAAACATAACATTCAAGTCTTATTACAATCATTCTCAATTAAATAAAATAAGTCTTCACTTTCTTTGCTTTCCGTTGCTCTTACTTGTAGACGGAGCATTGATGAGTGGGATTTATACCTGCAAATCGGATACTTTATGGCTTAAATAGTTGCCTGATCTTCGTAATTTTTATATAGTTTTATATGTTTATAGTATTATTATGTTTAACCGATGTATTGCAGGCTTTACAGGACTTTTCTAGCTTTCAGGGGACTAAAACGGACAATTTACATATACTCGCGCCGCATCGCCAATGCCTAGTCTCATTCTCGCACCGCGGCGCCGCCCCTGGTCCTTGCTGATGTCATCCTGGAGCTGCAGCGCCACATTTCCTTTATGGACTCGCGCTACAGCACGACCTCCGGTCTTTTGATTTTAACATGGCGCCGCAGCGCCACTTATAAGCTGATTGCCCGCGCCGCATGCGCGACCTCCGGTGCCCATGCAGAAAAGGCTTGCTTTTGACCTAGCAAAAGGAGAAAAATAGATATATATAAGAAGAGAGCCTCTGCCAAATAAAAAAAAGAAAAAAAGAGAGGAGGAAGAGGAGGAAGACTAGGATAGAATCGGTTAGCTTATCTTAGGATAGATTAGATCTCTTTTGTACTTTCTCTCTCTAGTTATTGGGTAATGTTTATAAATATAGATTAGGTAGATTAGGGTAAAGTTTGGGGTTTTCCTTGGAGCAACAGGAGCAGTGAGCTACACGGATTGGAGAGCTTGAAAGGAGCGAAATGCTTGGAGACTGAAGAGCCTTGACAGAGTTTATTCTTATCCATTTATTTCCTCTATTTTTGTAATCCATAAATGTTGTCTTTATTGCTACTTATATTTTGTTCAATAGCTATGAACTAAGTATTGGCTCTAAGGTTATAATGGAACCCTTTGTTAGTTAAATTGACTGTCTTATCTCTTTGGTTGGCACCATATGGTTTGGTTTAATATATTCATGCTTAACGATTCTCACTAAGACATTAGTGATGAATTTGGTAAACTATATGATATCGAAAGAAGAATTGTAGATTTACACCTAAATATATTGGCATGTGATTATGGGTTTCGACTGCATAAGTTGTGCGTAGAATAGACATATATATGTGTGCCACGTGTGACCTAATTGAGAACTTGTGCTTAAATCCTTGTTAGGTTAATTCGCATAGACATGTGTAGGATTATCACCTAGTTTGGATGTTCTTTTCTGTTCTATTCCCTATCGGGTGGATCTGGAGAGGATAAGTTTATGCATACCTCGACAGAGGTGTATGAACACCTGTGTGTTCTCGGTCGATAAACTGTCGTGACCATTAAGACCAAAGAGAGAAGGGTAGGAAGTTTGATGTTGCATAGCACGCTAGGTGTTCGACGGAATGCCTGTGTGGGGTGATGTTGTAACCTTAGCTTGTAATTCCTTCGGCTACCATTCGTTATCCGTTTACTTGCTTTAATAATTAGTTATAACTAGTTTAACCACACTCCTATTAGTTTACTGTTCGAATAAGACTTGAGCGATACAAAGTTGGTATTTGGTAAATATTAGTGATAGTTCCTCGTGGGTACGAAACTTTCCTTATCACTGTATTACTTGTTAGACCGCGTATACTTGCGCGCGTTTAGTGATCGGTTTTCCGACCAACAAGTTTTTGGCGCCGTTGCTGGGGAACTATTATTCTAATATTGTCCAATATTGATTTAAATCAATTTAGTCTTAATTTGAACGCGTATATACTTATTTTATTTGTTTGGTCTTCCTTTTTATTTTTTTAAGTTTACAGGTTATGGACGATCAATGTTATCAATGGCCTTATGAGAGGACTACACAACCAAACTCGGAAGAAGGACTCGAGAAATTGCGAGCTCAAATTGCAAATGTCTTGAGGTTTTCTGATAATCTTGAGTGTGAGTCCACTCAGACTGCCTACTGTCAGGAACGAGCTGACATTGAACCAATTTCCGATCATCCAAACTGTCAGGGTTATCCAAACTCTTGGGACTATAGTCAAGAGCAATATCATGATCCGAATTACTCCTATCCGAATCAATTTGAATGTCCATCTCCTCTGCAGTATAAGGTGACATTCCAACCCAATGAGAGCTTTTCAGCAGTCTTAACAAAAGAGAAAAGGCTTGAAGAGCTCCTCACCAACTTTATAGAAAGAAATGAGGTGCGAATGGCAAGCCAAGACGCCGCATTGCAAAGCCTCAAAAATCAATTGGGACAACTCATCAATGCCATCATAAATCTATCGCAGGGCAATCTACCGGTCATAACCGATCTCAACGATGAAGCAGTAGAGCATTGCACAGTGGATACGCAAGGAGAAGGCGGTGAGTCTCACAAAGTTGTTGAGGGAGATGTCAAGGTGCAAATCATCCAACTGGTGGAGTCTGAAGTTGGAGAAAAGAGGATAAAGAGTGGTTGTATTGTCAAGACTAATCAACAACCGAAAACCACGCTCACGATTGTGGAAACCCTGGAGGGCCCGCTAGTGCACAAAGAACGCTTTCAACTTGATGAAAAAGGTGAATTAGTGGATAATTCCAGTGGTGAAAAATTCTTCGTGCAGATGGGTGAAGAAAACGAGGATGATCAATCATCCATGTCCGCCATAAATTTTAAGGAATTGACAAATAGGCGGCATGAAATGGTCATTTTTGCTTATGAGCCGGATTGAGCGGCATCGGTATAG
This sequence comes from Panax stipuleanatus, assembly GCA_020205555.1. Classification (NCBI taxonomy): domain Eukaryota; kingdom Viridiplantae; phylum Streptophyta; class Magnoliopsida; order Apiales; family Araliaceae; genus Panax; species Panax stipuleanatus. Next base: position 147,247,660 of record CM035124.1, read on the forward strand.
TCAAGCCGACGACTTTAAAACAAGCGCTTGGTGGGGAGGAAACCCCATCTCAGTATCAATTTTCTATGTTTTCTTTACTTATGTCTAGTTTATATTGTGTCTTTTCTTTTTACCATGTAAACATCGTTGCCAATGCGTATGCTTTTGTGATTATAGCAGGCAGCATATTATTTAGTATGTTGCTAGTGTATATCTTAGTTATAATTTAGTATATAGCATGTTGTTTACTTAGCATGTTATCTGTGTAATATATGTTGTCTAATATATGGTTTCTGTGCAGGAAAAACTCAGATACAAGGCTGGAGCCGCAGCGCCAGAATATGCACTGAACTTCGCGCCGCAGTGCCATGCAATAATTCAAATTTCCTATATCGCGCTGCAGCGCCCAGAAACAAAGGGGGACTCGCACCGCAGCGCCAAGGGCTAGACCAAGCTACTGCCAAGGCGCGCCGCGGTGCCAAGCAAAGAAGGAATACCCGCGCCGCAGCGCCGGTAGCGAGTTTTGGTTTTCAAAAATAGATTGAGGCCAGCAGTTTAGCCATTCACCTCCCCTCTCTCTCGGCTGTTTCGGTAAACCCCAAACATTACCTCTTCTCCACATCTACCAGTACTGACTCCTCAATACTCCAGCCCATTTCCTGCTCCACACCCACCAACATACAAATTGGCCTTAATTGATTACACAACTAAGGACTATCAAGAGGACACCATAATCAAGCAAGTGTTTCCAACTCGAGGTAATTTTGGATTTCATGTATTAGAAACGTATGTGGATCGAATTATTAGGATTATCCATCTCCTATTGTTTGTTAGGGTGATTTCCACTGACGAAAATCTGGTTAGAGCATTCACAAACAAAGGGCTATCTAGTTGGGTTTTGAGAGCGCGCACAAGGTGTTTGATAAATTGACTGAGAGATAATTTGACTGTTTGGGGTTGTTTGACATTGAAGTTGCATTGGGAATTATTCTAGCCTAAGTTTGGCGAAGTTTGGAATCGAGTCTTGCTTGTGTTCAAGCCAATTGCTGCAAATTCTGACATGGCTTCAAAAAGGCAACGCCTGAGCGTCGGCGGTTCCTCGTCCGCAGCACCAACGGCATGGGACAACACCAAATTTGTTAACGAAGAGGCATGGAAACTATACAAAAGCTCCTTTGCCGCATGAAATTTGATTCCTGAACGGGGTTTGAGGCCTGACAAAACAAAGGATGGCGAGTTGTTAGCAATAATTACGAGTCGCCAGTGGGTGCACTTCACAAAACCTCCTGACTCGGCTATTGTATCTATAGTTAGAGAGTTCTATGCAAATGCTAGTCCCAAAGGTCCTGCTGTTGTTCAAGTTAGGGGGCGGTCAGTGGCGTTTGGAAGCCAAGCCATCAATGCACTGTTCGCGACGCCCGGTTTCGAGGGTAAGGACTATATGGAGTAGGAACTCCGCAGCTATGACCTCGAGGATATTGTTAGGAGGCTCTGCAAGCCCGGGACTACATGGAAGACAAATGACTTCACGGGTGAGAGGACCAGCTTCCCGCATGCTGCACTCAGTCGCTATGGGAAGGCATGGTTCAGCTTTATTTGTGCCAACATGATCCCGACTAGTCACCTGAGCAACGTGACTAAGGATAGAGCGATCCTATTATTTGCCATTGTCACGGGTCTGAACGTGGACATCGGAGTTCTCATCCATGACTGCATCATAAAGGCAATCAAGAGCAATATCTCTATGGGACTTCCACATCCATCCTTGATCACCCGGCTGTGCAAGAGGGCAGGTATCCATTGGGGGCCAGAAGAGATAGCTTTGCCGCCCATGTCAGTCATTGACCATCAGACCATCTCACTCTTTGATGTGTGGGACGGGGCTGTTTCTCATGTTAGAGGCGAAGGATTCGGGCCACCTACTGAGCCACCTCCTACAGCAGAGCCTTCGCAGCCACCAGACGCAGGCCCATCTTCACAGGGACTACTGGTAGAAATCATGGCATCCCTTACTCTGCTACATCAGAACCAGGACGCTAATGCTCAGAGGCAGCAGAGGCACATAGCAGCGGTGGCCTTGAGGCAAGACATAGCGATGCAGTATCAGGCTGAGCTGGTCAACACGATGCAGAGCATATACACCGTGTATAGTGGCGAGGATTCTGAGTTCACGCCATTTCAGTTCCCAGAGCCTCCTGTCTTCCCACCATACCCTCCACCATCACCGCCCGCCGAAGCTGACGAGGACGCTGCTGCTGCCGAGTGACCAGACTTCAGGGAAGCCCTCTTGTTTAGAGTGATATATGTTTAGCAATGAGGGCATTGCTCACCTTAAGTTTGGGGGTGTTATGGTTTATTATCTATTTTATTTCTGTCTATTGCCATGATAGGTTGCTATTTTAGTACTTTGCTTAGGTTTTTATCAGAATTATAGTGTAGTCGTTTTGAACTGCGGTATTATGTTTTGGGTTTATTATGATGGATGCCATGAACAATTTTTTTTTGTTTTGGTTATTTATTAACGCTTTGATTATTATTAGCATGTTTGTGGTTTATAGCCATTTTTTTGGGGCTTTTACAGATTTATATGCTTGTGCCATGTTAATGGCTTTATTACCCTATTTTGAGCTACTATTATGCAAAGGTGGTATATTTTTCACTTTTTTTTATTGTGGCTAATGACAAGCGTCAAGTAATTATGCTTATCTCTTAGAGTCATGTCAAGCATGTATGAGCTAAGGGTTGTTCAATCGATAAGTTGAGACTAGTTATTGATCAGTCCTTCTTAGCAAGCACCGACCAACTGGGCTAACTAGTTATTTTTTGAATTTAGTTCGCCGGTTTATTGCTTTGGGAGTATGTTCACTCTTATAAACTTTCATTGTTACAAGGTAATAAAAGACTTCAACGCATATACAGTTTTGGATCTTGGATTCTGGCATGTTGTATAATAAAAAAAATATTTGAAAAGAAGATTGAATATCGAAAGTCTTGCGGTGGGTCGAGATGGAGCGTAAAATGCACTCATCCATAAAAGCAGGACCGATGTTGAGATGGAGCATAAAATGCACTCGCCAATTAATCTTCAGATTTCGTAAAGTCTAATTTGGCTTATGTTGATTACGTGGCCTTTGCTGTTCGAGTTATTAGATTCATAGGGGTGTTCCACACCTAGTGCCCTAAAGTCATCTGGCTTGGGAGTCGCTGATCAAAAGCTCGTTAATGGGTAGCTCTGATTAGCCTAAGGTAATTAAGTACTGTCCGAGTCAGATTTTACTTTCTTTATGCTAGAGTCTTTTGATCCTTTTCTGCACTTGCGTCTTATTCTTAATGCTCATTGAATGTTTAAGTTACGGAGTGTGCATATGGGTATTAACAATCGACTGTGCGAACTTATTTGAGCAATGATTAGTTAGGATGGTTGGTTCCCGCACACACACATAGAATGGATCGAATACAGTCCTATGCTTGAAGCTGAATGAACTCTTACTTATATATGTGTTTGCCCTGTTCTTTGGGAGTAGCCATGATCGAGCTTAGAAGCCATGATACTAGTATACAGTGATTTTTCTATTTCGCGTGTTTTTTTTTTAATTGTGAGTTTGTGTTAGATAGTTTGCTCGAGGACAAGCAAAGATATAAGTTTGGGGGTATTTGATGACTGGGATTTATACCTGCAAATCGAATACTTTATGGTTTAAATAGTTTCCTGATCTTCGTAATTTTTATATAGTTTTATATGTTTATAGTATTATTATGTTTAACCGATGTATTGCAGGCTTTACAGGACTTTTCTAGCTTTCAGGGGACAAAATGGACAATTTACATATACTCGCGTCGCAGCACCAATGCCTAGTCTCATTCTCGCGCCGCGGCGCCGCCCCTGGTCCTTGCTGATGCCATCCTGGAGCTGCAGCGCCACATTTCCTGTATGGACTGGCGCTGCAGCGCGACCTCCGGTCTTTTGATTTTAACATGGCGCCGCAGCGCAACTTATAAGCTGATTGCCCGCGCCGCAGCGCGACCTCCGGTGCCCATGCCGAAAAGGCTTGCTTTTGACCTAGCAAAAGGAGAAAAATAGATATATATATATATATATATATATATAAGAAGAGAACCTCTACCAAATAAAAAAAAGAAAAAAAGAGAGGAGGAAGAGGAGGAAGACTAGGATAGAATCGGTTAGCTTAGCTTAGGATAGATTAGATCTCTTTTGTACTTTCTCTCTCTAGTTATTGGGTAATGTTTATAAATATAGATTAGATAGATTAGGGTAAAGTTTGGGGTTTTCCTTGGAGCAACAGGAGCAGTGAGCTACACGGATTGGAGAGCTTGAAAGGAGCTAAATGCTTGGAGACTGAAGAGCCTTGACAGAGTTTATTCTTATCCATTTATTTCCTCTATTTTTGTAATCTATAAATGTTGTCTTTATTGCTACTTATATTTTGTTCAATAGCTATGAACTAAGTATTGGCTCTAAGGTTATAATGGAACCCTTTGTTAGTTAAATTGACTGTCTTATCTCTTTGGTTGGCACCATATGGTTTGGTTTAATATATTCATGCTTAACGATTCTCACTAAGACATTAGTGATGAATTTTGGTAATCTATATGATATCGAAAGAAGAATTGTAGATTTACACCTAAATATATTGGCATGTGATTATGGGTTTCGACTGCATAAGTTGTGCGTAGAATAGACATATATCTGTGTGCCACGTGTGACCTAATTGAGAACTTATGCTTAAATCCTTGTTAGGTTAATTCGCATTGACATATGTAGGATTATCACCTAGTTTGGATGTTCTTTTCTGTTCTATTCCCTATCGGGTGGATCTGGAGAGGATAAGTTTGTGCATACCTCGATAGAGGTGTATGAACACCTGTGTGTTCTCGGTCGACAAACTGTCGTGACCATTAAGACCAAAGAGGGAAGGGTAGGAAGTTTGATGTTGCATAGCACGCTAGGTGTTCGACAGGAATGCCTGTGTGGGGTGATGTTGTAACCTTAGCTTGTAATTCCTTCGGCTACCATTCGTTATCCGTTTACTTGCTTTAATAATTAGTTATAACTAGTTTAACCACACTCCTATTAGTTTACTGTTCGAATAAGACTTGAGCGATACAAAGTTGGTATTTGGTAAATATTAGTGATAGTTCCTCGTGGGTACGACATTTTCCTTATCACTGTATTGCTTGTTAGACCAGCGTATACTTGTGCGCGTTTAGTGATCGGTTTTCTGACCAACAAGCATCAGCGTTATCAACCTTAACTGAAATTGTTATTTAATGCAAGAGTGAGCAAACCACAGCTCATTGGAGTTTAACAATAATAAATAAATGAAAGAATATCTTTCAAAGAATCTGAATAATATGATTCGCTTCAACAATAAAGAATTGAATAATAATTCTTTCATCACAATTACAATTCAATATAGAATTTATCTGAGGGTCATAAGATTTTTGAACTCTTGTCCTAGGTTATAAATATTTTTATTTAAACCTTTAACAGTCAATAAGACTATGGACCTTAACTCGTACTTAGGGGGATCAGCCATTTGTACCATGTATTTTGCACAAACATCTTAACGCTATGCGTAATAATCTCCCCTAATAATTAGGGTTGTTCAACTCAATCAATTTGAATTCAAGTTCGCACCAAAGAAAGTTTGGTTTGGATAAGCTTACAAGGGTAATTTAGAATTCATGTTCATCAACTAAGGATTAGTTGAATCGACTTTCAATAATTCATAAATAAAAGAATTATGAATTAACATAAGCTTTAGAAGTAAACTTAAAGCATTTAAAATAATAAACTGGATCTTACTTGAACACTAAGTCAAGATCTCTTCGGTTAAGTAAATAATTGTCTTGTACAGAAATGAAAAGGACATTCTCAACAATGAATATATGAACTCAAAGAAACTTGCATAGAAATAGCGAGTTTAGGGTTTAGAAGACTTGCATTAAATTAATACAAGATCAGGGCTTAGAAAACTTGCATAAAATTAATACAATATCAGGGTTTAGAAAACTTGCCTTATGCGCAAGCTACTTAACTCAACCACGCCCTTAAACACTTCCTATATGTGACACCCCCAAATCCGGGTACTTCGTTTTAACATGATTTGGTGTTCACTTTCTAATATAACATACATCTACCCAATGAATAATGTAAAATAAACTGCAACTTAAATTAGAATAGATAAATCTCCCTTAAAACAAGGGTTACAACCTTTTCAAGATAATCCTGGTTTACTCTAACCCTGACATGAATATAATAAAGTGCAAAAACAAAAACATAACATTCAAGTCTTATTACAATCATTCTCAATATAATAAAAAAAACAAGTCTTCACTTGCTTTGCTTTCCCTTGCCCTTACTCGTAGACGGAGCATCATCGTTATCAACCTTAACTGAAATTGTTATTTAATGCAAGAGTGAGCAAACCACAGCTCACTGGAGTTTAACAATAACATAGACATGAAAGGATATATTTAAAAGAATCTGAACAACTTAGCTTGCTTCAATAATAAAGAATTGAATAATAATTCTCTATCAACATTAAAATTCGAATATAGAATTTATTTGAGGGTCATAAGACCTTTGAAGTCTTATCCTAGGTTATAAATATTTCTATTTAAACCTTTAACAGTCAATAAGACTATGGACCTTAACTCGTACTTAGGGGGATCAGCCCTTCGTACCATGTATTGTGCACAGACATCTTAACGCTATGCGTAGTAACCTCCCCTAGTAAATAGGGTTGTTCAACTCAGTAATTTGAATTCAAATCCGCACCAAAGAAAGTTTGGTTTGGATAAGCTTACAAGGATAATTTAGAATTCACGTTCATCAACTAAGGATTAGTTGAATCGACTTCCAATAATACATAAATAAAATAATTATGAATTAACATATGCTTTAGAATCAACTTAAAGCATTTAAAATAATACCTGGATCTTACTTGAACAATAAGTTAAGATCATTTCAATTAAATAAATAATTGTCCAATACAGAAATAGAAAAGGACATTCTTAACAAGAATATATGAACTCAAGAAATTATACAAGATTAGGGTTTAGAAAACTTGCATAAAATCAATGAGTTTAGGGTTTAGAAGACTTGTATAAAATTAACGAGTTTAGGGTTTAGAAGACTTGCATAAAATTAACGAGTTTAGGGTTTAGAAGACTTGCCTCAAGCGCAAGCTACTTAATTCAATTCACGTACTTTAATACTTCCTATACACATTCAATTATAATAATCTAAATCAGTTAACACATAACTAATTCACATAAGTGGTTAACCCTCATGGTTAACTCACTCTAATGAAATAAACAATAATAATTAACTATCACATAGTTAATCACATCACACATATACTCACATAATTAACTTAATTATGTATTTAACTAAATTATAATTCAAACACTTAATCAAATTATAATTACCATTTAAATTATAAATAATTATAATTTAAAATCAATTAAACTACATTCATACATTTATAATCACACAATTTATAATTAATCATGTAATTATCAATTTAATTAATAATTACTTAAACTATACCATGCATTATAATTACACAATTTATAATTAATTATGTAATTATCAATTTAAAATCCACAATTAAACATGCATTTATTAAATTATAATTACATAAATTATAATTTAAATTAACATCTAATAAATCAACCTTTATTCATTATAATTTAATTATAATTTAAAATTAAACATTTACTTTAGATTATAATTATTTAAATTATAATCATATATCACATTTAAATAATAATTCAAATCATACTTTAAGGTTTTCAAACCTCTTTTCTTTTCTAAATATAAGTTTGTCAAAATTATGTTAACAACATGTTGTAGCAACTAGATACATGCTCACTGTCATATCATAATTAAACTAGGTTCAAAATCAACACTGCACAATTAGCTAACCTTTACTGCCTAAGCACTGTGCCCGGCGCAGCTGCGCAGCCAGCTGCCCTATAACCGGCGCAGCTGCGCAGGGAAGGATTCTGGGAAAGGCAGTTGGCGCAGCTGCGCTGCTTCTGGCTGTGTTACCGGCGCAGCTGCGCAGGAACACGGAGAGAGGCAGACAGCAACGACACCCTGCTTCACTGATTAACCCATACAAGCCAACAATCGGCAATTCACAGTAACTTAAACATTGTAAATCATACCTATGCAATAATACATATATATAACATGCTTCTAAAACACAAAACCATCTAAACAATGATAATCACAAATTTTAAAATCTAATTTGGCCATTTTCATGAAAACTCATATTTTTCATAAAATAATTCACTGTAACTATTTTTCTCCATCAATTCGAACTTATATACATGCATTACATACGAAGTTGAAGATAACATCCAGAAATTACTTAATAAGCATATTAACACATACCAATTGCATGAATTTCTCAATTAACATTAACCACACTCATGAAATTCCATATGAACTCATATAAACATGAATTTTCTGTTAAAAATATATTTCTACAGTAATTTGATTTTTGAAAATCCTCTTATGTCATATAATTACCACAATCAACACATGGATACAATACATATATATAAAATTCATGATTATATAATTTCATGAAATTCGCAGAAAACTAAATTTACAGAAACTCAAAACAACGAAGAACAACTGATCACAATTCTTTAAAACTATAAGATATTAATTACCTTTTTGATGATTGGAGAAGAATACAGTGACTAATTCTAGCCTTCACAAGTTTCTTCTTCCTTCTCTTCTCTAACTTCTCTGCTCTTCTTTTCTCTTTTTGTTCTTAGCTTTACAAACTAACTTCTAATCTAACGTAGTATAGATATATTATAACTGATATAATATACGTATACTAATGATATATATAACTGTTAATTACTTAATATATATAATAAATATATTTATTATATAAGTTACAAAATTCAAAAAACCACAATGCCTTGTTTGGCAAAACAAGGTTATTTTCAAAAATTGATTATTAATGCTAAGGCCATGTTTGGTAAACAGTTTATTTAAAAACAGCTTTTTGATAGTTAGGGCCCTGTTTGGTAGAAATAGGTTTAAAACAAATACAAGGGCCTTGTTTGGTAAAAAATCATTTAAAAATTCTTTTCCTTTTATTTTAATAAATCATTTTGACATATACTTTAATGTCATATTTTAATCAATTAAAATTAATCATTTAATTTAATCAATTAAAATCTAACATCCATTAATCACATAAAATTTGCCACATAATTATAATTACTCGCTAATTATAATTCATGTAACACTTCATCACATAATTCATCTAATTCAATTATCTCAATTAAATTAGAACTATAATATAACATTAATATATATACATATCAATTAAATAACATTCATTAAATTAATATGTAACACTCAATTAAATCATTACCATAAATTACTTAATCTATTTATTTACTCAATAAATAATTCACATCAATATTTATTTAATTCAATAAATATTTAAAATTAAATATAAAATCTCAATCGTTATAATGTTCCCTCCTTAAAAGGATTCTGTCCCCATAATCACACATAAAAAAAATCTCGTCTATTACATTCTTCCCTCCTTAAAAGGATTCTGTCCCCAGAATCAGTATATAAGGGATTACACACAACTAAGCAAATAAATGCGGATAAGATTTCATCATAACATCTTCGAGTTCCCACGTAGCTTCTTCAGCACTGTGGTTCCTCCAGATTACCTTAACAGAAGGTATCACTTTATTCCTAAGTAATTGTTCTTTTCTATCAATTATTTGAACATGCACTTCTTCATATGTTAAGTCTTTATCAAACTGTAAAGGTTCATATTCTATTATATGTTTATAATCATGCTTGTATGGTCTTAACACAGAAATATGAAAGATATTATGTATATACTCGAGCTCCGAAGATAATGCAATCTCGTAAGCAACCTCGCCCACCTTTCGTAGTACCTCAAAAGGTCCAATGAATCGGGGACTCAGCTTCCCCTTCTTACCAAATCGAATTTTCCCCTTCCAGGGAGATACTTTCAGGAACACGAAACTTCCTGGTAAGAATTCTCGGTTCTGTCGATGTAAATCGGCATACTTCTTCTGTCTGTCTTAAGCAGCAACTAATCTCGTTCTAATCAGCTTTACAATTTCGACGGTTTGTTGTACCAATTCCCGTCCCAACAATTGACGTTCACCGACTTCATCCCAGTACAAAGGTGTTCTGCATTTTCTGCCATATAACGCTTCGTAAGGCGGCATGCCTATACTCGCATGGTGACTATTGTTGTACGCGAACTCTACCAATGGTAGATGATCCTCCCAGCTTCCTTTGAAGTCCATAACACAAGCTCTCATCATATCCTCAAGCGTTTGAATCGTTCTTTCACTCTGGCCATCGGTCTGAGGATGATACGCTGTACTCATTCGCAATTGTGTTCCCATACATTCTTGCAATCGCTTCCACAAATTAGACGTGAAACGTGGATCTCTGTCGGACACAATCGACACCGGAACACTATGTCGAGAAATAATTTCCTTCACGTAGAGCTTCGCTAGTTTATCCAGGTTGTACTTGACCCTGATCGACAAAAAGTGGGCTGACTTCGTCAGTCGATCCACTATAACCCATATCGCATCATATCCCTTCTGAGTCGTTAGGAAGTCCTACCACAAAATCCATCGTGATGTGCTCCCACTTCCACTCTAGAATTTCTAATGGTTGTAGCAAACCACTCGGTCTCTGGTGTTCTGCTTTGACTTTCTGGCACGTTAAGCATTTCGCAACGCATTCAGCCACGTCCCTCTTCATATTCGGCCACCAGAAATGATGCCTGAGATCCTGGTACATCTTCATACTCCCAGGGTGAATAGAATATCTAGAACTATGAGGTTCTCTCAAAATCTCCTCTTTGACCTCTGGTACTAGCGGTACCCAGATTCTACCTTCAAATCGTAACAGTCCTTCATTATCGACATTGAACTTGAACTCTTCGCCATCAGTTAACCTCGTCCGAATCTTTTCACATTCTTCATCATGAAGTTGTGCTTCTTTCACTTTGTCTATTAAAGTAGAACCAGTGGTTACTTGAAACAACATCTCATCCGATTCTTTCGAAAACTTCACTTCTAACTCCAATCTAGCCATTTGTTTTATTAACCGATCTTGATCAGTTAACACGTTCAGCTTCTCCCGACCTTTTCTGCTCAAAGCGTCGGCAACAACGTTAGCTTTACCCGGATGGTAAAGTATCTCGCAATCATAGTCTTTAATCAGTTCCAACCATCTTCTTTGGCACATGTTCAAATCCTTCTGGGTAAATATATACTTCAGACTCTTGTGATCTGTGTATATTTCACACTTCTCTCTATATAAGTAGTGCCTCCAAATCTTTAGGGCAAACACTACTGCCGCCAATTCTAGATCATGGGTCGGATACCCCTTCTCGTAATCCTTCAGCTGACGTGACTCATAGGCAACGACTTTGCCGCTCTGCATCAACACACAGCCAAATCCTTTATGTGAGGCATCGCTATATACTATGAAATTTCCCGAACTATCTGGTAAAGACAATACAGGCGCAGTACTCAACCTCTTCTTCAGCTCTTGAAAACTGTCCTCACACTTCTCCGTCCAAACAAACTTAACTGTTTTACGAGTCAAATTCGTCAATGGAGTTACGATTCTAGAAAAGTCTTGAATAAATCTTCGTTAATAACCTAGCCAATCCTAAGAAACTTCCCACTTCAGACGGCGTCTTCGGCTGTTCCCAACTATTTACGGCCTCAACTTTCGACGGATCTACCGAAATACCATCCTTGTCGATCACGTGGCTAAGAAATTGCACACGTTCCAACCAGAATTCACATTTTAAGAATTTAGCGTAAAGGCTTTTCTCGTCTCAGGGCTTCTAAGGTTAGTCGTAAGTGTTCAGCATGCTCCTCCTCGGTCTTGGAATAAACCAGGATGTCATCTATGAACACTACCACAAACTTGTCCAGAAATGGCTTGAACACCCTGTTCATTAAGTCCATAAATGCAGCTGGGGCATTCGTGAGACTAAATGACATCACCAAGAACTCGTAATGACCATACCGAGTTCTAAAAGCTGTTTTCGATATATCTTCCTTCCTCACCTTCAACTGATGATACCCGCTTCTCAAATTAATTTTCGAGAAGTATTTCGCACCCTTCAGTTGATCAAACAAGTCATCGATCCTAGGTAAAGGATACCTATTCTTGATCGTAACTTTATTCAACTCTCTATAATCAATGCAAAGACGCATCGACCCATCCTTCTTCTTCACGAATAAGACAGGCGCTCCCCACGGCGAAACGCTCGGTTGAATATACTTCTTGTCTAGCAGTTCTTGCAGTTGAACCATCAGTTCCTTCATCTCGACTGGAGCCATTCGGTACGGAGCCTTTGAAATCAGAGCAGTTCCCGGCGCTAGATTGAGCACGAACTCTGTCTCCTTATCTGGCAAAAGTCCTGTCAAATCGCTTGGAAAAACATCCACAAACTCCTTAACTACCGATATCTCCTCCACCTTCGGGCTTTCCTTACGCGAATCTACTATGTAGGCTAGATATCCTACACAGCCTTGCGTCAGAAGTTTCTTGGCTTGATAACCGTCAGACAACTCGCTTGCCTAGGCAATTTGCTACCATAGAACACCAACTTTGACAGAGTCATAAGGTTTACCGACTTCTTCTGACAGTCGATTACCGCCTCATGGTTGAACAACCAATCCATACCTAGTATGACGTCGAATTCCCCAAGTTTTATCGGAATCAAATCTACTCTAAGCTCCTGACCCTTAATGTCCAATCTACAGTTCTTATAAACGCTCCTAACAGGAATAACCTCCCTACTCGCAATCTCTATGTTCAAAGGGTAAATTAACTCCTCTAAAGGTAAGTTTAGGGTTCTAGCAAAATCATCAGATATGAATGAGCAAGTAGCACCCGAATCAAATAATACATATGCATTTATACTATTGATCGGAATAATACCTGACACCACATCTTTTGATTGCACAGCATCCTGCACCGTCATATTGAATGTCCGTGCAGTGGGTCGAACAGCTTGCAATGGTGCAGCGATAGTAACGATATACTGCCGCTTCCATTCCCTCCGCTCCCTGTTGACCCTGCTGTCAGCTTCTTCGGGCAGTTGCGAGCCATGTGATCTTTGGATCCACATGTAAAGCAAGCTCCCTTCTTCAGTTTTGGGCAATTAGGCGCAATGTGGCCTTCCTGACCACAGTTGAAGCACACCCGCTTCCCCTTCATGCACACGCTAGTGTGATTCTTACCACATGTAGCGCATGCTTCGAACTTCCTCTTCTGCTGGGTTCCTTGCTGACTCCCAGCAGAGGTATTATCGGACCACTTCCTCTTCTGGTTCACAGCGTTGCTACCCCCAGTCTTGGTTTCTACCTCATTCTTCTTCTTCTTATCTTGGTTGAACTTCGTCACCGCGTCGCTTCCTCCTTCAGCAAGTATGGCTTTCTCCAACACCGCTGCAAAGGTACTCAGCTGGAACATGGAAATCTTGCTATAGAGCCAAGGCTTCAGTCCCCGTTCAAACCTTCTCGCCTTCCTAGCGTCAGTGCTGACCTGGTATGTAGCGAACCTGGCCAACTCGTTAAACTTAGCGGCATACTCAGACACCGTCATCCCTCCCTGCTTAAGTTCTAGGAACTAGACCTCCATCTGGTCCTGGGAACTCACTGGAAAATATATCTCGTAGAACATTTCCTTGAAACATTCCCACGTGATGACTCCCTCTCCCTCTAGAGTCTTGTTAGCCTGCCGCCAAAAGCTAGCATCCGACTTCAACATGAAAGTCACGAACATTGTCTTTTGGTCTTCTCCTACCCTAGCCACGTCAAATACCTTCTCTATTTCCATAACCCATGTCTGAACTTCAATAGGGTTAGTCTATCCTTTGAACTCAGGCGGTCCTACTGCCTTGAATTGCTTGAAAGTAGTACCCTGCACTTGCGGCTGATTCGCAAGAGCTCCTGTAAACAGATTCACCAACTGCTGAACCGAATTGGGATTCGTTCCCTCGTTATTATTGTTGTTCGTCGAACCCTTGGGATTTTGACGTGTTACTCTTCTTCTAGGAGGCATTTTCTGTTAAGAAAATATTATTATTAGACCCTTTATTCAATTATTAAGTACTCTAGTTCATACTTAAACGTTCGAATAACTTAGTTCACATAGAACACCAAGCACGTCAATCAACTTCTTTTATTCATTAGTCGTAGTTTAAAAAAACATCAATTAGACAGTATTTCTGCCATTTACATCATCCTTCCTGAACTGGAAAAGTTGCAGGATTATATTATTAACTCATCCTATTCTTATCTCAAATTATGGAATTTACATTATTTAATACAAAAAGCAATACATAAATAAAAGCTCTACTACTACTGCTACTGCTACTACTACTATTACTGCTACTGCTGCTACTGCCTAGGCATATTAATATGTCGCACAGCCTCTCTGCGTTCCTCTTCCATTACCCGAAATTCCGTTCTTCGGTCCACCACATACCACGGTAATCCTTGGAACTGAGTTGGGTAGTAGAAAATACGGTCCTGAGCTCTCTCTATCGCTGTATGAAAAGTATATTTCGTTTCCCTCAGCTTGGCTCTCTTGGCTTAGCTTCACGTTCAGCTCGATCGGCTTGTTGATTAGCCCTCAAGCTTGACTCTTCAGCTCTGGCACGCTTCCTCGACTCCTCCTGGATGTCTTTCTTTAGCTTTGCCAATTCAAAATGAGCAGCATCTATTTCGACCTCCATATGTATCAGGTTCCACTGTGCATCTCCTAGTGCACTATCCATCTCTTCGATAGTCTCATCACGTTGCTGAATAGTCTCCTCGAGATCTCCTATTCGTCCATGAAGTTCCACATTGCTATCGTTGACTGCCTCGTACATCTCAGCACTAGTAGAGTGAAGTGGGAATTCCTCTTCGGGATCCTCTTCCTCCTCTTCCTCCTCTTCAGACTCGTCCTCGTTCTCATCCTCTGGAATAGGTGTCAACTCATGCTCCCGACCAGCTACGGTGATCACTGGAGATGGCTCTCTCCTAACCAGCTGCTCCCAGACAATATGTATGTCACGGGGCTCTTCCTCTTTAGGCACCTGAGGTACATCCTCTCTAGCCTGACTAGGTTCTCCCACGTTCGACATCCTGACAAAAGAATTTTAAAGTTCATTATTACGTGATAACGAATCGTCACTCTTCGAATACTATAATGTAAACACGTAGCACATAAGGTAGTTTATTATCTTTACCTATC
The DNA here is from genome assembly GCA_020205555.1 of Panax stipuleanatus. NCBI lineage: Eukaryota > Viridiplantae > Streptophyta > Magnoliopsida > Apiales > Araliaceae > Panax > Panax stipuleanatus. Next base: position 147,262,979 of record CM035124.1, read on the forward strand.
ACACCTATCTTTTCGATCTTACCTATAAGCCTACTAACCTAAGGTTTTTCCCCACCTAAGGTTTCATAACCTATAGCTTTGATACCAACCTGTGACACCCCCAAATTCGGGTACTTCGTTTCCACATGATTTGGTGTTCACTTTCTAATATAACATACATCTACCCAATAAATAATGTAAAATAAACTACAACTTAAATTAGAATAGATAAATCTCCCTTAAAACAAGGGTTACAACCTTTTCAAGATAATCCCGGTTTACTCTAACCTTGACATGAATATAATAAAGTGCGGAAACAAAAACATAACATTCAAGTCTTATTACAATCATTCTCAATATAATAAAAAAAAAACAAGTCTTCACTTGCTTTGCTTTCCCTTGCCCTTACTCGTAGACGGAGCATCAGCGTTATCAACCTTAACTGAAATTGTTATTTAATGCAAGAGTGAGCAAACCACAGCTCACTGGAGTTTAACAATAACATAGACATGAAAGGATATATTTAAAAGAATCTGAACAACTTAGCTTGCTTCAATAATAAAGAATTGAATAATAATTCTCTATCAACATTAAAATTCGAATATAGAATTTATTTGAGGGTCATAAGCCCTTTGAACTCTTATCCTAGGTTATAAATATTTCTATTTAAACCTTTAACAGTCAATAAGACTATGGACCTTAACTCGTACTTAGGAGGATCAACCCTTCGTACCATGTATTGTGCACAGACATCTTAACGCTATGCGTAGTAACCTCCTCTAGTAAATAGGGTTGTTCAACTCAGTAATTTGAATTCAAGTCCACACCAAAGAAAGTTTGGTTTGGATAAGCTTACAAGGGTAATTTAGAATTCACGTTCATCAACTAAGGATTAGTTGAATCGACTTCCAATAATACATAAATAAAAGAATTATGAATTAACATATGCTTTAGAATCAACTTAAAGCATTTAAAATAATACCTGGATCTTACTTGAACAATAAGTTAAGATCATTTCAATTAAATAAACAATTGTCCAATACATAAATAGAAAAAGACATTCTTAACAAGAATATATGAACTCAAGAAATTATACAAGATTAGGGTTTAGAAAACTTGCATAAAATTAACGAGTTTAGGGTTTAGAAGACTTGCATAAAATTAACGAGTTTAGGGTTTAGAAGACTTGCATAAAATTATCGAGTTTAGGGTTTAGAAGACTTGCCTCAAGCGCAAGCTACTTAATTCAATTCACGTACTTTAATACTTCCTATACACATTCAATTATAATAATCTAAATCAGTTAACACATAACTAATTCACATAAGTGGTTAACCCTCATGGTTAACTCACTCTACTTAAATAAACAATAATAATTAACTATCACATAGTTAATCACATCACACATATAGTCACATAATTAACTTAATTATGTATTTAACTAAATTATAATTCAAACACTTAATCAAATTATAATTACCATTTAAATTATAAATAATTATAATTTAAAATCAATTAAACTACATTCATACATTTATAATCACACAATTTATAATTAATCATGTAATTATCAATTTAATTAATAATTACTTAAACTATACCATGCATTATAATTACACAATTTATAATTAATTATGTAATTATCAATTTAAAATCCACAATTAAACATGCATTTATTAAATTATAATTACATAAATTATAATTTAAATTAACATCTAATAAATCAACCTTTATTCATTATAATTTAATTATAATTTAAAATTAAACATTTACTTTTGATTATAATTATTTAAATTATAATCATATATCACATTTAAATAATAATTCAAATCATACTTTAAGGTTTTCAAACCTCTTTTCTTTTCTAAATATAAATTTGTCAAAATTATGTTAACAACATGTTGTAGCAACTAGATACATGCTCACTGTCATATCATAATTAAAGTAGGTTCAAAATCAACACTGCACAATTAGCTAACCTTCACTGCCTAAGCACTGTGCCCGGCGCAGCTGCGCAGCCAGCTGCCCTATAACCGGCGCAGCTGCGCAGGGAAGGATTCTGGGAAAGGCAGTTGGCGCAGCTGCGCTGCTTCTGGCTGTGTTACCGGTTCAGCTGCGCAGGAACACGGAGAGAGGCAGACAGCAACGACACCCTGCTTCACTGATTAACCCATACAAGCCAACAATCGGCAATTCACAGTAACTTAAACATTGTAAATCATACCTATGCAATAATACATGTATATAACATGCTTCTAAAACACAAAACCATCTAAACAATGATAATCACAAATTTTAAAATCTAATTTGGCCATTTTCATGAAAACTCATATTTTTCATAAAATAATTCACTGTAACTATTTTTCTCCATCAATTCGAACTTATATACATGCATTACATACGAAGTTGAAGATAGCATCCAGAAATTACTTAATAAGCATATTAACACATACCAATTGCATGAATTTCTCAATTAACATTAACCACACTCATGAAATTCCATATGAACTCATATAAACATGAATTTTCTGTTAAAAATATATTTCTACAGTAATTTGATTTTTGAAAATCCTCTTATGTCATACAATTACCACAATCAACACATGGATACAATACATATATATAAAATTCATGATTACATAATTTCATGAAATTCGCAGAAAACTAAATTTACAGAAACTCAAAACAACGAAGAACAACTGATCACAATTCTTTAAAACTATAAGATATTAATTACCTTTTTGATGATTGGAGAAGAATACAATGACTAATTCTAGCCTTCACAAATTTCTTCTTCCTTCTCTTCTCTAACTTCTCTGCTCTTCTTTTCTCTTTTTGTTCTTAGCTTTACAAACTAACTTCTAATCTAACGTAGTATAGATATATTATAACTGATATAATATACGTATACTAATGATATATATAACTGCTAATTACTTAATATATATAATAAATACATTTATTATATAAGTTACAAAATTCAAAAAACCACAATGCCTTGTTTGGCAAAACAAGGTTATTTTCAAAAATTGATTATTAATGCTAAGGCCATGTTTGGTAAACAGTTTATTTAAAAATAGTTTTTTGATAGTTAGGGCCCTGTTTGGTAGAAATAGGTTTAAAACAAATACAAGGGCCTTGTTTGGTAAAAAATCATTTAAAAATTCTTTTCCTTTTATTTTAATAAATTATTTTGACACATACTTTAATGTCATATTTTAATCAATTAAATATTAATCATCTAATTTAATCAATTAAAATCTAACATCCATTAATCACATAAAATTTGCCACATAATTATAATTACTCGCTAATTATAATTCATGTAACACTTCATCACATAATTCATCTAATTCAATTATCTCAATTAAATTAGAACTATAATATAACATTAATATATATACATATCAATTAAATAACATTCATTAAATTAATATGTAACACTCAATTAAATCATTACCATAAAGTACTTAATCTATTTATTTACTCAATAAATAATTCATATCAATATTTATTTAATTTAATAAATATTTAAAATTAAATATAAAATCTCAATCGTTACACTATACACATACATATTTAATCACAATAACCTAAATTAGTTAAGACGTAACTAATTCACATAAATGGTTAACCCTTATGGTTAACTCACTTTAAATAAATAAATAATTAATCATCACATAGGCATGCTCACATAATTAAATCAGTTATGTATTTAACTAAGTTATAATCAAATAATTATAATTTAAACACTTAATCAAATTATAATTACTTAAATTATAATTACCTTTAAATTATAAACAAATTATAATTTATAATCAATTAAACTATATCATGCATTATAATTACACAATTTATAATTAATCATGCAATTATCAATTTATAATCCATAATTAAACATGCATTTATTAAATTATAATTACATAAATTATAATTTAAATTAACATCTAATTGATTAAAATAAATCAACTACTATTCATTATAATTTAACAAAACTATGCTTTAAATTAAACATTCACTCTTAATTATAATTAATCAAATTATAATTAAGTAGCTCAGTTTACAATTAAATAATTATAATTTAATTAAGGTTTTCAAAACTTATTTTATCTAATTATGAAATTATCAACTTCATGTTAACACAAGTTATAGCAGCTAGATGTATGCTCATTATCTTAGCAATAATGTAACTTAGGCATGAAGACAATCTGTACAATTGTTTAAAACACACTGTCGCTACACAGAACCCGGCGTAGCTGCGCAGCAAAAGGCTTTGGCGTCGGCGCAGCTGCGCAGGTGCTTAATCTGGGAAACTTAGCCGGCGCAGTTGCGCTGCTTCTACCTGTGTTACCGGCGCAGCTGAGCCAGAACGCGGCAGAAACAATGCAGTTAGGCACCCTACTTCACCGTTCATCCCCATATGCCAACAATCGGCAATGCACAGCAACACAAACAAAGTAAAGCTTATATATGCACTAATACACATGTTATATATACTACAAATCGCAAAATTTGTCTAAGTAATAAAAATCAAAGGTTTAAAGAACTCAATTTTTGACATTTTTATAAAACTCATATATTTTACAAAACCATTCACTGTAAATCAAATTCTTAAGGAATTCAACTTATAACACATGTATTATTTCTATGATTCAAGATAACATCACAAACAATTCCAAACAAGCATATTAATACATACAACTTTCATCAATTTACTCTAAAATTGGTCAAAACCATATAAACCTATAAGAACACAAGTTTTCAATTTAAAACATATTTTAACAACAATTTGTTTTTCAAAAAATCCTTGTTTATGGCGTACCATTCAATCACAATTTACAAACAATTTCTACATATTTATACCAACATCACCATTACATGGAGAATATTTTTTCACAGAGAACTCAACATGAGGAAAACAACTGTATAAAGTTTTAAAAAAACATAAAGTAGTGACTATACCTCTTTTTTTTGCTTAGATGATTGAAGAAGAAGAAGATAACTTTTGTGTTCTAGCAATTCCTCTCCTTCCTTTCTTCTCTAAATTCTCTTTTTCCTTTCTCTGCTCTTCCTTCTTCTTTGTTCTTAAAAAAACATAGCGTATAATAAACTAACATAGTTTTTCCCTAACGTAGTATATATATATATAACTGATGTATTAATAATATACGTATTAACTATTACTTAATACTATAATTTAAATTAGCAGTTACAAAATTCAAAAGCCACAAAGCTATGTTTGGCAACATGTAGTTTTTAAAACTAATTTTATTAAATTAACTATGGTTTAGGTAATTTAGGTTTAAGCTAGTGTAAGGGCCCTGTTTGGCAACAGTCTTTTAAAACAAAGCAAGGGCCTTGTTTGGTATAAATCATTTTAAAAATTATTTTCTTTTTATTTTAACAACTTATTTAACACATACTTTAATGTCACATTTTAATTAATTAAATATTAATCATCTAATTTAATCAATTAAAATCTAGCATCAATTAATCACATAAAATTGTCACATAATTATAATTACTTGCTAATTATAATTCATGTAACACTTCATTACATATCTCATCTAATTTAATTATCTCAATTAAATTAGAACTATAATATAAAATTAATATACATTAATTAAATAAATATTACACATTCATTTAATTAATATATAACACTTAATTAAATCACTCCATAAATCACATAATTTATTTATTTAACTCAATAAATAATTCACATAAATATTTATTTAATTCAATAAATATTTAAAATTAAATATAAAATTTCAATCGTTACAGTAACTGTGATTCACCAAAGTCGGGGGGGGGGGGGGGTGCCTAACACCTTCCCCTCGCTTAACCAAGCCCCGAACTTTAAGAATCTCGGTTTCAAGGCCAAGTTTTTATATCATTCATTAATTGGGCCTACTTGCAAAATCAAACAAAACTCGGTTGAGTTTGTACAACCATTTTAAAATATACCAACTGACGACTCTGTAAACCTTTCAGATCGTTGACATGATACATGTAGGCCTTTTCCTAAAAAACTTCACCCTTCAAAAAATAGATAACACAAACAAGGGTAGAAAAAACAAATTTTAGGAAGAGGAAAATCTGTCCAAAGCGATAAGATTTTTTTTCGACGTCGACAGTAGCGACTCTGCTGGGGACTTTGGTGGGCTTAAGCCACGCTCGAATTTTTTTAAAATTTCCCTTTTATATCTGCGTATGTGTGGATGCTGCGTTTTACATTGGATGTATGTGAATGAATTCTTTACTTCTTTATGTTAGTGCTTCGCACAATGTCATCATTTCATACGGCGAGACACGATGTATGTCAATGTATGTTTTGTGATTCCTCTACCAGGAGGCGAACCCGTCGGTGTTTGATTATTGGACTTAAAGGAGACTAATCTTGCGAGGCTTAGGAAAGGCACCACTCAGATCCGCTCCAATTGAAAGATCAGATTATTTTCCCCTCTAGTAGATTGCGAAGATCTAGGGACCTTCATGCCAAAAAACCGCGAGAGTAACCTAAGATAGGTCAGCCTCTGATTGACCAAATCCGAAGGGAAGCTTCTTCATGCTTTCCTCTTTCAATTCAATGTAAAGTTTTCTAATTCAAATGTAAATTTCAAGATTCAATATGAATATACATTCCATGTCTTGTAAATCATGTCATACTATCTTGTCATCAAAATAGCTAACCTTTGTTTTACAAGATAAGATTAAAAAAGCTCAAAAATAAATATATTGCATAGCATGCATCTGGCTGATACCTACAATCAAAAATTAACACACCTACTTTTATTGTAGGGAAAAATTGGTCCCATCATCAGATCAAATTTTAAGAAAGCACTAAGCCCATCTCCAAACATGGCATCGAGTGCTCAACCTGAATCCACCCCTGTCTCTGGAAAGGAGTTTGAAGGATTAAAGAACCAGATGGCAAAATTAGCTATTTTCCTCCAAGAACAAAGCAAAGGTCTTCAGGTAAAACAAACCCCCGGTCAGAAAGAATCATCTACACCTAGTGGCAGTCAAGATACCGGAAAGAAAGATATACAGATCCCTTAATCCCAGAACTAGGATCCAACTAACAAAACCCTGGAAATCATCAACCTTGATAAAAAGCAGGAAGCTGGTGATAATCTGAAAAAGGTCTGACAAATGGAAGAAACAATCCGGTCCATCAAAGGGACTGGGGCATTTAGGAGTGTCAATTACTCAGATTTATATATATTTCTAGGGGCTCGATATCCCGATAAGTTTTAAGTGCCTGATTTTTAGAAATATGATGGATTAGGAGATCCCTACACCCATTTGAAGGTATTCATCTGAGAACTCGGATCCAATAAGAGGACGGGAAGCTCAGAATGCAATTGTTCCAGAAAAATCTGACCGGAGAGGCTAAAGCCTTGTATTCCCGACTGGACAATTCAAAAATTCACATTTGGGAAGACTTGGCACATGTCTTCCTCAATCATTACAGCTTCCAGTCTCAAATGGCTCTAGACAGATATCAAATCACCAAAGTCAAGAAGCAAAACGCTGAGTCATTTAAAGAGTATGCCCAACGATGGAGACGGATGGCGGCAAATGTCACCCCGCCCATGATAAAGACTGAGATAGTCCTGACCTTCATCTATATTCAAAAAGCTCCATATTACAAAAGGGTCCTAGCAGGCATAGGAAAACCATTCTCGGAGATGATCAAACACGGAGAGATGCCCAAAATGGGGCTAAAGTCTGGGAAGATAAAAGATCTTACCGCCTTAGAAGCCGTGGTCGAGTATATCCAATCTGGGAGTTATGGGAGAAATCCCCCGAAAAGTACACAAGAAGAAGGAAGAAGAAAAGTCCTTCATACTACAAGGACAAAATCAAAGAGGCAGTTCTAGCAGCCTGCTTATTCAAAGGGGAAACTATCACCCTTTCCAAGCTCCTGCACAACCTTCAAATCCTCCCTTTCAAAAAATGGGAGAGGTAAGACATCGAAGAATGTTCACCCCCTTGGGAGATTCACTAAAAAATGTGCTGAATCTCTTGACAGCACAAAAGAAGATGCTTCAGCTCCTTCCGCCAGCCAGTTCCGGCGGAAGGAATTTCGACTCAAGTAAAAAGTGTGCATACCATTCCGGATCACCAGGCCACGACACACAAGACTGTTGGTGTCTCAAACAAAAAATCCAAGACTTGATAGACAACAGAGAGATTGTGGTGACCAAACTATAGCAACCACATGTGCAAGATAATCCTCTCCCTCAACACAATGAGGAGAGTGTTAATATGATTAGCACTAAGAGCGGAGAAGGATCCAAATACCTCCGGTATGTTGCAGAGTAAACTTAATCAAGTTCCAATTGCCAGACAGTTGGGAGTTCTCATAAAGGAAATTCCTGATGGAACAGGAAATCAAGCTTATTAAAGAACATATTGGACAGTTACCGGAGCTGGTCGTGTATCAACATCAGATAACCAGACAGCTGATAAATCAGACCAACCAGCACGAAGCAAGTCCTTTTACACCAGAACTTAGCCCCATTGCTATGAGGGATCATTACCCGTTTCATGAATGTGAACCCTGGGCTGACAAGGTGGTCAAGGAAGAGAAGTTCCACGCTGATAGGGAATTTGCCTTACAAGGGAATTTCACTAATTTGAATCAGCCTATGAAAGAAATCCTCCAAATGCTGATCAATGAGGGGATGGTTGCGAATTTGTTACCCCCGGTAAACCCTCGATACAGAAAATTCAAGCCTGATCGGATCTGTCAGTATCATTCCAACGCACCCGGTTATGACACCGAGGATTGTTAGGTACTTCGTCACCTTATTCAGAATCTGATTAAAAGTGGTGAGCTGATAAAAGCAAATCAAGACTATGGCTATCCCGATGAGGAAGCACTCTTTATTCCCATGGCATGGAATCAGAAAGTAGTACCTGTAATTTCCTATGAGAAGGATATACCTATCACGCCCCTGATACTATAGGGGAAGTAGGTCCAAGAAGGGATGAATCCTATAAAAGTGGTTGCGCCCGAGCCCCTAATATTTCCCTTCAGACCACAATACCCTATTGTGAGCCTGAAAAGAGTCCCATGGAACTACGGGAAAGAGGAAGGCTCAAACTCAAACAACATTGCCAATATATAAAAGGAAAATCTGTTGTACCTACCTCAGCGGGTGATCAATTCAGTCATTAAAGCTAAAGGGAGAGTGGCTAAAGATAAAATTGAAGAATTCCTCATCAAAATGGTGCATAATAAGATCAAGGTGGTGCAAAGCTTGAAAGAGGCACCCAAATAGCTATCCATCCTGGATCTGGTCTTATCCTCAGAGGATCATCACAACATTCTGGTGAAAGTACTGGAGGAAGCCAATCTGCCGAAGATGGTTGATATTGAGAAGTTCCGTTATGTGATAGAGCACATCTTTAACATTAATGTGATATCTTTCACTGACGATGATATACCCGCAGAAGGGACGGGTCATTGTAAGTTATTGCACATAGTAATGATGTCATCAGGGTATGTGATTGGAGGTGTGCTGATAGATGGAGGATCATCTTTGAACATCTCTCCCTACGACACCTTGGAAAGAATGAAGATCAACCCAAACCGGATCTGTACTAGTCATATAGTTATCCGTGCTTTCAATGGATCTCATCCAGAAGCTATTGGGGAGATTGAGCTTCCACTGGAGATTGGTCCCCGTACGTTCTATGTATCCTTCCAGGTACTCAACATTATCACCAGATAAAACTTGTTGTTGGGAAGGTTGTGGATCCACATGGCAGGAGCAGTCCCATCCACCTTCCATCGGCAACTCAAGTACAATATTGATGACAACCTAATCATGGTAAATGTCAAACCAAAAAACCCTATCTGCATATAGGGAGACATGTCGGTGATCAGTCTAGATGAAAGGGTTGAACCTGCTAGTTTTCAAGCATTGGAGGTGAGCAATACTCAGTTCCTACCTGTTGGGGCACCAGCTTTGAAACCAAAAGTTTCCCTCGAAGTAATGACGGTTGGTCAGGAAATGGTATCTTTGTGTTTTCGCCCTAAAAAAGGGTTAGGAAAAAATCAACAAGGTATCAAGAGTCCGATGCAAATCCTGAGCCAGTCAGGGAAAGCCGGATTAGGCTATTTAGCTGGGTCAAACCGTCGAAACCCACATAAGAATCAAAAAGTTTATGTTTTAACAATTCTGCTGCCAAACCTCATTGATGTCGGGTTTGCGAGACCAATGAGAAAGATTTCTATTATTGTGTTAGCCATGATGTTTCCTTTAGTCATACCAATGAGTGAGAGAAAAGCCCCAAAGCTTAAGGGGGATATCAAAAAGGGAAAAGAAAAGTTCCTACACGAAGGACGAGACCAATTTGCCAACATGTATTTTCTGATGCACTACGAGGGTATGAACGATGATATCCTGTACACTGATGAAGAAGATCAGAGCCGAATCCCTCGCATCAAGAGGGACAAAGGTAACAACTCAAAGAAGAACCCCGGCCTTGAGCTGTAGGATGTGTCAGTCGTCATCAAAGAAGAGGCAGATGAGCACAACTCCTTTATCCTCCCTATCCATGAGGACTTGGCATTAGACAATTGGAGCACCGTCACTTGCCTCATTCAAAAAGGGTAAAAGGGCAGAAAGTTCATCTTCCCGGGAGCATGGTTTCATTTACTGCTTATTTTATTGCACAGCTACAGCAGTTACTTTTGTCATGCTTTTGCTAAATGCTTTGTAAGTTTAAAAAGTCTCATATATTAAAGTAAAAGCATTTTATTTTTAGAACTCCAGAATTGAATTTGTTTGTCCCTGCTGATGAGATAGCAAGTTTTCACAATAACTACAACTTTGATGTAGAACTGAACTTCGACTTGATGGAGATAGATCAAGAGGAGATAGATGACTCTGAGGTTCCCGAGGAGATCAAATAATAGGTCAAAGACAAACCCAAATCCAACCTCGATCAAACCACCACTATCAATATCCGAACCTTATAAAACCTTAAAGAAATCCAGATAAGCATAGACCTCACCAAAGACCAAAAAGCTAACCTGATTGAACTATTAACTCAGTTCCAGGATTTGTTTGTATGGTCACATGAAGACATGATTGGCCTGTTCACTGTCATCCATCGACTGCCCATTAATGATGGATTCAAGCCAGTTAAACAAAAGCTTAGAAGATTGAAACCTGAATGGAGTCCGAAAGTCAAAGAAGAGGTTGTCAAGCAATTCAGAGCTGGTATCATCATGGTGTCAACATACCCGGAGTGTCTGTCAAATATAGTTCTCGTGCCTAAGCCCGGAGGGAAGGTGCGAGTATGCGTGGATTATCGAGATTTGAACAAAGCTTGTCTCAAAGATAACTTCCCAATAACTTTCATCCACATCTTGATAGACAATACAACACAGTATGGCATGTATTCTTTTATGGATTGCTGTACTGGATATTATCAAATCATGGTTGCTAAAGAGGACAAGGAGAAAATAGCCTTCATCACTCCCTGGGGAACTTTCTAGTATAGACGTTTGTCTTTCGGCCTTATTAATGTCGGTGCCACATATCAGCTAGCCATGATGGCCCTTTTTCATGATATGATGCACAAGGAGATAGAGGTCTATGTGGATGACATCATCATTAAATCTCAGAAGGAGGATGACCACATCAGCCATCTCAAAAAGCTTTTCAACAGGTTACGCAAGTACAACCTAAAGTTAAATCCGACCAAATGTGCTTTTGGTGTCAAATTAGGCAAGTTGTTGGGATTTCTAGTAAGATTAAAGCCATCACATAGATGTCGGTGTCCCGAATAGAGAAGGAAATATGGGGATTCATGGAAAGAATTAATTTTATAAGCAGGTTCATTTCCCAACTCATAGCAACATATGAACCCATCTTCAAACTGCTAAGGAAGAATTAATTTATGAAATAGAATGAAGATTGTCAAAAAGCCTTCCTTTCCATCAAGAAGTTGTTGATTGAAGCACATGTCTTGGCACCCCCAAGGGATAATGCTCCCCTATTTATGTACGTGTCCGTTAATGCCAATGCAGTGGGTTGGATGCTGGGGCAGAAAGACGATAGAAGCAAGGAAAGAGCTATCTATTACCTCAGTAAGAGATTAAACAGCGGCGAGAAGAAGTACACGCTGATTGAAAGGACATATCGTGCATTAGCATGGGCCGCCATGAGATTACAACATTATTTGCATGGGCACACGACCTACCTCATATCCCACATGGAAACACTGAAGTACGTATTCGGCAAACCAATGTTCAATTGTCGATTGTCCAAATGGAAGTTGATCCTCCAACAGTTTGACATTGTCTATGTGACTCTGAAGTCCATCAAAGGTTAGGGCATCAAATCGCGCTACTTCGTTAAACTTAGCTGCGTACTACGCCACTGTCATATCACCTTGTTTCAGTTCTAAGAAGTTTACCTCCATTCTATTCTTCATGCTTTTCGGGAAGTAGTTCTCAAAAAACAACATCTTAAACCTATCCCAAATTATTGTCCCTTCTCCAGCTCTCTGCTGATTCGCCTCCCATAAATAGTTCTCCTCTCCTCTCATCATATATGTAGCAAATATCGTCTTCTGGTCTTCGCCCACACGAGCTATAGTGAAAGCCTTCTCGATCTCCTTGATCCAGGTTTGCGCAATTATCGGGTCAGTAGTACCCTCGAACTCTGGAGGTCCTACACTCCTAAAGTCTTTAAAGTGTGTGACTGGTACTCCTTGAGGATTTGGGAGAACTGGTTCGTTGTTCCTTCCACTAAGGGCCTCTCCTAACAGATCTACTAGATTCTGGATCGTGTCTACTTGTTCCCTCTCATTGTTCACTGACTCCTCAGGTGCAGTCAATCTACGTCTGGGCGACATTATCTGCATCACAAATTTTCATTTTATTATTACTCAGTTATATTACTTAAGTATTTCTTTTAATACTAAAGGCATAAAATTTTATAACATATTTCTTAAAAAAGCTTCATTTATATTCATATGCCAACTCGTTTCATTACATGATTTCCCCTAGCATATTTCTATAAATGTTATCACATATATCCCCTAATATCACAAAAGACAGGGAACACTAACATCCTACCATACTACCCCTCTATCAAAAGCTTACTCGGGGTTTACATCACTATCCCACACTTTACACAAAAAGTAGGGATTACAACACATTATATACAACACATAAAGTAGATACTACTACTAGACTGACTAAGGGTCTCATCCCATCATCCCACGCTCCACAGCGCTCTTATACTCGATCTGTGCTATATACGCCATCAACTCTCGGCTCAAAGTATGTAGGGTCTATCCCTGCTTCGCTGGGTAATGGTACATAACGTAAAGCAATCTCTCAAAAACCGAACGAAACACGTACCCCATCTTGTTTATTTTCCTCTTCTTGTATCTAACCTCATCTTTCAGGTCATCTGCTCTCTCATGGGCAACCTCCCACTTCTCCTCGAAGTGTATCCTATCCATCACCTCTAATTCCAACTGAGTACGGAGTGCTTCCTTCTCAGTCTTCTCGCTCAATTCCCTCTGTTCTACCTCTTCCAGCTTTCCTGCCAGATCTACGTTTCTCGCCACTGACTTGTGAAATAAAGTCCCCATCTGAATTCCAGACTCCCTACGATAAGCAATCTCCACCTCTAACTCCTGCATGGCTAACTTTGTAATACCCGAGAATTTTCATATATTATTAAATAAATATATTAATGGAAATGAGAATTTATTTGAATATAAATGATTTTGTGTTATGAGATGAATTAATTCAATTATATATAATTGAATAATTATAATAATTGAGAAATTGGTGGAGTTTGTGATAAACTCGTTGATTGCCTTGTGTGGCACAGTGACGTAATATAAGAATGATTATATTAATTTAAGCGAACAATTAATCTATATTAATTGTTAATCGAAGAATATTAATTAACTGTTATAAAATACTAATGAGGATTGATTAATAATATGTGATTATTATTGCAAGAAACATAATAATAATGAGCAACGTGTTTATAAATATAATAAGATTTATATCAAAGTGATAGTTAATCATATAAAGGTTAATTAAATTATTATGGAGGTTAACAATTATATTGATTGATGTAGGATATGTGTATATTATTAATTAATATTCAATTTATAAGATGAGAAATTATATGTGCAAGCATGCGAATTAAATGTATAGTAACTATATGTTATGATATGTGTAGGTGACAAATGATGTGTGGATATACATTAAAATAATGTATCATGGATCTATTATAAATAATTGTTGAGTAATACAATTTAATAATACATGAGATAATGTAATGTGATAACATCCGATTAAATTATACCAGTGTGATAAAAATGTACATGAATTATATGTGCACAATTCACACTTATTACATTATGTGAATCCATGTTAGTATCATTAGAATTACATTGTAACTATAATTGTGGCCTAATTATATAGTATATATACATGTAACATATTTTGGCATAAGTGTTGTGTATATATACAAATTATAGAATGCTGATATATGGCCTTGTTCCAATATAATAGTCACCCTCCTTCTCCTTCACGTGTATGGCAAAAAGGCTAAGGCCTATTCTCCCATTCTTCTCCCAAGCTTAGCTAGCAATAATTATATGAGGAGTGGCTCTAATGATGGCTTTCAACAACTATCTACCAACTTCCTCTTATCTAGCATGCAATTCAAATTTCTGTTAGTTTGAAATAGTAGGCAATTGCATTGTCTGTATCTTGTTTTCTCTATAAATATGGCTTCCTTTCTTCCCATTTCACATTGCTGAGATTTTGTTTGAGTTGATAAGTTGAGAGCATATACACAATAGCATTGTGAGATATCAGCAAGCTTACTCCATAACAGAGGTATAAATCCTCTTCGTGTCTTCATTTTCATTTTCTGTCAAAAGAACTCCATTGTTGTTCTCTGAGTTTTGTTGAAATTCTTGATTATGCCAAATTGGTTCATGATTGGTTTGTAGAACCCTTATATTGTTGTTATATGAACATACACACATGATGGAACCACTGAATAGTCTTTCATTTCCATTGTTCCTCTTCAATTTCTGTAAATACATGAAATTCGTAAATTAAGTTAGAGTTCATGAAATTGGGAATTGATAATTGCTATTAACAGTTATATAAACATATATGTATGTGTTAGTAAGTTAAACAAGTCTAATATCTGGGTTTGGTATGTTGAAATCGATGAAATGGGAGGTTTTGGGTCGTTTTTCGCTGCCGTCTGAACCGGAAAACTGCCTCGACGCCGCATCGCCGCAGTCCGCGCCGCAGCGCCACATGAGCCGCAGCCCGTGCCGCAGCGCCGCACGCAGCGCCACTCGCGCCGCAGCGCCAGTAGTGCCGCGCCGCAGCGCCAGCCTCTGTGTTCAGTTTTCTGCATTCTGCAACAAAACTGTTATGTACCAATTGTTTGATTTTTGTTTAAACAAGCATGGGAGCATGATTAATACATATATATAAACCTAATGAGGCAATGTAAGCATGTTTTAGTATATTAGCATGCATGGTTAACCAAACGACACATAGTTTGGAAACGAATTTAAAGTTTCATAAAGGACGTTAACATATATAAAGCATGTTTACATACTGACCTTGCAAGCACGTTAGTACCACCTAGAGACACATGAAGTGCATGTTAGCTTATCTATATTGGTTCCGTAATAAAATGTGAACATGTGAACCTAACTAGTGCTCATTCCTAACAAAAATGTAAGTTTGAAGGTGGATATGATCATGTAAATGCTATATAGTCATTTTGATGTTATGAGCATGTTTAGATAACTTTGAAATATATGAATGAAGCCTTAACTTGTGTTTATATAGTTCGTAAGGAAGCATGAACATGTTAGGCTCTATTAGTAAGATTCACCAATAGAAATACAAGCCTTGCACATGAGCATTAACACGATACGTGGAAATTTAAATTCTGATATTATGGACACATGTGATAGTACTCTTAGACTCATTCATGTGTCATGCATATATATATACCATGATTGGTTGACGTGATTAAAGTTTAGCATAAACAAAGCATGTTTTCAAGATAATAACAATGCTAGCTACATATATGCAATACGAGTACTCATGAGCATGACTAATACAAGTTATATGAATATCTTATGTGTTTAAAAGCAATCATGTTAGACCATATGAGTTCGTGTCCTTGAATGGCTTTAAGTATTAACTTAAGAACCTATACCATGTACGATTGGATTTGGAAAAGTTATAAAAGCATAAAAGTATCCTTTAAATATGAATACATGCTACGCGATATTATATGATGTTACTTGAACCCGATTTTGACGGTTAACTTAAGGAGATGCCGTAACTTGCTAAAATGAAATATATTTAGTATTGATTGTGGTCTTATGTGATATTAATAATATGCAAGCATGTTTGCTAATTGTTGAGATCTTATATAATATGAGAATGCGTTTAAACTCTAAAGAAGGAACGTTAAGGATAGAAATTATATTCTATATAACTGTGTAGCTAGGTAAAACTTAGCTTATGTGTTGATCGTATATTCAAAGAGAAAATGTGAAGTTAAATTATATGACTAATGAATATCATATATATACGTAACTGTATTACGATAGGAATTCGAAAGTGTTGATTGCTTTTCGTGGATAAACTACGCTAAAGGCAAGTTCTCTTACTTACACTCTTTTAAAGTGCAAGTATCCTAACCGACGCATTACTTTATGCAAGGAAATCTATGATTGTGAAAGTTTCCTAACTTATACTCTTTTACTATGCAAGTATCCTATCTTGTGTATTGCGAACTAGTTTCCTATTTAATCGGTTGAATCGAATTAGCATACTTGAACTCTTATTTCATTAAAGCTATTATTCATGTTGAACTTAGTATTGTTCTTGAATATTGTGAAAGTGTCTATGCCATTTGATTCGGCTGGACTTATGTTATTGAAAAGCAACCCAAACTAATTGATTGGTGCGGGATCTTGTATTTGACTGAGAAGAACAACCTTCTTTGAAGGAAATATATAATTATCGGAGAACCGACGTGCACACTTGAGTATGGTTGATTGTTATGCATAACAAGGGTACTTTAGGCTGATCACCTGTTCTACCTGTTTTTGTTGGATTTTCAGTTTATTACTGTCAATTCTAGTAGAAGTTCATAGTCCGTAGTGACTACTCAGTATTCAATTATTTGAAATCTTGAATTGACTTATTATTGAATCATATTGATATTATCCTGTCCTTAGCGACTGATATTGAGAACTGTTGATATTCTTGTTGTTCTTGAACTATCAAATCTTGTTATACCCTTTCGAGAATTGAGAATCTTATTACTCACCCTTATTGTATATTACTTGCTGGGCAATTTGTGCTCATTCTTGCTTTCCCTAAAACATTTCAGTTCAGGCAGAGCATGGTGAACCTTCGGGCGTTGATAAGGGCAAGGGCAAAGCTACCAACTAGCTTATGTCTGTTATGTTTTAAATACATTAATATTGTATGAAGATGATGTAGTAAGACTGGATTTGATTATGTTTAAGCTTAAGTTAGATTATGTAATAAGTCGTTAACTGATATTATTATGTAATCTATTAAGTACTGTAGGTTGCGAGACTTGGGGGAATAATTATAATAAATCATTGTAAATTATTCTAGAATAGATTTTCCGCTGTGATCGTATGATATTTAATTATTATTATTGTGATGTATTACCATGAGCACGTGATGAACCGAATTCGAGAGACCAAGTGGCGGTCCTGGAATTTGGGGGCGTCACAGGTTGGTATCAAGCCGTAGTTATAAACCTTAGGAACGAGTGTCCTTAGACTATAACTTAGGCGAACTTAGAAGTTAGGAAGGAGATAAAACTCATGTAGAGTTTTCCTTGAGAGACTTAGTCTGTTATGAAATGTAACTTCATTCTATACAATGAACTTATATTTTGTTTAACATTCTAATGGAGATGCTATTTCTTATCTTGTGTTTGTGAGTGTAGGATGGCAGACACAGGGGTACCTAGTAGAGTTGCAGAGGAGGAGTCCAGGGATATACACGTAGTATACGAGGCACCTCTAGAGGCTACACCAGTGCAGGCTGTTGCACCATTCGAGTCTGACGACGAGGACGAGATTGAGATAGAGTCCGATCTAGAGGAGGAGCCGATGGAGGATGAGCCAGTAGAGGACTCTGATGAGGCTACTGTAGAGGAACAGATGTTAGGCGAGTACGAGGAGCGTATTCTGGAGTTAGACTGCAGAGTCCAGGAGCTAGAGGCAGAGGCCCACGAGAGAGAGTCTGAGTTCCAGAAGCTGAGGGACGAGGACCACCAGAGGAAGCTGGCTATGCAAGAGTTAGAGGTGGAGATTGCCTACCGTAGGGAGGCAGGGATCCAGATGGGGACTCTATTTCACAGGTCAGTGGCTAGGAATGTAGATTTGGCAGAGAAGCTAGAAGAGGTTGAGCAGAGGGAGCTGAGTGAGAAGACTGAGAAAGAGGCACTCCGTACTCAGCTAGAGTTGGAGGTGATGGATAGGTTACACTTCGAGGAGAAGTGGGAAGCGTCCAATGAGAGAGCTGACGACCTTGAGGACGAGGTCAGGTGCAAGAAGAGAAAGATGAACAAGATGGGGTATGTGTTCTGTTCAGCTTTTGAAAGGGTGATTGATGGTGTGTACCACTACCCGGCAGAACAGGGACAGACTCTACATACCTTGAGCCGAGAGCTGGTTGCGTATATAGCACAGTTGGAGTACAAGAGCGCAGTGGAGCGCGGGATGATGGGATGAGATTTCCTTAGTCAGTCTAGTAGGTAGTACTAGTTGTGTCTTTATGTATTGTATATACTATGTTGTAATTCCGATCTTTTGTGTAAAGATGTGGGATGATGAATGTAAACCCCTGAGTTAGCTTTTGTTAGAGGGGTAGTATGGTAGTAGGTTGGTATATTCCCCGTCTTTTGTGATATTAGGGGATATATGTGATAACATTTATAGCAGTATGCTAGGAAATCATGTAATGAAATGAAATGGCATATGAATATAAATGGAGTTGATTTTAGAAACGTGTTATAAATTTATTCTTTTAGTATTAAAAGAAATACTTAAGTGATATACTTGAATAATAATAAAATGAAAAATTGTGATGCAGATAATGCCGCCCAGACGTAGATTGACTGCACCCGAAGAATCCGTTAACAATGAGAGAGAACAAGTAGACCCTGATCCAGAAACTGGTAGACTTGTTAGGAGAAGCCTTAAGGGGAAGGAACAATGAACCCGTTCGCCCCGAACCCTCAAACTGTGCCAGTAACAACCTTTAAAGACTTTAAGAGTGTAGGACCCCCGGAGTTCGAGGGAACTACCGACCCAATCGTCGCACAAACGTGGATCAAAGAGATCGAAAAAGCTTTCACTATAGCTAGCGTAGGCGAAGATCAGAAGACGGTGTTTGCCACGTACATGATGAGGGGAGAAGCGAACTACTGGTGGGAGGCTAATCAACAAAGAGCTGGAGAAGGGATAATAGCTTGGGATAAGTTTAAGACACTGTTCTTCGAGAATTACTTTCCAAAGAGTATGAAGAATAGGATGGAGGTGAAATTCCTAGAGTTAAAACAAGGTGAGATGACGGTGGCGCAATACGCGGCTAGGTTTAACGAACTAGCGCGATTTGCGGAGCACCAAGTTGGTGATGAAGAGAGGAAGGCTAGACGCTTTGAACAAGGGTTGAAGCCATGGCTGTTCAATAAGGTATCAGTTCTTCAAATTGATTCCTTTGCAACATTACTGGAGAAGGCAATCATTGCGGAAGGTGGCAGTGAGGCCTTAAGTCTGTATAACAAAGAAAAGAAAGGAAAGAATACTGGAGGAGAGAATCGTACGGGAGGAAGCAGTAGCGGAGGAAGCAACTTGGGAAAGAGAAAGTGGGACAACAACAACAACAACAAAAACAACAATAATAATCAATCAGGGAATTTTCGTGGAGGTCTTCAAGAAGAGGGCTGAAGGATGCCCGAAGTATGGGAAGAATCACCAGGGCGAGTGCTGGAAGGGACGTGGCACTTGCTACAACTGCGGACAGGAAGGGCACATCTCGCCCAACTGTTTGAAACCGAAAAAGATACAAGGATGCTTTGCTTGTGGCTCGACGGAGCACCGAATTAAGGACTGCCCAAAGAAGGAAGTGGCGGGGGTAGTAATCAGCAAGGAGGCAACAAGCTGATGATCGGTGGACCGGCACAATCCAACCGCCCAACCGCCAGAACCTTTAACATGACCGTCCAAGACGCAGTGACTGCGAAGGATGTGGTGTCAGGTATAATCCCAATCAATGATATAAATGCTTATGTATTATTTGATTCGGGTGCCACCTGTTCTTTTGTATCTGAAGAATTTGCTAGTAGACTTAGTACACCTCGAGAACTATTAGAAATCCTTTGATCATAGAAGTTGCTAATAAGGAAGTGATCCCTGTAGAATACGTTTATCGAAATTGTCGCGCAAATATTAGTAAACATGAACTGAGCGTAGACTTGATTCCTATTAGGACTGGGAGAATTTGACGTAATACTGGGAATGGATTGGTTGTATAACCATGCTGCGATAATTGACTGTCAGAACAAATGTGTGAACCTTCAGACTCCGAGTAAGTCTAAGGTAGTGTTTTATGGTAGCTCATCGCTTAAGCAATCGTGTTGCGTTACGATGATGCAGGCCGAAGAAATTGTTAAGGAAAGGATGTGGAGGATATTTAGCTTACATCGTTGATACTCGGAAGAAGGGAGTAGAAATTAAGGATATATCCGTAGTTAATGAATTTCAAGACGTGTTTCCGGACGATCTGCCTGGTCTTCCGCCAGACAGAGAAATCGAATTCGTAATAGACTTAGCACCGGGAACGGCACCGATTTCGAAAGCTCCATATCGTATGGCGCCAGTAGAAATGAAGGAATTGATGATACAATTGCAAGAATTGTTGGATAAGGGTTACATTCGACCGAGTGTTTCTCCTTGGGGAGCACCAGTACTATTCGTTAAGAAGAAGGACGGATTGATGAGGCTCTGTATCGATTATCGAGAATTGAATAGAGTAACGATTAAGAACCGGTATCCGCTACCGAGGATAGACGACTTATTTGATCAACTGAAGGGAGCAAAGTGTTTCTCAAAGATCGACCTACGAACAGGATATCATCAACTGAAGGTACGGGACGAGGACATACCAAAGACTGCGTTTCGAACCCGTTATGGACACTACGAGTTTTTGGTAATGTCATTCGGATTGACTAATGCTCCGGCAGCATTTATGGACTTGATGAACCGAGTTTTCAAGCCATACTTGGATAAATTTGTAGTGGTTTTTATCGACGACATTTTGATCTACTCAAAGACAGAGGAAGAACACTCCGAACATCTAAAGATTATTTTGGAGGCACTAAGGAAGGAGAAGATGTATGCAAAATTTTCTAAGTGCGAATTTTGGATGGAGAAGGTTCAATTCTTAGGCCACGTGGTGGATAAGAATGGAATCTCTGTAGACCCTGCGAAGGTTGAAGCAGTAAGTAATTGGGAACAACCGAGAACACCGACGGAGGTGAGAAGCTTTCTAGGGTTAGCTGGGTACTATCGAAGATTCATCCAAGATTTTTCTAAGATAGCAACCCCGTTGACCAATTTGACTAGAAAGACGGTGAAATTTGTATGGACCGACAAATGCGAAGAAAGTTTTCAAGAACTGAAAAGGAGATTGAGCGAAACACCTGTGTTATCATTACCAGATGATGCGGGAAATTTTGTGGTGTATAGTGATGCATCGCACAAGGGGCTTGGCTGTGTGCTCATGCAACATGGCAAGGTTATTGCATATGCGTCACGACAATTGAAGGATTACGAAAAACGATACCCTACTCATGACTTAGAGTTAGCGGCAGGTAGTTTTGCGTTAAAGATATGGAGACATTATCTATACGGAGAAAAATGTGAGATATACATGGACCACAAAAGTCTGAAATATATCTTCACATAGAAGGAGTTAAACATGCGGCAGAGAAGGTGGTTAGAATTAATCAAAGACTATGACTGCGATATTCTTTATCACCCGGGAAAGGCAAATGTGGTTGCCGACGCTCTGAGCAGGAAAGGAAGGGAGAAGTTGTTTAATTTAACAACTCAGGAAGAGTTGATAAGAGAGATGGAGAAATTGGAGATAGAAGTAAAAGGACCAGAAAAGTCTGGTGAGAAGTTAATTGTAATGGAAGCTTGTCCGACGTTGTTGAATAGAGTAAAGGAAGCTCAGGAAAAGGATGAAGAGTGTGAGAAAATCCGAAAGAGGATCACAGAAAGTGAGGAAGAAAAATTTCGAATGGATAAAGACGGTATTTTGAGATTTGAAGGGAGAGTGTGGGTACCAGCGGTAACCGAGTTGAGGGAAGAGATTTTGCACGAGGCACACAATACGACATATTCCGTTCATCCGGGAGGCACAAAGATGTACCGAGATCTAAGGCAACATTTTTGGTGGCCTAATTTGAAACGGGAAGTCGCAGAGTGCGTCAGTAAATGCTTGACTTGCCAACGCGTTAAAGCAGAGCATCAGCGGCCAAGTGGTTTACTACAACCGTTAGAAATACCAGAGTGGAAATGGGAGCATATTACCATGGACTTCGTGGTAGGACTTCCAGTTACACAGAAAGGTTATGATGCTATTTGGGTTATCGTGGATCGACTAACGAAGACCGCACACTTTCTACCAATCAAGATCCGCTACAGTTTGAACCAATTAGCAAGCCTATATGTAAAAGAAATTATTTCACGACATGGAGTGCCGGTGTCAATTGTCTCTGATCGAGATCCGCGCTTCACGTCCAATTTTTGGAAGAGTTTGCAGGAAAGAATGGGAACGCAGTTGAGGTTGAGTACAGCTTATCATCCTCAAACAGACGGACAAAGTGAGCGAACAATACAAACGCTAGAAGACATGCTTAGGACTTGCGTGATGGATTTTAAGGGAAATTGGGACGACCACCTACCCTTAGTAGAATTCGCATATAATAATAGCTACCATGCGAGTATTGGCATGCCACCGTACGAAGCTCTTTACGGGAGAAAGTGCAGAACGCCGTTATGTTGGGACGAAGTCGGAGAACGACGAATACTCGGACCAGAGTTAGTTCAACAAACCGCAGACGTGGTGACAGTGATAAGAGCCAGACTTGTAGCAGCTCAAGATCGCCAGAAGAAATACGCAGATTTGCATCGGCAGGACCGAGACTTCAAAGTCGGCAGTTTCGTATTCTTGAAGGTATCTCCATGGAAGGGAAAAATCCGTTTCGGCAAGAAAGGAAAATTGAGTCCAAGATTCATAGGACCGTTCGAGATACTGAAGCGAGTGGCGCGAAGTGGCATACAAAGTTGCGTTACCACCCGAGTTGGAGCATATCCACAACGTGTTCCACATTTCCGTGTTGCGACCGTACAAGGCCGACTACAAGCACGTGATTTCTTACGAGCCCATTCAAGTGGAGAAGAACTTGGCGTATGAAGAAATTCCTGTCCAAATATTAGATAGGAAAGAACAAACTTTGAGAAATAAAGTTATTTCATCTGTAAAAGTACTTTGGCGTAACCACGATGTCGAGGAGGCAACGTGGGAGTTAGAAGATAGGATGATGAGAGACTTATCCCCATCTATTTGTATAACCTTGTAGCAATTCCGGGACGGAATTTTTATAAGGGGGGGAGGATGTAATACCCGAGAATTTCCATATATTATTAAATAAATATATTAATGGAAATGAGAATTTATTTGAATATAAATGATTTTGTGTTATGAGATGAATTAATTCAATTATATATAATTGAATAATTATAATAATTGAGAAATTGGTGGAGTTTGTGATAAACTCGTTGATTGCCTTGTGTGGCACAGTGACGTAATATAAGAATGATTATATTAATTTAAGTGAACAATTAATCTATATTAATTGTTAATCGAAGAATATTAATTAACTGTTATAAAATACTAATGAGGATTGATTAATAATATGTGATTATTATTGCAAGAAACATAATAATAATGAGCAACGTGTTTATAAATATAATAAAATTTATATCAAAGTGATAGTTAATCATATAAAGGTTAATTAAATTGTTATGGAGGTTAACAATTATATTGATTGATGTAGGATATGTGTATATTATTAATTAATATTCAATTTATAAGATGAGAAATTATATGTGCAAGCATGCGAATTAAATGTATAGTAACTATATGTTATGATATGTGTAGGTGACAAATGATGTGTGGATATGCATTAAAATAATGTATCATGGATCTATTATAAATAATTGTTGAGTAATACAATTTAATAATACATGAGATAATATAATGTGATAACATTCGATTAAATTATACCAGTATGATAAAAATGTACATGAATTATATGTGCACAATTCACACTTATTACATTATGTGAATCCATGTTAGTATCATTAGAATTACATTGTAACTATAATTGTGGCCTAATTATATAGTATATATACATGTAACATATTTTGGCATAAGTGTTGTGCATATATACAAATTATAGAATGCTGATATATGGCCTTGTTCCAATATAATAGTCCCCCTCCTTCTCCTTCACGTGTATGGCAAAAAGGCTAAGGCCTATTCTCCCATTCTTCTCCCAAGCTTAGCTAGCAATAATTATATGAGGAGTGGCTCTAATGATGGCTTTCAACAACTATCTACCAACTTCCTCTTATCTAGCATGCAATTCAAATTTCTGTTAGTTTGAAATAGTAGGCAATTGCATTGTCTGTATCTTGTTTTCTCTATAAATATGGCTTCCTTTCTTCCCATTTCACATTGCTGAGATTTTGTTTGAGTTGATAAGTTGAGAGCATATACAAAATAGCATTGTGAGATATCAGCAAGCTTACTCCATAACAGAGGTATAAATCCTCTTCGTGTCTTCATTTTCATTTTTTGTCAAAAGAACTCCATTGTTGTTCTCTGAGTTTTGTTGAAATTCTTGATTATGCCAAATTGGTTCATGATTGGTTTGTAGAACCCTTATATTGTTGTTATATGAACATACACACATGATGGAACCACTGAATAGTCTTTCATTTCCATTGTTCCTCTTCAATTTCTGTAAATACATGAAATTCGTAAATTAAGTTAGAGTTCATGAAATTGGGAATTGATAATTGCTATTAACTGTTATATAAACATATATGTATGTGTTAGTAAGTTAAACAAGTCTAATATCTGGGTATGGTATGTTGAAATCGATGAAATGGGAGGTTTGGGTCGTTTTTCGCTGCCGTCTGAACCGGAAAACTGCCTCGACGCCGCAGCGCCGCAGCCCGCGCCGCACGCAGCGCCACTCGCGCCGCAGCGCCAGTAGTGCCGCGCCGCAGCGCCAGCCTCTGTGTTCAGTTTTCTGCATTCTGCAACAAAACTGTTATGTACCAATTGTTTGATTTTTGTTTAAACAAGAATGGGAGCATGATTAATACATATATATAAACCTAATGAGTCAATGTAAGCATGTTTTAGTATATTAGCATGCATGGTTAACCAAGCGACACATAGTTTGGAAACGAATTTAAAGTTTCATAAAGGACGTTAACATATATAAAGCATGTTTACATACTGACCTTGCAAGCACGTTAGTACCACCTAGAGACACATGAAGTGCATGTTAGCTTATCTATATTGGTTCCGTAATAAAATATGAACATGTGAACCTAACTAGTGCTCATTCCTAACAAAAATGTAAGTTTGAAGGTGGATATGATCATGTAAATGCTATATAGTCATTTTGATGTTATGAGCATGTTTAGATAACTTTGAAATATATGAATGAAGCCTTAACTTGTGTTTATATAGTTCGTAAGGAAGCATGAACATGTTAGGCTCTATTAGTAAGATTCACCAATAGAAATACAAGCCTTGCACATGAGCATTAACACGATACGTGGAGATTTAAATTCTGATATTTATGGACACATGTGATAGTACTCTTAGACTCATTCATGTGTCATGCATATATATATATACCATGATTGGTTGCCGTGATTAAAGTTTAGCATAAACAAAGCATGTTTTCAAGATAATAACAATGCTAGCTACATATATGCAATACGAGTACTCATGAGCATGACTAATACAAGTTATATAAATATCTTATGTGTTTAAAAGCAATCATATTAGACCATATGAGTTCGTGTCCTTGAATGGCTTTAAGTATTAACTTAAGAACCTATACCATGTATGATTGGATTTGGAAAAGTTATACAAGCATAAAAGTATCCTTTAAATATGAATACATGCTACGCGATATTATATGATGTTACTTGAACCCGATTTTGACGGTTAACTTAAGGAGATGCCGTAACTTGCTAAAATGAAATATATTTAGTATTGATTGTGGTCTTATGTGATATTAATAATATGCAAGCATGTTTGCTAATTGTTGAGATCTTATATAATATGAGAATGCGTTTAAACTCTAAAGAAGGACGTTAAGGATAGAAATTATATTCTATATAACTGTGTAGCTAGGTAAAACTTAGCTTATGTGTTGATCATATATTCAAAGAGAAAATCTGAAGTTAAATTATGTGACTAATGAATATCATATATATACGTAACTGTATTACGAAAGGAATTCGAAAGTGTTGATTGCTTTTAGTAGATAAACTACGCTAAAGGCAAGTTCTCTTACTTACACTCTCTTAAAGTGCAAGTATCCTAACCGATGCATTTACTTTATGCAAGGAAAGCTATGATTGTGAAAGTTTCCTAACTTATACTCTTTTACTATGCAAGTATCCTATCTTGTGTATTGCGAACTAGTTTCCTATTTAATCGGTTGAATCGAATTAGCATACTTGAACTCTTATTTCATTAAAGCTAGTATTCATGTTGAACTTAGTATTGTTCTTGAATATTGTGAAAGTGTCTATGCCATTTGATTCGGCTAGACTTATATTATTGAAAAGCGACCCAAACTAATTGATTGGTGTGGGATCTTGTATTTGACTGAGAAGAACAACCTTCTTTGAAGGGAATATATAATTGTCGGAGAACCGACGTGCACACTTGAGTATGGTTGATTGTTATGCATAACAAGGGTACTTTAGGCTGATCACCTGTTGTACCTATTTTTGTTGGATTTTCAGTTTATTACTGTCAATTCTAGTAGAAGTTCATAGTCCGTAGTGACTACTCAGTATTCAATTATTTGAAATCTTGAATTGACTTATTATTGAATCATATTGATATTATCCTGTCCTTAGCGACTGATATTGAGAACTGTTGATATTCTTATTGTTCTTGAACTATCAAATCTTGTTATACCCTTTCGAGAATTGAGAATCTTATTACTCACCCTTATTGTATATTACTTGCTGGGCAATTTGTTCTCATTCTTGCTTTCCCTAAAACATTTCAGTTAAGGCAGAGCATGGTGAACCTTCGGGCATTGATAAGGGCAAGGGCAAAGCTACCAACTAGCTTATGTCTGTTATGTTTTAAATATATTAATATTGTATGAAGATGATGTAGTAAGACTGGATTTGATTATGTTTAAGCTTAAGTTAGATTATGTAATAAGTCGTTAACTGATATTATTATGTAATCTATTAAGTACTGTAGGTTGCGAGACTTGGGGGAATAATTATAATAAATCATTGTAAATTATTCTAGAATAGATTTTCCGCTGTGATAGTATGATATTTAATTATTATTATTGTGATGTATTACCATGAGCACGTGATGAACCGAATTCGAGAGACCAAGTGGCGGTCCTGGAATTTGGGGGCGTCACAAACTTCCTCTGATGATCCTCGTCCCTCAACTTCTGGAACTTAGACTCTCTCTCCTTGGCCTCGGCATCCAACTTCTGGACTCTTCAGTCCAACTCTAGGATACGCTCCTCATACTCACCTAACATCTGCTCCACAAGATTGGGCTAGTAGGAGTCCTCCATGGGCTCCTCCTCTGAAGGCTCATCCTTAACTGGCTCATCCTCCATAGGCTCCTCCTCGGGGTCGAACTCCACCTCGATCTCATCCTCGTCGTCAGACTAAGATGGTGCAACAGCCTGCACTGGCATAGCCTCTAGAGGTGCCTCGTATACTACATGTATGTCTCTAGGCTCCTCCTCAGCCACTGTACTAGGTACTCCCATATCTGTCATCCTACAATCACAAACACAAGATAAAACAAATAACAACTCCATTAGAATGTTAAATCAAATATAAGTTCATTGTATAGAATGAAGTTACATTTCATAACACACTATGTCTCGCTCTAGGGAAAACTCTATGTGAGTTCTATCCCGTTCTAACTTCTATGTTTTCCTAAGTTATAATCTAAGGACACTCGCTCCTAAGGTTTATAACTACAGCTTTGATACCAACCTGTGACGCCCCCAAATTCGGACCGCCACTTAGCCACTCGAATTGGGTTCATCATGTGCTCATGGGAATACAATAATAACTAAAATCACATATTCACAGCGGAAAATCAAATCTAAAATAATTTACAATGATTTATTATAATTATTCCCCCAAGTCTCGCAACCCACAGTATTTAATAGATTACATAATAATATCCAATACAGACTTATTATATAATCTAACTTAAGCTTAAACATAGTCAACTCCAATCTTACTACATCAACTTAATACAACATTATAATATTTAAAACATAAAAAGAGACAAGCTAGTAGGTAGCCTTGCCCTTTCCCATATCAACGCCCGAAGGTCCACCCTGCTCTGCCTTAACTGAAATGTTTTTAGGGAAAAGCAAGAATGAGCAACAAGTTTGCTCAAAAAGTAATATAACAACAAGGGTGAGTAATATAATTCTCGAATCTTTAAAAAGATATGGCAATGTGTGATAGTTCAAGGATAACAAGAATATTAACAGTTCTCAATAATAGTCGCTAAGGACATAATAATATCAATGTGATTCGATACTAATTCAATTTAAGATTTCAAGATAACTGAATACTGAGCAGTCACTAAGGACTATGAAGTCTTACTAGAATTAACAGTAATATACTAAAAATCCAATAAAACAAGTACAACATGTGATCAGCCTAAAGTACCCTATATTATGCATAACATTTAATCATACTCAAGTGCGCGCGTCGGTCTCCCGATAAATATATGTTCCGTTCAAAGAAGGTTGATCAACTCAGTTAACACAAGAATTCCGCACCAATCAATTGGTTTGGACATCTTTCTAATCATGTTATAAGTCTAGCTGAATCAATTGGCATAGACGGCTCTTTAAATGAATAAACGAACAATTATAAGTTCAATACTCGAATCAAAGTTCAAGAATAAACAACTCTATTCTAATTATGAAGGATTATGTCATAGGATAAGAATCATGCTTTCAATTATTTATTTGTATAATCAATAATAGTACAAGCTCCAGTAATGCTCAATAAAGAGTAGGGTTCAAGTACTTGCACTTTAAAAGGGTGTAAGTTAGGAAACTTGCTTACAACGTTTCTCGAATAACACAAACACAAAGATAGGATACTTGCCTTTTGCGTAGTTTATGCACGAAGAGCAAATCAACACTTTTGAATCCCTATCATAATATAGTTACGTATATATATGATATCCATTAGTCATATATTATAGTTCCATATCTTATCTTGGATATACAATCAACACACAAGCTAAGTCTTAGCCTAGCTATCTAGTTATATCATATATAGTATCATACTAGTATAACTTTTATCCTTAACATTCCTTTTTTCGAGTTTAACATATTCTTATACCATTAATATCACATAAGACCACAATCAATACTAAATATATTTTATTTTAGTAAGTTATGGCATTTCTATAAGTTAACCGTCAAAATCGGATTCAAATGTCAACACATGATATCACATATCATGTAGTCATATTAAAGGATACGTTTATGCTTATTCAACCTTTTCACGTTCAATTTACATGATATAGGTTCTAGATCTATATTTTGAACAAATTAAAGCTTTACAACATCATGAAATCATGTAAGCTATTATGCTTGTTATTTTAAGCATACGAGGTGATCACGTAGTTAGTTTTAGGCATGCTCATAAGTATCTTTACCGCATTCATATTACTATCCTAAGTTCACCTTTACGTGTTAGGATCTTAGTTTAGGATTTCTAAGAATTTGAGGCCAAATACGGTCATGCAGTCACAACGCATACAATTTAATCATAGGTACATGCGAGAAGGTCATATAAATTGTAATATACATGCTTGCAATTATCCACATCATTTATTCATAATCAGCATTGTTTATCACTTTAAAAACATGCTTAAACTCATGCTTAGTTAACCTCTTATTGAATTTAACAAGTGAGTACACATGTATAGTATACTAGTGATGTTACACTCATTATTAAACATGTTAAAAATATCAGAATATGAATCTTAATACAACATATCAAGTCCATGTTCAAAGTACATGTTTCGTTAGTAAGTTCCATTAACGAAGTCTAACATGTTCAAGCTACCTTAAGATATATATATATATATATATATATATATATATATATATATATATATATATATATATATACACACAAGTCATCACATCCTTCATTCATTTCTAAACCATAATAACATGTATCAAAGTCAAAATATAAATATAATATATCCAAGTCCCTCTTTATAACTTTAAGTTCCTTTTGAACCCATACGTCATTTCGTCAAAAAGGTATACCATCTTGGTTTAAACTTGCTTACGTTAGGCCAATGTACTCATACATAAGTTCTACTCAAGCTAGCATGCTCATCAAAGTTATACAACAAACTATCACTTAGCAGAATTTTAGTAGAAATCAAAAACTGTAGCAGGGTTCCGGTGCAGCTGCGCAGCATGCCAAGGTTAAACCGGCGCAGCTGCGCCACCACTGGTTCTGGCCGGACTACAGTCTGCTTCTATAGTTAACAGCCCAATTCACAAAATTACTTCACGAATTCAATTTTTAAACATGCTACATTATATACTAACATGTTACTAAGTCTATATAACAACTAATAATCATTCTATAATTCAATTAACATGCCTTGCAACCAAAATCAAGAAATGAGAAATTGACAGAGAATGAAAATGATGAACAAGAAATGTAGTTATACCTTTGTAATGTAATTGTTTTTAACTGAATTCTCAACTCTTGGAATACATAACACTGATATATATATATATGTTCTCACTCTCAACACTTAAGAAATCTAAGCAAATTGCAAATGGAGAAGGAGAGCTCATATTTATAGAAAAACTAATATACAGACAATGCATATATACATCACATTAAACCAATAGGAATGTTGAATTGTATGGTGGCAAATAGGGGGTTGGTAAATGATTGTTAGATTTATCATGAATCCCACATCCTTGATCATCATGATCTACGAAAGCTATGAAATGTTTGCTGAGTTTGTGGAATATAGGCCTTAGACTTCATAATGCTATTCATGTGTAAAAGTTTGTGTCTATCAATATGGTACAAGGAATGGTATCTCAGCATTTGTAACATTCCACACTTAAACTATTATACATACATAACATATACTTATGTTGTAATTTGAATCACAATGCATTTTTAATAGGTAACAAATATTACAATGTAGCAAGTAGGGATACTTATATTTAACATATAATCCATCTACATTTTGTTAATATCAGATATAATTTTATCAGATATCACCATATTACATTGTCTCATTTATGATTAAATTCTATTATTTAATTATATTTTGAAGTAATCATCAACTATAATTGTTTATTACATATGATGTACTGTTTTAATGTATACTTATATACCTATTGTCACATGAGCATTATGTAGCTTATATACTTTAATCAATCTTAATACATGGTTCATATATATATATATATATATATAGTCACATAAATGTTGCACCACACTATATAATATAGTTGTATTCCATATACTTTATATTATTAATTATTGCATGCTCGTACATAACAATCAATATAATCTTATTATATTAATAACTTACTTATTTGTTTTATTATTCATAATGTCAAATAAATAAATTATTCATCTTATTGATTAATTAACAATAATATTAATTAATCCACTCCTTGCCAATTAATGAAATTATTAATTCCCACAACAATTGCTCATTTATCACGCACAATATATAAATATAAATCTTATTATATTTATAGACACGTTGCTCATTATTATTATTATATTTCTTGCAATAATAATAATCACATATTAATCATTATTAATATTTTATAACAACTAATTAATATTCTGTAATAACAATTAACAATTAATATAAATTAATTGTTCACTTAATAATTCTTTCGTTAATTAATATAATTATTAATATTTCTAATCATTGTGCCACACAAGGCATTCAATGAGTTTATCGCAAACTCCACATTTTCTCAATTATTATAATTATTCAGTTTAATATAATTGAGTTAACTCATCTTGTAACACAAAATCATTTATATTCGAATAAATTCTGATTCCCATTAATATATTCATTTAATAATATTGGGAAATTCTGGGGTATTACATCCTCCCCCCCTTATAAAAATTTTGTACTCGGAATTACTACAAGGTTACACAAATAGATGGGGATAATCCCTCATCATCCTATCTTCTAACTCCCACGTAGCCTCCTCGACATCGTGATTACGTCAAAGTACTTTTACAGATGAAATAATTTTATTTCTTAATGTTCGCTCTTTCCTATCTAATATCTGGATAGAAATTTCTTCATACGCCAAGTTCTTCTCCACTTGAATGGGCTCATAAGAAATCACGTG
The DNA here is from genome assembly GCA_020205555.1 of Panax stipuleanatus. NCBI lineage: Eukaryota > Viridiplantae > Streptophyta > Magnoliopsida > Apiales > Araliaceae > Panax > Panax stipuleanatus. Next base: position 147,295,846 of record CM035124.1, read on the forward strand.
CTTGTAGTCGGCCTTGTATCGTCGCAACACGAAAATGTGGAACACGTTGTGGATGTGTTCCAACTCGGGTGGTAATGCAACTTTGTATGCCACTTCGCCCACTTGCTTCAGTATCTCGAACGGTCCTATGAATCTTGGACTCAATTTTCCTTTCTTATCGAAACGGATCTTTCCCTTCCATGGAGATACCTTCAAGAAAACAAAACTGCTGACTTTACAGTCTCGGTCCTGCCGATGCAAATCTGCGTATTTCTTCTGGCGATCTTAAGCTGCTACTAGTCTGGCTCTTATCACTGTCACCACATCTGCGGTTTGTTGTACTAACTCTGGTCCGAGTATTCGTCGCTCTCCTACTTCGTCCCAACATAATGGCGTTTTGCACTCCCTCCCATAAAGAGCTTCGTATGGTGGCATGCCGATACTCGCATAGTAACTGTTATTATACGCAAATTCGACTAAGGTTAGGTGGTCGTCCCAACTTCCCTTGAAGTCCGTCACGCAAGTCCTAAGCATGTCCTCCAGCGTTTGTATAGTTTGCTCACTATGTCCGTCTGTCTGAGGATGATAAGCGGTACTCAACCTCAACTGTGTTCCCATTCTTTCTTGCAAGGTTTTCAAAAAATTTGACGTGAAGTGCGGATCTCGATCAGAGACAATTGACACCGGCACTCTATGTCGTGAAACAATCTCCTTTAAGTACAGACTCACTAACTGGTTCAAACTGTAGCGGATCTTGATTTGTAGAAAATGTGCGGTCTTCGTTAGTCAATCCATGATAACCCAAATGGCATCATAACCTTTCTGCGTAACCAGAAGTCCTACAACGAAGTCCATCGTAATATGCTCCCATTTCCACTTTGGTATTTCCAACGGTTGTAGTAAACCACTCGACCACTAATGCTCTGCTTTTACGCGTTGGCAAGTTAAACATCTACTAACGCACTCTGCAACTTCCCGTTTCAGATTGGGCCACCAAAAGTGTTGCCTTAAATCTCGGTACATCTTTGTGCCTCCCGGATGAACAAAATATGTCGTGTTGTGTGCCTCATGCAAAACCTCTTTCCTTAACTCGGTTACCGCTGGTACCCACACTCTTCTCTCGAATCTTAAGATACCGTCTTTATCCATTTGGAATTTCTCTTCTTCATTTTCTGTGATCCTCTTTCGGATTTTCTCACACTCTTCATCTTTTTCCTGGGCTTCCTTTACTCTATCCAACAATGTCAGATGAGCTTCCATTACAAACAACTTCTCTCCAGACTTCTCTGGTTCTTTTACCTCTATCTCCAATTTCTCCATCTCTCTGATCAATTCTTCCTGAGTCGTCAAATGAAATAATTTCTCCCTTCCTTTTCTGCTTAGAGCGTTGGCAACCACGTTTGCCTTCCTCGAGTGATAAAGATTATCACAGTTATAGTCCTTGATTAATTCTAACCACCTTCTCTGCCGCATGTTCAACTCTTCTGTGTGAAGATATATTTCAGACTTTGGTGGTCCGTGTATATCTCACATTTCTCTCCGTATAAATAGTGCCTCCAAATCTTTAACGCAAAAACTACTGTCGCTAATTCTAAGTCGTGAGTAGGGTACCGTTTTTTGTATTCCTTCAACTGTCGTGATGTATACACAATGATCTTGCTGTGCTGGATAAGCACACAGCCAATCCCCTTATGCGATGCGTCACTATACACCACAAAATTTCCCGCATCATCTGGTAATGATAACAAAGGCGCTTCGCTTAATTTCTTCTTCAACTCCTGAAAACACACTTCACATTTGTCTGTCCATGCAAACTTTAACGTCTTCCTCGTCAGATTGGTCAACGGGGTTGCTATCTTAGAAAAATCCTAGATGAATCTTCGATAGTACCCAACTAACCCTAAGAAACTTCTCACTTCCGTCGGTGTTCTTGGTTGCTCCCAATTACTTACTGCCTCGACCTTTGCAGGGTCCACTGAAATTCTATTCTTTTCCACTACGTGACCTAAGAATTACACCTTCTCCATCCAAAATTCACACTTTGAAAATTTTGCATATATCTTCTCTTTTCTTAGTGCCTCTAAAACAATCTTCAGATGTTCGGCATGCTCTTCTTCTGTCTTTGAGTAGATCAAGATGTCGTTGATAAAAACTACTACGAATTTATCCAAATATGGCTTGAAAACTCAGTTCATCAAGTCCATAAATGCTACCGGAGCATTAGTCAATCCGAATGACATTTCCCAAAACTCGTAATGTCCATAACTGGTTCGAAATGCAGTCTTTGGTATGTCCTCATCCCGTACCTTCAGTTGGTGATAACCTGTCCGTAGGTCTATCTTCGAAAAAAATTTCGCCCCTTTCAGTTGATCAAATAAGTCGTCTATCCTCGGTAGCGGATATCTGTTCTTGATTGTTACTCTATCAATTCTCGATAATCGATACAGAGCCTTATCGATCCGTCATTCTTCTTAACGAATAACACTGGTGCTCCCCAAGGGGACACACTTAGTCGTATGTAACCCTTATCCAATAACTCTTGCAATTGTATCATCAATTCCTTCATTTCTACTGGCTCCATACGAGATGCAGCTTTCGAAATCGGTGCCGTTCCCGGTGCTATGTCTATTATGAATTCAATTTCTCTGTCTGGAGGAAGTCCAGTCAGATCTTCCAAAAATACATCTCAAAATTCATTCACTACGGATATATCATTAATTTCTACTCCCTTCTTCCGAGTATTTATAATATAAGCTAAAAAACCTACACATCCTTTCCTTAACAATTTCTTGGCCTGCATTATCGTAAGACAACACGATTGCTTAAGCGATGAGCTACCATAAAACACTACCTTAGACTTACTCGGAGTCTGAAGGTTCACACATTTATTCTGACAGTCAATTATCGCAGCATGGTTATATAACCAATCCATTCCCAGTATTACGTCAAATTCTCCCAATCTAATAGAAATCAAGTCTATGCTCAGTTCATGTTCTCTAATGTTTGCGCGACAATTTCGATAAACATATTCTATACGGATTATTTCCTTATTCGCAACTTCTATGTTCAAAGGATTTTCTAATCGTTCTAGGGGTGTACTAAGTCTACTAGAAAATTCTTCAGATATAAAAGAACAGGTGGCACAGGAATCAAATAATACATAAGCATTTATATCATTACTTGGGATTATACCTGACACCACGTCCTTTGCAGCCACTGCGTCCTGGATGGTCATGTTAAAGGTTCTGCCAGTTCGACGGTTGGGCAGTTGGATTGTGTTGGTCCGTCGATCATCAGTTTGTTACCTCCCCCTTGTTGACTGTTACCTCCTCCACTTCCCTTCTTTGGGCAATCCTTAATCTGGTGCCCCGTCGAGCTACATGCAAAGCATACTTGTATCTTTTTCGGATTTGGGCAGTTGGGTGAAATATGCCCCTCCTGACCGCTGTTGTAGCAAGTGTCGCGTCCCTTCCAGCACTCACCCTGATGGTTCTTCCCATATTTCGGGCATCCTTCAACCTTCTTCCTGAAACCTCCACAAAAATTCCCTGATTGATTGTTGTTGTTTTTGTTATTATTCTCCCACTTCCTTTTTCCCAAGTTGCTTCCACCACCACTACTTCCTCCAGTACGGTTCTATCCTCCAGTATTCGTTCCTTTCTTTTCCTTGTTATACAAGCTCAAAGCTTCACTTCCTCCCTCGACGATAATAGCCTTCTCCAGCAGCGTTGCAAAAGAATCGATTAGAAGAACTGATACCTTGTTGAACAGCCACGGCTTCAGCCCTTGCTTAAAAATGTCTCGCCTTCCTTTCCTTATCTCCAACTTGGTGCTCTGCAAATTGCACTAGTTCGTTAGACTTAGCTGCGTACTGCGCCACCGTCATATCACCTTGTTTCAGTTCTAAGAACTTTACCTCCATTCTATTCTTCATGCTTTTCGGGAACGTCTTAAACCTATCCCAAATTATTGTCCCTACTCCAGCTCTCTGCTGATTCACCTCCCACCAATTGTTCGCCTCTCCTCTCATCATATATGTAGCAAATACCGTCTTCTGGTCTTCGCCCACACGAGCTATAGTGAAAGCCTGCTTGATCTCCTTGATCCAGGTTTGCACAGTTATCGGGTCAGTAGTACCCTCGAACTCTGGAGGTCCTACACTTTTAAAGTCTTTAAAATTTGTGACTGGTACTCCTTGAGGATTTGGGCGAACGGGTTCGTTGTTCCTTCCCCTAAGGGCCTCTCCTAACAGATCTACTAGCTTTGGGATCGGGTCTACTTGTTCCCTCTCATTGTTCACTAACTCCTCAGGTGCAGTCAATCTACGTCTGGGCGGCATTATCTGCATCACAAATTTTCATTTTATTATTACTCAGTTATATTACTTAAGTATTTCTTTTAATACTAAAGGCATAGAATTTTATAACATATTTCTGAAAAAAGCTTCATTTATATTCATATGCCAAATCGTTTCATTACATGATTTCCCCTAGCATATTTCTATAAATGTTATCACATATATCCCCTAATATCACAAAAGACAGGGAACACTAACATCCTACTGTACTACCCCTCTATCAAAAGCTTACTCGGGGTTTACGTCTCTATCCCACACTTTACACAAAAAGTAAGGATTACAACACAGTATATACAACATATAAAGTACATACTACTACTAGACTGACTAAGGGTCTCATCCCATCATCCCACGCTCCACAGCGCTCTTATACTCGATCTATGCTATATACGCCATCAACTCTCGGCTCAAAGTATGTAGGGTTTGTCCCTGCTCCGCTGGGTAATGGTACACACCGTCAAGCACTCACTCAAATGCCGAACGGAACACATACCCCATCTTGTTTATTTTCCTCTTCTTGCATCTGTCCTCATCTTCCAGGTCATCTGCTCTCTCATAGGCAGCCTCCCACTTCTCCTCGAAGTGTATCCTATCCATCACCTCTAATTCCAACTGAGTACGGAGTGCTTCCTTCTCAATCTTCTCGCTCAATTCCCTCTATTCTACCTCTTCCAGCTTTCCTGCCAGATCTACGTTTCTCGCCACTGACTTATGAAATAAAGTCCCCATCTGAATTCCAGCCTCCCTACGATAAGCAATCTCCACCTCTAACTCCTGCATGGCTAACTTCCTCTAATGATCCTCGTCCCTCAACTTCTGGAACATAGACTCTCTCTCCTTGGCCTCAGCCTCTAGCTCCTGGACTCTGCAGTCCAAATCTAGGATACGCTCCTCATACTCACCTAACATCTACTCCTCAAGATTGGGCTCGTAGGAGTCCTCCATGGGCTTCTCCTACGAAGGCTCGTCCTCAACTGGCTCATCCTCCATAGGCTCCTCCTCTGAAGGCTCGTCCTCAATTGGCTCATCCTCCATAGGCTACTCCTCGGGGTCGAACCCCACCTTAATCTCATCCTCGTCGCCAGACTCAGATGGTGCAATAGCCTGCACTGGCATAGCCTCTAGAGGTGCCTCGTATACTACATGTATGTCTCTAGGCTCCTCCTCAGCCACTCAACTATGTACTCCCATATCTGCCATCCTACAATCACAAACACAAGACAAAACAAACAACAACTCCATTAGAATGTTAAATAAAATATAAGTTCATTGTATAGAATGAAGTTACATTTCATAACACACTAAGTCTCGCTCTAGGGAAAACTCTATGTGAGTTCTATCCCTTTCTAACTTCTAAGTTTTCCTAAGTTATAATCTAAGGACACTAGCTCATAAGGTTTATAACTACAGCTTTGATACCAACCTATGACGCACCCAAATTCGGACTGCCAGTTGGTCACTCGAATTCGGTTCATCACGGGCTCATGGTAATACAATAATAACTAAAATCACACATTCATAGCGGAAAATCAAATCTAGAATAATTTACAATGATTTATTATAATTATTCCCCCAAGTCTCGCAACCCACAATACTTAATAGATTACATAATAATATCCAATACAGACTTATTACATAATCTAACTTAAGCTTAAACATAGTCAACTCCAATCTTAATACATCAACTTAATACAACATTATAATATTTAAAGCATAAAAAGAGACAAGCTAGTCGGTAGCCTTGCCCTTGCCCTTTTCAACACCCGAAGGTCTACTCTACTCTGCCTTAACTGAAATGTTTTTAGGGGAAAGCAAGAATGAGCAGCAAGTTTGCTCAGCAAGTAATATAACAACAAGGGTGAGTAATATAATTCTCGAATCTTTAAAAAGATATGGCAAGGTGTGATAGTTCAAGGATAACATGTATATCAAGAGTTCTCAATAACAGTTGCTAAGGACAGAATAATATCAATGTGATTCGATACAAAATCAATTTAAGAATTCAAGATAACTGGATACTGAGCAGTCACTAAGGACTATGAACTCTTACTATAATTAACAGTAATATACTGAAAATCCAATAAAACAAGTACAATAGGTGATCCGCCAAAAGTACCCTATATTATGCATAACATTTAATAATACTCAAGTGCGCGCGTCAGTTTCCCGATAAATATATGTTACCTTCAAAGAAGGTTGTTCAACTCAGTTAACACAAGAACTTCGCACCAATTAATTTGTTTGGACGACTTTCTAATCATGTTATAAGTCTAGCCAAATGAATTGGCATAGACGGCTCTTTAAATGAATAAGCGAACAATTATAAGTTTAATACTCGAATCAAAGTTCAAGAATAAACAACTCTATTCTATTTATGAAGCATTATGTCATAGGATAAGAATCATGCTTTCAATTATTTACTTGTATAATAATTAATAGTACAAGCTCCAGTAATGCTCAATAAAGAGTAGGGTTTAAGTACTTGCACTTTAAAAGAGTGAAAGTTAGAAAACTTGCTTACAATATTCCTCGAATAACGTAAACACAAAGATAGGATACTTGCCTTATGCGTAGTTTATCCATGAAAAACAAATTAACTCTTTCGAGTCCCTATCATAATATAGTTACGTATATATATGATATCCGTTAGTCATATATTATAGTTTCATATCTTATCTTGGACATACGATCAACACACAATCTAAGTCTTAGCCTAGCTATATAGTTATATCATATATAGTATCATACTAGTTTAACTTTTATCCTTAACATTCCTCTTTTTGAGTTTATTATATTCTTATATCATTAATATCACATAAGACCACAATCAATAGTAAATATATTTTATTTTAGTAAGTTATGGCATTTCTATAAGTTAACCTTTAAAATCGGATTCAAGTGTCAACACATGATATCACATAGCTTGTAGTCATATTAAAGGATACTTTTATGCTTATTCAATCTTTTCACGTTCAATTTACATGATATAGGTTCTATATCTATATTTTGAACAAATTAAGGCTTTACAACATTATGAAATCATGTAAGATATCATGCTTGTTATTTTAAGCATACGAGGTGATCATGTAGTTTGTTTTAGGCATGCTCACAAGTATATTTACCACATACATATTACTATCCTAAGTTCACCTTTACGTGTTAGGATCTTAGTTTAGGATTTCTCAGAATTTGTGGATAAATACGGTCATACAGTCACAACGCATACAATTTAATCATAGGTACATGCGAGAAGGTCATATAAATGGTAATATATATACTTGCAATTGTCCACATCATTTATTCATAATTAGCATTGTTTATCACTTTAAAATCATGCTTAAACTCATGATTGGTTAAACTCTTATTGAATTTAACAAGTGAGTACACATGTATGATATACTAGTGATGTTACACTCATTATTAAACATGTTAAAAATATCAGAATACGAATCTTAATACAACATGTCAAGTCCATGTTCAAAGTCCATGTTTCATTAGTAAGTTCCATAAACGAAGTCTAACATGTTCATACTACCTTAAGATATATATATATATATACACAAGTCAACACATCCTTCATGCATTTCTAAACCATTATAACATGTATCAAAGTCAGAATATAAATATAATATATCCAAGTCCCTCTTTATAACTTTAAGTTCCTTTTGAACCCATACGTCGTTTCGTCAAAAAGGTATAACATCTTGGTCTAAACATGCTTACGTTAGGCCTATGTACTCATACATATGTTCTACTCAAGCTAGCATGCTCATCAAAGTTATACAACAAACTATCACTTAGCAGAATTTAAGTAGAAATCAAAAACTGCAGCAGGGTTCCAGCGCAGCATGCCAAGGTTAAACCGGCACAGCAGCGCCACCACTGGTTCTGGCCGGACTGCAGTCTACTTCAACAGTTAACAGCCCAATTCAAAAAATTACTTCACAAATTCAATTTTTAAACAAGCTACATTATATACTAATATGTTACTAAGTCTATATAACAACTAATAATCATTCTATAATTCAATTAACATGCCTTGCAAACAAAATCAAGAAATGAGAAATTGACAGAGAATGAAAATAATGAACAAGAAATCTAGTTATACCTTTGTAATGTAATTGTTGTTAACTGAATTCTCAACTCTTGGAATACTTAACACTGATATATGTATATGCTCTCACTCTCAACACTTAAGAAATCTCAATAAATTGCAAATGGAGAAGGAGAGTTCGTATTTATAGAAAAACTAATATACAGACAATGCATATATACATCAAATTAAACCAATAGGAATGTTGAATTGCATGGTGGCTAATAGGGGGTTGGTAAATGGTTGTTAGATTCATCATGAATCCCACATCCTTGATCATCATGAGCTACGAAAGCTATGAAATGTTTGCTGATTTTGTGGAATATAGGCCTTAGACTTCATAATGCTATTCACGTGTACAAGCTTTGTGTCTATCAATATGTGACAAGGAATGGTATCTCAGCATTTGTAACACTCCACACTTAAACTATTATACATACATAACATATACTTATGTTATAATTTGAATCACAATGCATTTTTAATAGGTAACAAATATTACAATGTAGCAAGTAGGGATACTTATATTTAACATATAATCCATGTACATTTTGTTAATATCAGATATAATTTTATCAGATATCGCCATATTACATTGTCTCATTTATGATTAAATTCTATTATTTAATTATATTTTGAAGTAATCATCAACTATAATTGTTTATTACATATGATGTACTGTTTTAATGTATACTTATATACCTATTGTCACATAAGCATTATGTAGCTTATATACTTTAATCAATCTTAATACATGGTTCATATATATATATATATATATATATATATATATATATAGTCACATAAATGTTGCACCACACTATATAATATAGTTGTATTCCATATACTTTATATTATTAATTATTGCATGCTCGTACATAACAATCAATATAATCTTATTATATTAATAACTTACTTATTTGTTTTATTATTCATAATGTCAAATAAATAAATTATTCATCTTATTGATTAATTAACAATAATATTAATTAATCCACTCCTTGCCAATTAATGAAATTATTAATTCCCACAACAATTGCTCATTTATCACGCACAGTATATAAATATAAATCTTATTAATATGTATAGACATGTTGATATTTCTTGCAATAATAATAGTCACATATTAATCATTATTAATATTTTATAACAATTAATTAATATTCTATAATAACAATTAACAGTTAATATAGATTAATTGTTCACTTAATAATTCTTTCGTTAATTAATATAATTATTAATATTTCTAATCATTGTGCCACACAAGGCATTCAATGAGTTTATCGCAAACTCCACATTTTCTCAATTATTATAATTATTCAGTTTAATATAATTGAGTTAACTTATCTTGTAACACAAAATCATTCATATTCAAATAAATTCTCATTCCCATTAATATATTCATTTAATAATATTGGGAAATTCTCGGGTATTACATCCTCCCCCCTTATAAAAATTTTGTAATCGGAATTACTACAAGGTTACACAAATAGATGGGGATAATCCCTCATCATCCTATCTTCTAACTCCCACGTAGCCTCCTCGACATCGTGATTATGTCAAAGTACTTTTACAGATGAAATAATTTTATTTCTTAATGTTCGCTCTTTCCTATCTAATATCTGGACAGAAATTTCTTCATACGCCAAGTTCTTCTCCACTTGAATGGGCTCATAAGAAATCACGTGCTTGTACTCGGCCTTGTATCGTCGCAACACGAAAATGTGGAACACGTTGTGGATGTGTTCCAACTCGGGTGGTAATGCAACTTTGTATGCCACTTCGCCCACTCGCTTCAGTATCTCGAACGGTCCTATGAATCTTGGACTCAATTTTCCTTTATTGTCGAAACGGATCTTTCCCTTCCATGGAGATACCTTCAAGAAAATAAAACTGCTGACTTTATAGTCTCGGTCCTGCTGATGCAAATCTGCGTATTTCTTCTGGCGATCTTAAGCTGCTACTAGTTTGGCTCTTATCACTGTCACCACATCTGCGGTTTGTTGTACTAACTCTGGTCCGAGTATTCGTCGCTCTCCTACTTCGTCCCAACATAATGGCGTTTTGCACTCCCTCCCATAAAGAGCTTCGTATGGTGGCATGCCGATACTTGCATAGTAACTGTTATTATACGCAAATTCGACTAAGGTTAGGTGGTCGTCCCAACTTCCCTTGAAGTCCATCACGCAAGTCCTAAGCATGTCCTCCAGCGTTTGTATAGTTTGCTCACTCTGTCCGTCTGTCTGAGGATGATAAGCGGTACTCAACCTCAACTGTGTTCCCATTCTTTCTTGCAAGGTTTTCAAAAAATTTGACGTGAAGTGCGGATCTCGATCAGAGACAATTGACACCGGCACTCTATGTCGTGACACAATCTCCTTTAAGTACAGACTCACTAACTGGTTCAAACTGTAGCGGATCTTGATTTGTAGAAAATGTGCGGTCTTCGTTAGTCAATCCATGATAACCCAAATGGCATCATAACCTTTCTGCGTAACTAGAAGTCCTACAACGAAGTCCATCGTAATATGCTCCCATTTCCACTTTGGTATTTCCAACGGTTGTAGTAAACCACTCGACCACTAATGCTCTGCTTTTACGCGTTGGCAAGTCAAACATCTACTAACGTACTTTGCGTCTTCCCGTTTCAGATTGGGCCACAAAAAATATTGCCTTAAATCTCGGTACATCTTTGTGCCTCCCGGATGAACGAAATATGTCGTGTTGTGTGCCTCATGCAAAACCTCTTCCCTTAACTCGGTTACCGCTGGTACCCACACTCTTCCCTTGAATCTTAAGATTATGTCTTTATCCATTCGGAATTTCTCTTCTTCATTTTTTGTGATCCTTTTTTGGATTTTCTCACACTCTTCATCTTTTTCTTGGGCTTCCTTTACTCTATCGAACAATGTCGGATGAGCTTCCATTACAAACAACTTCTCTTCAGACTTCTCTTGTTCTTTTACCTCTATCTCCAATTTCTCCATCTCTCTGATCAATTCTTCCTGAGTCGTCAAATGAAACAATTTCTCCCTTCCTTTCCTGCTTAGAGTGTCGTCAACCACGTTTGCCTTCCCCGGGTGATAAAGAATATCGCAGTCATAGTCCTTGATTAATTCTAACCACCTTCTCTACCGCATGTTCAACTCCTTCTGTGTGAAGATATATTTTAGACTTTTGTGATCCGTGTATATCTCACATTTCTCTCCGTATAAATAGTGCCTCCAAATCTTTAACGCAAAAACTACTGTCGCTAATTCTAAGTCATGAGTAGGGTATCGTTTTTCATAATCCTTCAACTGTCGTGATGCATACGCAATGGTCTTGCCGTGCTACATAAGCACACAGCCAAGTCCCTTGTGCGATGCGTCACTATACACCCCAAAATTTCCCGCATCATCTGGTAATGATAACAAAGGCGCTTCACTTAATTTCTTCTTCAACTCCTGAAAACTCTCTTCCCATTTGTCTGTCCATGCAAACTTTACCGTCTTCCTCGTCAGATTGGTCAACGGGGTTGCTATCTTAGAAAAATTCTGGATGAATTTTCGATAGTACCCAACTAACCCTAAGAAACTTCTCACTTCCGTCGATGTTCTTGGTTGCTCCCAATTACTTACTGCCTCTACCTTTGCAGGCTCCACTGAGATTCCATTCTTATCCACCACGTGACCTAAGAATTGAACCGTCTCCATCAAAAATTCACTCTTTGAAAATTTCACATACATCTTCTCTTTTCTTAGTGCCTCTAAAATAATCTTCAGATGTTCGGCGTGCTCTTCTTCTGTCTTTGAGTAGATCAAGATGTCGTTGATAAAAACTACTACGAATGTTTCCAAATATGGCTTGAAAACTCAGTTCATCAAGTCCATAAATGCTGCCGGAGCATTAAGCAATCCGAATGACATTACCCAAAACTCGTAATGTCCATAACTGGTCCGAAATGCAGTCTTTTGTATGTCCTCATCCCGTACCTTTAGTTGGTGATAACATGTCCGTAGGTCTATCTTCAAAAAACATTTTGCCCCTTTTAGTTGATCAAATAAGTCGTCTATCCTCGGTAGCGGATATCTGTTCTTGATTGTTACTCTATCAATTCTCGATAATCGATACAGAGCCTCATCGATCCGTCATTCTTCTTAACGAATAACACTGGTGCTCCCCAAGGGGACACACTCGGTCGTATGTAACCCTTATCCAATAACTCTTGCAATTGTATCATCAATTCCTTCATTTCTTCTGGCACCATAAGATATGGAGCTTTCAAAATCGGTGCCGTTCTCGGTGCTAAGTATATTAAGAATTCAATTTCTTTGTCTGGCGGAAGTCCAGGCAGATTTTCCGGAAATACATCTCGAAATTCATTTACTACGGATATATCTTTAATTTCTACTCCCTTCTTCCGAGTATCTACAATGTAAGCTAAATAACCTACACATCCTTTCCTTAACAATTTCTTGGCCTGCATCATCGTAAGACAACACGATTGCTTAAGCGATGAGCTACCATAAAACACTACCTTAGACTTACTCGGAGTCTGAAGGTTCACACATTTATTCTGACAGTCAATTATCGCAGCATGGTTATATAACCAATCCATTCCCAGTATTACGTCAAATTCTCCCAATCTAATAGGAATCAAGTCTACGCTCAGTTCATGTTCTCTAATGTTTGCGCGATAATTTCGATAAACATATTCTACAGGGATTATTTCCTTATTCGCAACTTCTATGTCCAAATGATTTTCTAATCGTTCTAGGGGTGTACTAAGTCTACTAGAAAATTCTTCAGATACAAAAGAACAGGTGGCACCCGAATCAAATAATACATAAGCATTTATATCATTGATTGGGATTATACCTAACACCAAGTCCTTTGCAGCCACTGCGTCCTGGACGGTCATGTTAAAGGTTCTGGTGGTTAGGCGGTTGGATTGTGTTGGTCCGCCGGTCATCAGTTTGTTTCTTCCCCCTTGTTAACTGTTACCTCCGCCACTTCCCTTCTTTGGGCAATCCTTAATTCGGTGATCCGTCGAGCCACATGCAAAGTATCCTTGTATCTTTTTCATTTTTGGGAAGTTGGGTGAAATGTGCCCCTCTTGACCGTAGTTGTAGCAAGTTCCGCGTCCCTTCCAGCACTCACCCTGATGGTTCTTCCCACATTTCGGGCATCCTTCAGCCTTCTTCTTGAAACCTCCACAAAAATTCCCCGATTGATTGTTGTTGTTATTCTCCCACTTCCTTTATCACAAGTTGCTTCCTCCACTACTACTTCTTCCAGTACGGTCTTCTCTTCCAATATTCGTTCCTTTCTTTTCCTTGTTATACAAGCTAAAAGCTTCACTTCCTCTCTCGGTAATAATAGCCTTCTCCAGTAATGTTGCAAAAGAATCGATTTGAAGAACTGATACCTTGTTGAACAGCCACGACTTTAGCCCTTGCTCTAAACGTCTCGCCTTCCTTTCCTCATCTCCAACTTGGTGCTCCGTAAATCGTGCTAGTTCGTTAAACTTAGCTACGTACTGCGCCACCGTCATATCACCTTATTTCAGTTCTAAGAACTTTACCCCCATTCTATTCTTCATGCTTTTCGGGAAGTAGTTCTCGAAAAATAACGTCTTAAACCTATCCCAAATTATTGTCCTTTCTCCAGCTCTCTGCTGATTCCCCTACCACCAATAGTTCGCCTCTCCTCTCATCATGTATGTAGCCAATACTGTCTTCTGGTCTTCGCCCACATGAGCTATAGTGAAAGCCTTCTCGATCTCCTTGATCCAGGTTTGCGCAATTATCGGGTCAGTAGTACCCTCGAACTCTGGAGGTCCTACACTTCTAAAGTCTTTAAAGTTTGTGGCTGGTACTCCTTGAGGATTTGGGCAAACGGGTTCGTTGTTCCTTCCCCTAAGGGCCTCTCCTAACAGATCTACTAGCTTCTGGATCTGGTCTACTTGTTCCCTCTCATTGTTCACTGACTCCTCAGGTGCAGTCAATCTACATCTGGGCGGCATTGTCTTCATCACAAATTTTCATTTTATTATTACTCAGTTACATTACTTAAGTATTTCTTTTAATACTGAAGGCATAAAATTTTACAGCACATTTCTGAAATACGCTTCATTTATATTCATATGCCAAATCGTTTCATTACATGATTTTCCTAGCATATTTCTATAAATGTTATCACATATATCCCTTAATATCACAAAAGACGGGGAACACTAACATCCTACCATACTACCCCTCTATCAAAAACTTACGCGGGGTTTACATCACTATCCCACACTTTACACAAAAAGTTGGGATTACAACACAGTATATATAACACATAAAGTAAATACTACTACTAGACTGACTAAGGGTCTCATCCCATCATCCAACGCTCCACAGCGCTCTTATACTCGATATGTGCTATATACGCCATCAACTCTCGGCTCAAAGTATGTAGGGTCTGTCCCTGCTCCGCTGGGTAATGGTACACACCGTCTAGCACTCTCTCAAATGCCGAACGGAACACGTACCCCATCTTGTTTATTTTCCTCTTCTTGCATCTGACCTCATCTTCCAGGTCATATGCTCTCTCATGGGCAGCCTCCCACTTCTCCTCGAAGTGTATCCGACATCACCCCTAATTCCAACTGAGTATGGAGTGCTTCCTTCTCAGTCTTCTTGCTCAATTCCCTCTGTTCTACCTCTTCCAACTTTCCTATCAGATCTACGTTTCTCGCCACTGACTTGTGAGATAAAGTCCCCATCTAAATTCCAGCCTCCCTACGATAAGCAATCTCCACCTCTAACTCCTGCATGGCTAACTTCCTCTGATAATCCTCGTCCCTCAACTTCTGGAACTCAAACTCTCTCTCCTTGGCCTTGGCCTCTAGCTCCTGGACTCTGCAGTCCAACTCTAGGATACACTCCTCATACTCACCTAACATCTGCTCCTCAAGATTGGGCTCGTAGGAGTCCTCCATGGGCTCCTCCTTTGAAGGCTCATCCTCAACTGGCTCATCCTCTATAGGCTCCTCCTCGGGGTTGAACTCCACCTCGATCTCATCCTCGTCGTCAGACTCGGATGGTGTAACAGCCTGCACTGGCATAGCCTCTAGAGGTGCCTCGTATACTACATGTATGTCTCTAGGCTTCTCCTCAGCCACTCTACTAGGTATTCCCATATCTGCCATCCTACAATCACAAACACAAGATAAAACAAACAACAACTCCATTAGAATGTTAAATAAAACATAAGTTCATTGTATAGAATGAAGTTACATTTCATAACACACTAAGTCTCGCTCTAGGGAAGACTCTATGTGAGTTCTATCCCTTTCTAACTTCTAAGTTTTCCTAAGTTATAATATAAGGACACTCACTCCTAAGGTTTATAACTACAGCTTTGATACCAACCTGTGACGCCCCCAAATTCGGACTGCCACTTGGTCACTCGAATTCGGTTCATCACGTGCTCATGGTAATACAATAATAACTAAAATCACACATTCATAGCGGAAAATCAAATCTAGAATAATTTACAATGATTTATTATAATTATTCCCCTAAGTCTCGCAACCCACAGTACTTAATAGATTAAAATATCCAATACAGACTTATTACATAATCTAACTTAAGCTTAAACATAGTCAACTCCAATCTTACTACATCAACTTAATACAACATTATAATATTTAAAACATAAAAAGAGACAAGCTAGTCGGTAGCCTTGCCCTTGCCCATATATCAACGCCCGAAGGTCCACCCTGTTCTGCCTTAACTGAAATGTTTTTAGGGGAAAGCAAGAATGAGCAACAAGTTTGCTTAGCAAGTAATATAACAACAAGGGTGAGTAATATAATTCTCGAATCTTTAAAAAGATATGGCAAGGTATGATAGTTCAAGGATAACAAGAATATCAACAGTTCTCAATAACAGTCGCTAAGGACAGAATAATATCAATATGATTCGATACTAAATCAATTTAAGATTTCAAGATGACTAAATACTGAGCAGTCACTAAAGACTATGAACTCTTACTAGAATTAACAGTAATATACTGAAAATTCAATAAAACAAGTACAACAGGTGATCAGCCTAAAGTACCCTATATTATGCATAACATTTAATCATACTCTAGTGCGCACATCGGTCTCCTGACAAATATATGTTCCCTTCAAAGAAGGTTGTTCAACTCAGTTAACATAAGAATTTTGCACCAATCAATTGGTTTGGACAGCTTTCTAATCATGTTATAAGTCTAGCCGAATCAATTGGCATAGACGGCCCTTTAAATGAATAAGCGAACAATTATAAGTTCAATACTCGAATCAAAGTTCAAGAATAAACAACTCTATTCTATTTATGACGCATTGTGTCATAGGATAAGAATCATGCTTTCAATTATTTAGTTGTATAATCAATAATAGTACAAGCTCCAGTAATGCTCAATAAAGAGTAGAGTTCAAGTACTTGCACTTTAAAAGAGTGTAAGTTAGGAAACTTGCTTACAACGTTCCTCGAATAACGCAAACACAAAGATAGGATACTTGCCTTATGCGTAGTTTATCCATGAAAAGCAAATCAACACTTTCGAATCCCTATCATAATATAGTTACGTATATATATGATATCCATTCGTCATATATTATAGCTTCATATCTTATCTTGGACATACGATCAACACACAAGCTCAGTCTTAGCCTAGCTATACAGTTATATCATATATAGTATCATACTAGTATAACTTTTATCCTTAACATTCCTCTTTTCAAGTTTAACATATTCTTATATCATTAATATCACATAAGACCACAATCAATACTAAATATATTTTATTTTAGTAAGTTATGGCATTTCCATAAGTTAACCGTCAAAATCGAATTCAAGTGTCAACACATGATATCACATAGTATGTAGTCATATTAAAGGATACTTTTATGCTTATTCAACCTTTTCACGTTCAATTTATATGATATAGGTTCTAGATCTATATTTTGAACAAATTAAGGCTTTACAACATCATGAAATCATGTAAGCTATCATGCTTGTTATTTTAAGCATACGAGGGAATCACGTAGTTTGTTTTAGGCATGCTCACAAGTATCTTTACCACATACATATTACTATCCTAAGTGTTGGGTTTGTACGAAATCGTGAGGCGATCAAATTGCAAAAATTAGCCGAAGCATAGTATATCAGAGTTTAAAAAAATTTCTACAAAACCATTACCCGGATCATCCTTTGTGCAAATTATTAATTTAAAACGATAAATAAGAAGTTATGGAATCATACTCTTGTAGAACGAAGCTTCCACAGGTACGAGTTCAAATCCTTGTTCTTCGTGATCTCCTTAAATTTCCGGCTTAGATTTCTTCCTTTGATCAACATTAGCCACCCAAGTGTTTGGCCTCTAGAGGTGATCTACCAAGGAAGATGAATTATCAAGAAGGTGGGTGGTTGGCTTAGTTTTCTATCCTCTATAGAAAAAGAATACTCTCCAACAATTGGAATTGCATCAACTGATATCTATTATAAGACTCCTCTTATATAGATATTGGTCAACCCTTCTAATCCTATTAGACTTGGGATTTCATTTAATTAATTAAACTCCTTTAATTAATTTAGGCTTCCCACCACATTGAGAATAATTAATTAAATTTATTTAATTAATTTGTCTCCTAATCTTATTAAGAATAAATGAGAGTACTAATATTAAATTAATTACTAAACCCTTTTAGAAATTAAAATAATAATAATTGTAATAATATTAATAAGACATCTCTTATTAATTTATATTTAATATTTCCAAAATATTAAATAATAAATATTAAGCTATTTAATTTATTCTATCACCATAGATTAAATTAATTACACTTAATGTATTATTACGATTATGCCATTACCTTCTTAAATAATTATTCTTCCTTTTATGGTGTGACCCTTTAGGTTCTCCATATTAAACCGGTTGTGAATAAATCAAGTAGAACAATTATAATCTTATTTAATTAAATAAATTAAACTAATAATCTATTTAAATAAATAATATTTATTCTATAATAGGGATAAGCCTCCCTAGCGATCAACGACTTTCCAAATAATATAGATTTCAACATTAATCATAAAAGAACCTGTGAGTAAATAGTTACCGTACAATTCAATCCTTCCACCATATAATGTCCCAATTAAATATAAGACATGGAATTACTGTCAAGTCTTATTTTATTTAATTATATGTATTTCGATTAGAAAATGCACAACTCCAAATAATGCAAATTAGAAACTCCTTTCTAATTTCATTCCACCTTGGCCAAGGATTTCTGGGTTGTCATTTAACGAAGCACATAGGACATATCTCCTCTTTTACTAGAGGTGGTAGATTCTTTATTGATCATTCATTATCTCCATATGTAACTCATTATACCCAAACATACCCTTTTATATATCCTAAAGGGCTTTAAGGAATAAGTCAAAGTATAATTCATTACATACAAGATACTATGATGATCTCAAGTCCAAGGATCACTTGTACTACTATCACATTAGGAATTCCTATTGACAGGCAAGTAAAACTTCTTTAGGCATTCTATAGCGAGTCACGTTCAGTGAACTTATTCTCCAATAAGCACCTACATACTTGCTTTAGTGTCTCCACACAAATGATCATGAGATCAATCATCCTCATCCAATGAGCAAGCAACATATGTACCATTCTATCTGGATTTAGTAATCCCCTTTTTAGTAATCCCACGATTGGGAACTATTTTAGTTTTAAAGCTTTCTAAGAATTTAGATCTCATTAGCATGATCATCATCATGATTCTAAAAGCATTGCTTAAAACTATGGGTTATTTACATATTATAAAAACAGTACCATGTAGATAATTAAATGCCTTTAATAAATGAATACTTTTATTAATAAATAAATAAGATTGTCTCCAAAGTATATGCTTTATCATCACAAATGATTGGCTTGTATGCATACTACTTTCACTAAGTTCACCTCTACATGTTAGGATCTTAGTTTAGGATTTCTAAGAATTTGAGGCCAAATACGGTCATGCAGTCACAATGCATACAACTTAATCATAGGTACATGCGAAAAGGTCATATAAATTGTAATATACATGCTTGCAATTGTCCACATCAATTATTCATAATTAGCGTTGTTTATCACTTTAAAAACATGCTTAAACTCATGCTTGGTTAACCTCTTATTGAATTTAACAAGTGAGTATACTTGTATGGTATACTAGTGATGTTACACTCATTATTAAACATGTTAAAAATATCAGAATATGAATCTTAATACAACATGTCAAGTCCATGTTTAAAGTCCATGTTTCATTAGTAAGTTCCATTAACGAAGTCTAACATGTTCATGCTACCTTAAGATATATATATATATATATATATATATATATATATATATATATATATATATACAAGTCATCACATCCTTCATGCATTTCTAAACCATAATAACATGTATCAAAGTCAGAATATAAATATAACATATCCAAGTCCCTCTTTATAACTTTAAGTTCCTTTTGAACCCATACGTCGTTTGGTCAAAAAGGTATACCATCTTGGTTTAAACATGCTTACGTTAGGCCTATGTATTCATACATATGTTCTACTCAAGCTAGCATGCTCATTAAAGTTATACAACAAACTATCACTTAGCAGAATTTAAGCAGAAATCAAAAACTGCGACAGGGTTCCGTCGCAGCTGCGCAGCATGCCAAGGTTAAACCGGCACAGCTGCACCACCACTGGTTCTGGCCGGACTACAGTCTGCTTCGGCAGTTAACTGCCCAATTCACAAAATTACTTCACGAATTCAATTTTTAAACATGCTACATTATATGCTAACATGTTACTAAGTCTATATAACAACTAATAATCATTCTATAATTCAATTAACATGCCTTGCAACCAAAATCAAGAAATGAGAAATTGACAGAGAATGAAAATGTTGAACAAGAAATGTAGTTATACCTTTGTAATGTAATTGTTGTTAACTGAATTATCAACTCTTGGAATACTTAAAACTGATATATGTATATGCTCTCACTCTCAACACTTAAGAAATCTCAGCAAATTGCAAATGGAGAAGGAGAGTTCGTATTTATAGAAAAACTAATATACAGACAATGCATATATACATCAAATTAAACCAATAGGAATGTTGAATTGCATGGTGGCTAATAGGGGGTTGGTAAATGGTTGTTAGATTCATCATGAATCCCACATCCTTGATCATCATGAGCTATGAAAGCTATGAAATGTTTGCTGAGTTTGTGGAATAT
Organism: Panax stipuleanatus; assembly: GCA_020205555.1. NCBI lineage: Eukaryota > Viridiplantae > Streptophyta > Magnoliopsida > Apiales > Araliaceae > Panax > Panax stipuleanatus. The sequence continues at coordinate 147,316,570 of CM035124.1, forward strand.
AGGCCTTAGACTTCAAAATGCTATTCACGTGTACAAGGTTTGTGTCTATCAATATGGGACAAGGAATAGTATCTCAGCATTTGTAACACTCCACACTTAAATTATTATACATACATAACATATACTTATGTTATAATTTGAATCACAATGCATTTTTAATAGGTAACAAATATTACAATGTAGCAAGTAGGGATACATATATTTAACATATAATCCATGTATGTTTTGTTAATATCAGATATAATTTTATCAGATATCACCACATTACATTGTCTCATTTATTTTTAAATTCTATTATTCAATTATATTTTGAAGTAATCATGAACTATAATTGTTTACTACATATGATGTACTATTTTAATGTATACTCACATACATATTGTCACATAAGCATTATGTAGCTTATATACTTTAATCAATCTTAATACAAGGTCCATATATATAGTATAGTCACATAAATGTTGCACCACACTATATAATATAGTGGTATTCCATATACTTTATATTATTAATTATTGCATGCTCGTACATAACAATCAATATAATCTTATTATATTAATAACTTACTTATTTGTTTTATTATTCATAATGTCAAATAAATAAATTATTCATCTTATTGATTAATTAACAATAATATTAATTAATCCACTCCTTGCCAATTAATGAAATTATTAATTCCCACAACAATTGCTCATTTATCACGCACAATATATAAATATAAATCTTATTATATTTATAGACACGTTGCTCATTATTATTATTATATTTCTTGCAATAATAATAATCACATATTAATCATTATTAATATTTTATAACAATTAATTAATATTCTGTAATAACAATTAACAATTAATATAAATTAATTGTTCACTTAATAATTCTTTCGTTAATTAATATAATTATTAATATTTCTAATCATTGTGCCACACAAGGCATTCAATGAGTTTATCGCAAACTCCACATTTCCTCAATTATTATAATTATTCAGTTTAATATAATTGAGTTAACTCCTCTCGTAACACAAAATCATTTATATTCAAATAAATTCTCATTCCCATTAATATATTCATTTCATAATATTGGGAAATTCTTGGGTATTACACCACCATCTTGGTCCTGAGAATCGATCAAATTATTTCGGGTTTTCACAAAAGCTCGAACTACGAATAACCTGACCTCCCTCAACCTGGGAGTACGTAGGCAGCTATTCTTGGTGCCGTCAAACCAAACTAAAAATTCAAAAACCCATTAAACCCAAGTTCAAACCCAACATAAACACTTTTCAAACCTTTCAGGCTAAGCCTGAACTACGAATGACTTGATCTCCCTCAACCTGGAGTACGTAAGCAATCATTCCTGGTGCGGCCTGACCTTAAAGAAAAAAATAAAACCAATAAAAACCTGTCTCAAGACACCAAAACCCATATAAAACTAAATACTGTAAGGCTTATTTGGTTAACAGGCTCTACTGAGGTACTCTCAGACATCTCAATGTCAATCCATCAAGGAAAAGCTTAAAATACATCAAGATAGCAAGTCATTAAAGAAGTGGTAATCACTCGGCAAGGATAATAAATATCCAATAGGGAAGTGAATCAAAATATATTTCTCGTCTATATAATACTATTTGATATATACACTATGTACTGTATATGACAAAAATGGCTGACCTAGTATGTGCAAGAAAATAAAAGCTAGTCTATGAATCCGTGGACAATCGGGATAGTAGTGCCAACATATCATCCCTCTTAGAAGATGGAGAAGCAGCTGTAAGCTCATGACCCTCGGTCTCCATACTGGCAAGAATATCCACAGCCATCTACATAGTGCTTCTATGAATATCTATGAACGCACTCATGTCTGCAACCAAGCTGTATGTATATAATTTGAGCGCAGTGTTGTCCGCAATATAAACATCCCGGGTAGCTATGGCCTCGTCCCTCTCAATATAAGCAGCATCCCAGGTGACCAAAGCCTCCTCAATCTCAATATTAGAGGCATCTCGTGTAGATCGAGCCTCATCTCTCTCAACAAAAGCTGCATCCCATGTAGTTCGAGCCTCGTCTCTATCAGCAAAAGTTGTATCCCTGCTAGAAAGGTCTGTTAACATCAGTGCTCTAGCCTGATCCCATTTATTCTAAAGATTTTGTTTCAATTGGAATTTAATTACGATAAATTGGATTGGATTTTGCAGCCCGGCGTATTCAGGTCCAATACGCACTTTCAATCAGTATCGAAAGGTATTCAGGAAGAACAGGTTATTCCAGCTCGATACCGAAATTTCTCTGGATCGAGCCAAGTACCACAACTCTTTCTACCCATCCTGTATATTGTCCTTTTCGTTCCGAGGTTATATAGAAGGCGGATTTGGTATTTAGATACAAAGGTCATTCGAGCTAGTCAATCAATAAGAGCCGGATCTGTCCCATTCAGAACTCTTGAAGGGTCATTAACTAAAGCTACTGTCAAACCAGTAAACAAATCATCCTACGTGGGAGAATAAGGATCCTCCATAGACTCCTCCTCATCTGAATCAATGCTCGGAGCTGACGGGATAACTGCAACCAGTGCAATATAGGCCTCCAACCATGCTGAATACTCTAGAGAACTATCCGGACGGCTAGTAGAGAAATCAGTTATCTCCTTATGGGTCCAACACTCATAAGTCTTGATCAGGTCAGCTGACAACAAAGATGAAGCTGATATCCACTGATCCATAGCCCCCTCAAAATGGTGGATGCTCTGGAACTGATCAAATTGGCCCATGACTGCTAGCGGATAATAAATGGTCACCCCTCTCAAACCCTCTAAGGGAAGGTAATCCATACCGTCTACATTAGTGATGAAGCAGTAATGGGAACTAAGCCTTAGCAGGGTAAGATCGAAAAGGGATGCTCGATCTCCGATAAAAAAGCCAACCATGATGTCGCGTCTGTTAACTCTACCGGCCAAAAATAGTAGGACATGGCTATCTCATGAGTAAAGTAGTACCCATAATGTTTTAAAGTGCCGATAGGACTCAAGTGTGTCATGAACTGCACGTACAGCAGAACGACGCTACCCCTGAAAACCCCCTCTGGATGGGTACTGCAGAATGTAGCCGACCTCAAAGTCTCGGCTAATATCATAGGCATGATAGTACAACCCTGTCTGAGGGCACAAACCTTTACCATCAAGCCAGTGTCCAAGTGGTCCATATATAGTGGCATGTACAAATAAGTTGTGACGCACATCAATAGAACGTCCACACGGGAAAACTGCCACTCATCTGCAGGGATGATAAAGTCCCCCGAATATCGTTCATAGTTGTCTAGCCGGTCAAAACGATCAATCAAAAAGTATATGAACTCCACATATCTTGCAGTAATCTCCTCAGCGACGACTCTGCATCTCAGACCAGTCATGGTCATAAACGAACATCTCATATCACTAATGGCTGTCCTGGCATAAGGCAGATCTAATGCCAAACCCGTGAGGTGCTCATACTCCTCCAGTACAGGAGTCAACTCATGAAGGTCAAACCTGAAAACTTAGCTCTCGGGTATCCAGCGGGACAACATGCAGTCCACAAATCCCTGCGGGATCTAAAAAGCTAAAAGGGTCAAAGAATGCCCCAGCATCTAATCAACTGTCCCTCTGGCTGTGGGGGGAAGACTGTCATACCAAGATCGCCGTGAAGATGCTACCAAAGAATGTGGCAAGTGCCCAATATGGCTGACTGTAGATGAAGACATCTGTATAACCGTATCATGAGACCATCTAGCGGTCAAATCTAAACTCACCTGTCTAAATGCATATCCATGACATAATACATGTATAATAACAATGATAAATGACAATAGGATGCAATAAATAGAAAAACATCATGCATTTCTAAAATACACTATCTACTGAAAGCATCATCTTTGTCTGCTCATAAAATGCAAAACAAAAAATTACAGGGAAATGGGGCACAACCGCCCAACTACTAACTGAGGCTTATCAAAAGATATAACAAGAAATGGGGCACAGCCACCCAGTATCCAACAGAGGCCTATCAAAAGATATAGCGAGAGAAGCTATCATAAGAAATCTATAATATCTGTATCCAAGCTATCAACATGCTGCAGCTCCTCCTGAGTCATAAAATCTCAGCCAGTGGGAATGTTCGGTCGTTACGAAGGAGGATCAGCACCTGCATAGCTGTCATAAAATGGATCTGCTGAGGGGCCAGCTCTGGAGCTGGAAGGATCAATCGAATATACGTCGGAAGGATCCCGGCCATGGTGCCTGATGAATAAGTGAGCCCTCTGAAAACGCTGGGTCAATCCTATAATTTGCTGCAGATGAGTCAGCTCTCAAAGGCAAGCTATCTAGTCTGTCATCATCATAGACCTCGGCACCATGTCTACCATAAACTGGGTAGCACGAGTCTGAGCCCCAATAATGCGGGGACTCCACTAGCTATGAAATGCCTCCTTACTATAAGGACTCTCTGACAGGGTGAAGCCATCTACGCCCACCATAGGAATGTCTGTGAGTGGCTGAGCTAATAGCCAATGATGCCAAACAGGAGGAACAAAGGGAATGCAGATGACGCTACGGATAGCGCGCTCTCCCAAGTAAAGCTCCCAACCTCCCTCGGTCAAAAGGGGAACCCGACGAATGGACAATACAAACTCCCGACCAGTCGAAAAGCCATCCGCGAATCCAACTGTCAGATAGTCCGGGGTGTAAGGGACTCACACGATGGAGTCGGCAGTTAACAGCTCTAGATGGAAGCGGGAGTGAGTAAATCCCTCTGCTACAGGGACCTCCATCAAAGTGGACTGGTGCCAATGCAGTCCCCTCGGATTGGTCTCCAAGCCCAAAGTAGTGGCAAGACGTAGGCAAGGGAGCCTCTCATATGCCCAAAACTGGCAATGCAAAGATCAAAAGTCCTCAGTGATAAAATTGTTAAACACAAATGAGGAAAATTAAGACGCGAAAGAGAAATTACTCACCAGCAGGAAAGGATAAAAACCTAGCTAAGCCTCCGTCATGCCCTCAAGGCGTAGGCGCATCCCTCGAAGAAACTAGGCAAAGGTATAGGTACCCCAATCAAAATCACTGAGGCGCTCCACGTATCGAGTAGCGCTGACCAGCGCGAAGGACACCATCGAGGAGTTGTCTGCAATGAAGAAACCCCTAACGATCACCAGAAATAGTCGTCGAAGGATGCGATCTCTAACCCTCTGGTCATTAGGCAGAGGCTTAGTCAAAGACCCACTCTGGGAATCTACACTCAGGGGACCAGAACGGATGGTTCGACCCTTGATGGCCATAGCAAGAACTCCCAAGAGGGACTTAACGGCAGCAGGTGAAATGTCAGCCTCCAACGGAACTGGCTCCCCTACAAACTATATCCCTGTGATAAACCTCCAGTCCATCGGTGTCATCATCACCTCACCGTCTAATAGGTGAAGAGACTGGGTTTGGTGAAACCAACGCTCCAATAATTCCCTCAGATAACCCCAAGGGAAACGACGAGGAGGGATATAAAAGAAGGCCTCGAACCCCCAAGTGTTGACAATGGCCTGATACTCTAGATGTAGAGTAAGATATAAAAAGTGGACGCTGAACCAGTTCCCTCAGAGTTGAGTGAAGTCGAGAACATGCATTAAACAGTCAGTCAAGATTAAACCTGTTCCCTCAAATGGCAAAAGAAAGAAAAATCCAGAATGAAAACTTCAGTCACCATATTAGCTTGAAGGTATATCGATGGATGGCAGCTCAGATTGCCCAGCTGCTCCGAAATCAGTACAGTGATAGCCCTACGTGGAGCATGAGCTGGGGCAGGATCTCAAAATGGAACAGCCTCGTCATCCACATCATCCGGCATCTCAGCCCAGATCAGACGAATCACAAACTCAGCCAATCTGCAAGGCGGCCAGGCTGGATGAGGCTAAGGAACATCAAAAGCTCTCCTCCCCCTCATACCTGAAGTGACCCTGCTAGCACTACCAGGTTTATCTGGCTCCATAACCTGGATAAAGTCTCCAAATCTCCTTAGAAAGGGTGAGGTAATCCTTAAACTTGTGGCTTATTAAATTAAATCAATGTTTTATGCATTTTTAAGTCCTAAAGCATGCATTAGTTAACAAAAATTCCCATGAGAGTCAAAATTGCATGTTCATTAAATACTCAGGCTTTTGAAAAAATTTGGCCAAAGTCTCCTTTGTAAAATGGACTGTCCGCATGCACAAATGCATGACTAAGTGGCCATTCAGTAGCACACCTACCCAAAAACATGAACAGTTCATATTTATGAAAAAAAAATCAAACATCAAACTCCCCATGGCAGCTAAATTACCATGTGTATTTTTAGTTGAAAATCCAGGCTCATTTGCCCTCAAATAAGACGAGTAAACTGGCCAAAATGGGCGTCAAATGACTGTCTCAGAAATTGAATTTTTTTACATCAAAACGTTCAGCACAATAAAACATGCATATTTACTAAGTTTGAAAAATTTTATCAAGTCATATAGGCACGCCTATTCTCTATATTGTGTTTAAAAGCATACTATATGATATCTAAGATTCTAATTGTCAAAACTTGAAAAGAAAGGATGTAAAGATTACCAGAGATGTGCAAAACGTTTTTTACGGTGACAGAATTCGAAAAAAGCAGCCTTACCTCAGTAGATCTAAAGAATAAATTTTGGATTTTCTTTATATTTTAAAGTTGAAAATGAGATTTGAAAGCCACGGAAGCCTAAGTTATACACGTAGGGAGTAGCAACTCAACATGCGGCTCCCTAAGGTGGGTCCCACCCTCTCCAGTTTGGTCCGATTAAAGGAAAATCAGAGTTTACAGAAGCTGAAAAGTCAAATCATGAAAAAAAAATTGCTACGCAATTTAGTGGAATGGCCTGAAACCCTTGTTTTAAGCGTCAAGTTCTGACAAAGAAAGGAATTTCTTGTAAGCATTTGGTAGAAGCCCTGATATGGTATTCTGAGTGCCAATGACAAAAACTGCTAAAAAACTGCTAAAAATTGCCTCTGCCTGAGCATCGGGAAGGTCTGGCATTGTGGACAGCAGGTTTTGAACTCGTCAAAGTGTCCAGATTGGTCCGAGGGTGTGACTTATCAAAGAGATACAACCACGTCGAGGTCAAATAGGTCTGACATTGTAAACCGTTGGTGACAACTCCAGCGAAGCATTGGGAAAGGGCCGGTGATGAAAGTCGTTGAAAACCACTTCAGCGAGGGTTAGATTGACTGACATTGTAAGCCGTTGGCGACAACTCCAGCGAAGCATCGGGAAAGGGCTGGTGATGAAAGCAGTTGAAAACCATTTTAGCGAGGGTCAGATTGATTGACATGACAAACCGTTTTTGACAACTCCAACATAGCATCGGGAATAAGCCAGTGATGAGAACCATGCACAAGTTTTCCCCATTGAGGATAGATAATGGAATATGTTATATAAATCCCCAGCCGGAGCACCGAGAAGGATCGGTGCTTCAAACGACCATTGTAAACTACCGTTCGAGTAGGCACCGAGAAGGTTCGGTGATGGTCAACTCTGCAAACTATCGTTCGAGTAGGAATCAAGTCAGTACAACCGACCATTGTAAACTACCGTTCGAGTACGCACTGAGGAGGTTCTGTAATATTCCAAACTTTGAACATGAATATTAATATAAAAATTAAATATTAATATGTTTTATATCTTGTGTAATGTGTATTTAGCTTTATTATTGATATACATATATATATATATATATATATTTATATATCAACACATAAGAAACATAAATGGAAAGTTTTATAAGTAAACCCTAACTTTAAAGTTTTATTTAAATATAAAACCCTAACCCTAATTATTATAATAAATAAAAATTATAACTTCACATATTTATAATATTGTAAAGGGTTATGAGTATATGTACACTAACTTTATATATATGGTAAATTAGGGATTTGAAAGAAATCGCTAAAAACCCATAATTAGGGATTTGTAAACCCTAACCCTAAATAGAAAATCATAATTTTAATTATAAATCCTAATTCTAAATTAGCAAACCCTAATGGTTCAATTTTGTTTTTAAGTTTCAAGAGAGAACATAAAATGACTAAATTACCCTTGGATTTAAGTATGGAATTATCAAAATACCCTTAGTATATGTAAAATGACAAAAATGCCCTTAAAGTTCTCTTTTTAAATGAGATAACAACAAATCTTTTGCTTAACAAGAAAAAGATTTGCCCCCTTACTGCTATAACCCCTTGGCTTGACAACACAACCTAGCCTCATAAATGGAATAGACTTGGTTGTCAATTAAGGAAGAAAACCTAAGTTTTTACCCCCACTATAATTTCCCATATAAGGCTAAGTAAGGTAAACATAAAGCTATGAAAATTACACTCAATATACATCACCAACTAGCTCCTAAACAATCCTCAGCAAGCCCGTAGCAGAATCAGAAAGGAGAGAATAGTAAATTGCTTAAAAAGGGTAAAAACCTAACCCTAGCTCTAAATCTTAAATTCTAAAATTTTATTGTTGTTGTTATTGTTTAAGAATGTTAATTAATAAGTTGTTTAGTGTTCTGGGTTGCTAAAACATGGATATATAACACTTAAAGGCATCAAAATGGTGATTTAAGAAAAACTGCCAAAGTATAAAAATATGGTCTGACAGTCGAATGTCAGCCCTCACAGATCACTCCCTGTTAATGGGTTAAGTGTGTTTAAGGTTTGTAGTTATAGTATGTAGTGTTGTTAGTAGCATATAAGTGGTAGAATGGAAATCAGTGTAACAATTGGTAGTTATAAGCAGTCAAAACCCGTTGACCGAGCATGACTTTCTGTTTTCTGGGTAACCTAGAAAACTGAAGAACACACCTGACAGGCAGTTTGACCAGTTTTGATCTCTCGCCTGTCAGTCTATTTGGATGTTAGGTGGTAGTCAAATGGTAGCTTGACATGAGGTCTACACCACTAGAGCACTATAAAGCCTTAGGAAGTCATGCTGATCGGAAGTTATAGAGGGTCAAAAGGCGTTGACTGTTGAGCTTAGCGTTATGGGTAACCCAGAAAAGTATAAGCAGTTTTCTGACAGGTTCTTTACAAGCTTAGATCTTGATGATTGGTGATACCCAGAATCTCTAAGTGCTACCTTGTTGTACCCTACTAGTTACTCTACAACACCCGACCACTAAACCAGCTAAACTATAAGCAGGCTACAAGATATAAGATTAACAACTGCGTTGACCGACATTGACTCTTCATTTCTGGGTAACCCATAAATGAAGAACAGCCTTGGCTGGGTGGTTAGACCGACAATGGAATCATGTAGAAATGTTGTTAGGCATTGAAATGACTATAGATGTCTACTCCTACACTAATACTACAACTTGATTAGACTTTCTTGCCTAGAAACCAAACCGATTGAAAGAGAGATCGAGTCAAACGAGGGCTCTGATAGTTGAGCGGCATGTTCTTGAGCCAGCCAAGAACACCTAAGGCGACAGAATCTGTCGCTATAAGTCTTTATCGACAAGTTAAAATTGGAAAATATTAATAACAATTAAAATAATTAAAATAAATAAAAATAAAAACTAAATAATTAATAAAAAATTCTAAAAATTCATTTTTAATTATAATAAATAGTTTTTAATATTTTGACATAAAATTTTATTAATATTTAATTTATTTAAATATTAATGATAATAAAAATAATTAATAATTATATTAAATAAATTATTTAAAAATAATGTTAATAGTTTAAAAATCATTTTAAATAATAATAAATTATTTAAAACTGATATTAATGATTTAAAAATCATTATTAATAAAAATAAATTATTTAAAAATAATATTGATGATTTAAAAATTATTATAAATGGTTATTAAATATTTAAAAATAATATTAATAATTTAATAATCATTATAATTGATAATAACTCATTTAAAAATTATTTTAAACATTTGGAAATTATTATAAATAATAACTAAAATATCTAAAATGATATTAAAACTTTTGAATAAAGTTTATTGAAAAACCAACTCAATAGCCATTCAATAAGGCGATAAAATACCGAACGAACACCAAAACATAGACTGTGGTAAAACCAACTAAACACTAATAGTTTAATTAGAAATTAGTTATTATCATTTTTAATGGCTGCTATAAACATATATAGGTTGCGTGAACATATTCAAAAAGCTTAAGTAGCTAATCTTTACAAAGGAGAGTTTTTCTAACTTCATTTAATTTATATATTAAATGTAAGTCTTGTATATTGACATACGAACTTGTTATAAATATTATTCTTAATATATGTGATTTGAAAAGGGTTATTGCTTATTGTTCAAACATAACCAAGCCATATAAACTGCTATTTACTTAAAATATATTTGATTTGATATCAAAACATAGACTGTGGTAAAACCAATGTTGTTTGATAAAAATATATATACTAATACTATCAATGACCGGCAGTTTTACACTGACCGGGTAGTTATCTAGGACCGACAGTTTTACAGTAACTGGGTAGTTATGATATTGTGGTAGGATGATATGCATATTCCTAGAATATTTGGTTGAACACATCAACCCAGGTTGCTAAGTTGATACGACTAACAAAAACTCGTAATATGTGTGGTTTGGCAGATTAACCCTCAATATATATATGGAAAAATACTCTGAACTATATGTTCCTTCAATTCAAATATTGTGTGAGTATAAATTAAAATTCTTTAAAACTTGTTGAACCTTTTGAAGCTCATCCTTGCAAATGTTATTTTCCTTTGCAGTCGCATCCCATACTCTAGGAAGCTCAAACCATCATCCTTGTGGGTAGAGAGTAATTCTATAATAATGGATTTTGTTATATTAAGACTACCTTGTAATTAGTAATATCCTGATGTAACGGTTGAACTATATGTAACCAAATATTATTATACTACTAGTTTATCAGTTGAGTAGATTTACATTCTTAATAGAAAATAATGACAAGTATAGTATCTATATGAACTATACATCTGAATAAGTGTATTGAATGATCTTGGGGGTTTTGTAAGCACTGTGGTCGCCCCTCGGTTCTAAGAACATTCTTATCATTTGTATTGTGATTGTCAGATAGATAGGAATTATTGATATACAAGAAATATCTGTAAGATTATAAATCTATACATCCAAGTGAGGTTATCCAGATATAGTAATTATTCTGACGAGAACTGTTACCTGATTGGGATATTGTGAATTTTGGATTTATAGAAGTTATTATATTATAGAATATTTACGTGAGCACCAAATCTACTATAATAAATGTAGAGGATTTGGGGGCGTCACAGGTTCGGTGGTGGTCAACTCTTTAAACTATCATTCGAGTAGGAATTAAGTCAGTCCAAATGATCATTGTAAACTACCAATCGAGTAGGCACCAAAAAGGTTTGGTGATGGTCAACTCTATAAACTAGCGTTCGAGTAGGAATTAATTCAGTTCAATAGACCGTTGTAACCTACCGTTCGAGTAGGCACCGAGGAGGTTCGGTGATGGTCAACTCTACAAACTACCGTTCGAGTAGGTATCAAACCAAATCAATTCAATTGATCGTGATAAACTGCCGTTCGGGTAGTCATCGAGGAGCTTCAATGATGGTTAAAATATTATCAATTATTGTTCGAGTAGATAGGGAGACTTCTAGCCATGACAAAAATGTTGGCATCAGTAGAACAATAATCCAAACCATTGGCGACAACTCCAACGTAGCATCGGGAAAGATTCGATGATATAAACGGGTGTAAGCTATCATAAGGATAGGCATCAGAAATCCCTAATGAGGTCACTTGTTAAATGAGGAACATCACCTACGGAGAAAAAGTCAGAAAGCTTATCTGGAGACAGAAGATGTTGGTGACAACCCCAACATCAAGTTCAATTAAAAACTATTATGAACAACTCCACCCTAACAGAAAATGATAAGAACAGCCAGTGATAGCCTACCCGTGGCAACTAACACCATGAGGGCATATAACATTCGTAACATGACACATCATGCATTGTATTACATTTGCGTATGACCTATTTCCAGTGTGTAGCAGTCTTTATCCTATTCATTCCATTGCATTACATAAACATGATAAAGAGGGGCATCTGTAGACACTCAAAATTTTGCATTTCTGTTACTAACCCTGCAGAAAGGTAAAACCATTTTTTACCTTCCGGAGATAACCTTGGAAGTTCAAACAAAGTGAAGCCCCGGTAACACAGGGATGTCATGTCAAGACCCGAAAATAACTTGAGAGGTACAGAAGCCCCGGTGATAACATTGGGAGATCAAACTCAATTCCAGTCACTATACCGGGATGTCAAGACAAGCCCCGGCAACACCGGGATGTAAAGTCAAGCCCTGGAGACAACCTCAGGAGGTACAGAAGCCCCGAAGACAACACAAGGAGGTTAAAATCAACCACAATCACAACACCGAGATGTTAAGTAAAGCTTCGGCAACACCGGGATGTCAAGTAAAACCTCTACGACAACCCCGGGAGGTGACCGCAAAATCCGGTCGCTAGTAGTGGAATCAGCGACCGCCTTTGGCGACCATCATGAAATCTGGTCGCTAATTGGCGTGAATTGCTCGCGGGCTTTTCTTCAGCGACCAAGGAGTTACAGCGACCTCATGCGGTCGCTGATATATCCACGTCATTAAAAAATAGCGACCGCATGCGGTCGCTGAAAGCGGTCGCTAATTCTTTTAAATGTTCTCAGCAACAGGCCTGGACAACAGACGCGAAACAGAAAGAAAAAGAGGGAGACAGAGAAGGCGAGAAGAAGGAGAAGGGGGAGAAGAATAGGGAGAAGAGGAGGGTTTCTGCCGCCCATTGCTACCGCCTCACCGCCACCGCCCGCTGCTATCGTCGCCGACACTTCGGTATATATTAGTTATACTATGAATGATTTTGTTATACAATGAATGATTCATTTGGGTAATGTATACATATATGCATTGATATGTTGCTATGAATATATATATATATATATATATATATATATATATATATATATATATACATATATACATGTTATTATATGGATTTGTTGCTATGAATATGTATATATATACATAAATTTGATTAATTTGGTGTATGTATACTCTATGTTTAAGAACCCTTAATTAGGTTTAATTTGGATAATTAGATTTAATTTGGGTAATTAGGTTTAATTTGGGTAATTAAGTTTAATTTGGGTAATGTATACTATATATATATTCTTTGTAACATTACTAAGTTACCATTTACTTAGTTTTCAACTAAAAAATAAATAAAAATTTGTGATCACATATGTATTTAGTAAAATTTTAGATGATAAACAATTTCCATGGAATGAAAATAAAAATTCATTCAATTCTCTTAATTTTTATTCCGTTTGAAAAATTGTGGAATGAAATTCATACTAATAGCTAGTATAATGGATGTATATGATCACACACCATCAACAACAACGACTAATATATGTAAACATGAGATATGCTTAAAAATCATTCCGTTCTATTTTTCAATCCATCCTCAGCATAAATGAATTTATAATAAATTTAGCAGATAGAAATATATATACTACTATCCGACTACTCCCTCCCGTTTGCAAAAAGGCTATTATAATTTTATAATTGTAATAGCCAACCCAACCCAACCCAACCCAATATAGAGTACTGATTTTCCAAGATGCAAACGTAGATGCTATATTATGAATTAGGTATTAGGAATCCCAAATAATTTTAAACAAGTCTACCATAAATAAAAAGGCACAGCCTTTACTTGGCTTACCCACCCAATATCAATGAATCTTCTCTTTTTCTTAGTATCTTATTTTTCTTAGTCAAAAAGCACAAATTATAAGTCAACAAACTCTACCACCAACGGCAACAAGAAATATTACTTCTTGACACATTAAAATGGAAAAGGTATGGTTTCAATAAAATAGTGTAATAATAAGTTAAAAAGCTAATACTATAAGTAAGCAAATTCACTAAATTTCCCCTCAATTTAAAAATATAAAAAAATATTATGAACTTTAAAGTCAGTTTTTAAAATATATATTAATTCATTTAAACTTTGAAAAAAAGTTCTTTGATTGACTTGACAAAGTCAAAATATATCTCTATTATTGGATGGATGAGAATTTATTTACGACCAACGAATAGGAGGCATACAACCCACATATATAATCACATACAGTTTACTTAGTTTGCATAACAGAATAGCTAGAAAATAGTGCCTAATACTTTTAGGTACAAAACACAATCTTAATATAACCTACTACAAACTTGCTTCAAAAAAGAATAAGAAAATGACTGACATCCAAAAGAATATAGCATCGAGGATGAACTGCCTTGCCGAGTCTTCTCTATGTAAGCTCCTCTTCTTCACATATAAAGCATAGACTATTAGTATCAAATATAAAGGGTTATCTAGGAAGCAAAATTAATTAATCACTAAACAAAAAGAACAAGAATGAAATTAATCTAGTTGGACTGTTATAATGGGAAGATGTTATAGGTTCAAGGGGCTTAGGTTATGTTAACAAGAAAAATCTATGATCCTATAGAAGAACTATGACTAATCAAGTTAGGATTCTACAGCTATATCATAAATCCAGCCAGGATGAAAGTATTCAGACAAGAGAATTCAATGCGTCGCCAATCAACTAGTTTCCTTTGAAGCTTGAAGATGGGAGAAGTATGGTTTGAACATGTATGGTTGGAGCTGTGTTGTTGTTTGAACACCCTCAAACAATAACAGCTTACATGTATGTTGAAATGTTAATCATATACGTGTATATGCTCAAGTCATATGTTTACAATTATGCTTAAATGTTAATCATATGCTTACAAGTATGCTCAAGTCATATGCTTACAAGTATGCTTAACTCATATGCTTACAAGTATGCTCAAGTCATATGCTTACATAAAGATACATCTATATGTATTTATATGCATCATAAATGACATTGGGCTGAATTGTAAATATCTAACAAGGGGATACAATAATTCTTGTTTGCAATAGGTACCGTGGTATCATGGACCTTTATTCAGACCGTAGTTGGATGAGAAAACGAAAGTCAAGTTCCTAAATAGGTGCTACAACTGAATTTAGAACTGGTTGTCAAGTGTTTCTGGATTATGCATATAGTTATTCGGAATATGTGAATGGTCAGAACAAGATAAGATGCCCTTGTTTGAAGTGTAAAAATCAAAATTATATGGACAGAGACATAGGAGACTATCATTTACTTGTTTTTGGGTTCATGAGAAATTATGAAGAATGCTGGTGGGCACATGGGCAGAGAAGAGATAGTGGCTATGCACAAGTACACACTCCGGGCAGCAGTACCCATCGTATGAATGCCATGGTTCATGATATTGCAGGGCCGGATTTTGATTGGGAACAAGGCAGAGAGCAACCTATGAATTCTGATGCCAAAGCGTTCTTTAAGTTGTTAGAAGAGGGTAGCAAGCCGTTGTGGCATGGTTGCACCAAGCACACTACATTGTCTGCAGTGGCGACATTACTTAACATCAAGGCTGATCACAACATGAGCCATGAGTGTTTTGAGTCGCTATTGAAGGCCATTAAGAGTATGTTGCCTGACGATGAAAAATTACCCGATAACTACTACTACTATAAAAAAATGGTGAAGAAGTTGGGTCTTGGATACCAAAAGATCGATGCATGTTTGAACGATTGCATGTTGTTTTATAAGGAAAATGAACAAAAGACAAGGTGCACGTTTTGCAGTCATGATCGGTTCAGGCCTAATAAAGAGGGTGTGACTACAAAAAAGACAAGTATACCTTTTAAGATTCTAAGGTATTTTCCAATTACGCATCGGTTAAAAAGGTTGTACATGTCTTCAAGAACAGCTGAACATATGACTTGGCATGCGAAATCTCCAGCTAAAGATGGAGAACTTAACCATCCCGCAGATGGGCAGGCTTGGAAGGATTTTAACTTAGCACATCCTGGGTTTGCATTGGAACGTAGAAATGTGATGATGGATTCAACCCGTTCGACCACTCAGCTGTTCCGTACTTATGTTGGCTTGTGATTGTTACTCCGTACAACTTGCCTCCATGGATGTGTATGAAACAACCATACTTGTTTCTTTCACTCGTGGTTCCTGGTCCTAAGAGTCCTGGAAAGAACTTAGATGTTTACTTGAGACCTCTTATAGACGAGTTGAAGGTATTGTGGGAGGATGGAGTACAGACTTGGGATGTTGCAACGAAAACAAATTTTAACCTTAGGGCAGCGGTTATGTGGACTATAAGTGATTTCCCTGCCTATTGTATGTTAGCTGGATGGAGTACACACGGGAAGTTGGCTTGTCCATATTGTATGGAGCATACAAAGTCTTTCAATCTATCAAAAGGTCGAAAGCCTTGCTGGTTTGACTGTCATCGTCGTTTCTTGCCGGTAGACCACCCGTTTCGAAGAAATAGAGAACACTTCAGGAAAGGGAAAGTAGAGAATGATATGTCTGCACCGCGATTGTCGGGGATGGAGATGGTTATGAATCTGCAATACGTATACAAGATGATTCTGAATCAGACATTGACACTTGAACAAATGAAATGTATGTTTAGCATTATATGTTTAGCATTTTCTGTCATTATTGTCATTTTATATTCATATATATATATACATGTAATCAAATATAACACATACTAACATCTTTATATCACTGACATGTTTATGTACTTAACTATTTAAATGCAATTTCCTGTCATTATTGTCAATTTATATTCATATATACATGTAATCAAATATAACTCATACTAACATCTTGAAATTTGTAATATATAGATGGCTTCTGAAGCAGCGCAGAAAAAGCGCAGCTTGGGTAAGGGGCCTAATCATGTGCCCAAGGCCCCTACTAATCCGGATGATCGGATTCTTATTCAGATTCGTCCTCCTCCGAATAGCACGTACGTCCCGCATCATTTATATATATGCATTTTAGATTCCATTTATACAAGATATATAACTAATGTAAATTGCTTTAATATATCTACTTATCTTTGATGTAAATTGTTGTATATTATAGTGATTTTTCAGATAATAAGATCGTCAAGTGCATATCACAATTGTGCTTACAGAATTGGCCCACACCTGTGATTACGTGGGCGACCACACCTATCGCCCACAAGGATGCAGTTTGGGCTGAATTTCAGGTATTTTTTTAATTGTGACAGATAATATAATATTCTAAGGATAATTGTTTAGTAGTGTTGGATTATATGTTAAAAGTATCGTTTTAATATTATTATTGTTGTTTTATTTGCAAAAAAGGTATAGATGGGAAGACGCGCAGGCTTCAGTGATACAGACACTATTCTGGCAGAAGTGCGCCGCCCGCACCAAAGATAATTTGAACAAAGAACGACAAAAAGCCCTTCACAATGCATCGATCGACCATCCAGGCCATGGAGAGGATTACATGCACGAGCATAGCCCCTGGTGGTGCACCCAGTCCATATGGGCTGAGATGTGTGCCCAATGGAGAGATGAGACCTGGGTCAAAAGACGCAAGACTACCGCCACTAACAGATCCTCGGGTGTACCTGATGGCGAAAAGGCTAAAGGAACCTATAGAGGCGGCAGTATTTCACAGTTGCAGCATATCACTGCCAGGGTACGTATGAATAGTTTTAATATGTTTACAATTATAAATTGTAGAATATCACATATTTACTTAGTAATATTGGAATATATTTTGTATACGAGTCTCAGTCTCAAGGTCAACCTATACATTGGCTGGATGTGTACTTGGCCACCCGTGATGGTCTGCCTGATGCTATTCACATAGCGGTAATAAGTTTTAACAACTTGATCTTGTTTATCAAGTTTTACGTCATTCTTTAGAATTTTACCAATTTATTTTTAACTATTTAATTGTTAACATGATGACAGGATACTTATAAGCGTTTATTGAATGAGCGCTATCCTGAAGGTACCCCACGTCCTCCAATTGATCAAGAATTGTGGGAGAGGGCGTCTGTTGTGAAGAAGAACTACGTCAAAGGTCAAGGACAACGACGACTCCCATCCTTCAGTGGCTCAGGCAGCTCTGCTACCCAGTCTTCACAGTCATCGAGTCATCCAACTATTCATACTCCTGCTGACTGTGTGAGAGCTATATGTCGAGATCGCAATCTTCTAAAGATACTGGGTGGGCATTTGGCGGCTCTGAGTGCTGATGAGTTAGCTGATGCAGTGGCGGCGGCAGCAGCATCACATCATGGGGATGGCGACGAGGTAATCAATCTTATTTATTACAATCAAAGTAGTGACTTATATATATATATTGTTGTGTTTAAAAACAACTGCATATTGTCGTAACACCAGTATCAACATATATACTATATTATATGTAATTTGTTTTATTTTTTTGTTAATTACAGGGTGATCAAGATCAAGGAGAAACTAATTTGGACAATGATGCTTGACGACTGATTTAGTGTTGTTTTGTAGTTATTTGAGAATCTTATACTTTTATATTCATTCTTTGGATGTCTGTATGTTGCTTAAAGATTATATTTGTTTATATTTATTCAATTTATATCGGTTTTTAAAGGTTTATATAGTTTATATACTAGTTTGGTGTATGGGTCGGTAAATGGACGATGGATGTTATATTGTTGTGCATGTTTATGTGTTGGGATAAAGCACGTACAAAACAGGTATATAAACTGTACCTGTACAAAACAGGTACAGTTTTTTGGGAATTCTACAAAACAGCAAAATTCTGGGTTCCAGGTTTTTTTACATCAGCGACCGCATGCGGTCGCTGATAAGTATTAGCAGTCGCTAATCATATGGGGATTTTAGCGACCGCGTACGGTCGCTGACATGTGGCACACGTGAGCCTGTGGCCCTGAACCATGCTGACTCATCTTAGCAACCGAAATGACAATAACGGTCGCTAATATCGGTTGCAGATAATTTAGTCGCTAATAGTGGTCGCTGATGTGCATTCTAGCGACCAGATTTTATGCGACGCTTATCAGCGACCGCATGCGGTCGCAGATGGTTATCTGCGACCGCATGCGATCGCTGATAAGCGGTCGCAGATAGGCTTTTTTTCTTGTAGTGAGGTACAGCAACCCCGACAACAACACCAGGAGATCAAATTAACCTTCGGAGACAGCCCTGAAGCATCAAGTTATTTGTAGAGCCAACCCTGGGAGAGAAAATCAACCTCGAAGACAACCCTGAGGAAGAACAGAGTTGGCTGGGATCAAATCTTAGAGACAACCCTGAGAAAACTGTCAAAAACCTTGTCAACACAAAAGATAACCCTTGGAAGGGCAAAATGGTCATTTTATCTACATGAAGCCATATTAGTCAAAATCAAGCCAAATTGATGCAATGAAGGTCAGAAAAGGCCATAACATAAATCCCGATCGAAAATAGCACAATACAGCTCAACGAACGAACTGTGAAAAACGAAGATCTAGTTATAAACCCATCTTCCTGGATTCGAAAAAGGTCAAGTCCCATGTCATTTTGTCGCTCTCGAAAAGGGATTTCTGGAAAGGTATATCAAGCCTCAAACGGACGCCCGGATCAAAAGTTATGAAGGTTCAAACCTGACATTGCGTTGCTCGGAGTGCACGTACTTCGAGACGACGGGACCCACATGAGTGCGCCATACTCGAGGAGCCGCAGGTAGAGTCGTGGCTATCGCGAGTGCGCCCGCTACCATTTTTTTCTATCAATAAGACCCCCCCACCCTTGCAAAAAAAGATAGAAAAAATAGAAAACACTCTAAAACTCCTCCAATTTTGACTTAGCACTACTTCTAGTACTCCAAACTTTGATTTTATTCTTCCAATACATTTGCATACGTACATTCTATAACATACCAAAAATTAACTAGTGAAAACGTCCATTTGAAGCTCACCGAGTGGATAAAAGCCCGTGGAGCAGTCCATTGTAATTTTTTTTATGATCAACAGTCATTTCTTACTTTATTACGTATATGTGAACGTGCATATCAAGTTTCATCTCTTGGTTTTGCCCGAAACTCAGGTACATGGCCTTTATAGCTTACTTTTTGGTATATGTAAGTATATATATATATATATATATATATATATATATATATATATATATATATATATATATATATTTCTTCATTTGCACAGCCTGGATCGTTAATCCGTGGCTTTTACTCACTTATATATATATATATACACTAACATGTTCGGCTAGGATCAATGATTCGTGGCCTTTTTAACTTTATTATATATATATATATATAACTGACTATATATATACTAATTTTCAATTCTGTCAAGCCTGAATTGCAAATCCGTGGCATGTACTACTTTTATATCTAAATATATATATATATATATATATATAATTGTTCTGACTTTGTTTGGCTTGGATTGGAAATCCATGACCATTTATTGCTTATATATATATATATATATTTACATATTTGTTGAGCTTGGAAAAATTAGTGGTGCTTTTACAAATATAAATATATATATATATATATAAATATATATATATATATATATATATATATATATATATATATATATATATATATATACTTTTATGTCAAGCCTGGATTAATTCATGGCTTTTTACAACTTTTATAAATATATACATATTTATATTTCTTCAGTCGGGCCAGGATTAGAAATCAGTCGCCCTTTACAGCTTTTATATATAATTATATATATATATATTTATTTATTTATTTAATCATTGTGATTAAATATCTTCTTTCAATATTCACTTGATATGAATTGGTTTTAATGTAAATTTAGCGAATTACATTTATCTAAATCTAGCCCTTTCTAACTTTCAAACGGTTCAAAATAGATCCAACCTGAACCGTGAAGCTAGAATGGCTAAGATTTATTTAAATCTAGTTTTTTCTAGTTTTGTAAATATTAAAGCAACCTTGTGACCCTAGATCTATATTTATTGGAAACGAAAAGCTTTGGCTACGCGCTTGCTAGGATTTGTCTGATAAATCCTTTGTTTTACGACGTCTAGAGTACAATTTTCATTTTATGTGAATATCTGTGTTGTGCAGGTTTTCTTAGCTATTTTTTGTGAGCCTAAGAATCATGGGATTAAAGATCAAACTGATTCTAATATGATTCCCACGATGGACAAACTCCTCTTTCTAAACAAATCCTGCTAGTTTTTCTGTAAAATGTATATCCGAGGGACCTTAAAACGGTTATTTGGATTTAGGGTCTCAAACATAGTGAAATATAGCTTGTAGTGCTAGAGTCACTTCGATGGCTGTCATGCTCATAAGAAGACCAACACTTGTATATACATTCTGTGGTCAATAATGCTTTGCATCACGACAATAAACATCTAAATTGAGCTAAAGGCTGAATAGGATAAAATAGAAGTATCAACAGGCTTCAATTCCTATGTAAGCGTAAGGGTTTGAAAACCAACCTTTCAAAACATCATTTTCATAGTTTGTCTAAACAAAAGAAATTTTCAAACAAATAAAACCTTTCGTATATAGGTCCAACGAAGCAAGGCACTACTTTTAAATTAAACTAACGTATGCTCAATTACTTTCAGCAAACGCACACTTTGTAGATAAAAAGGGAAATATTGAAAAGATGTGGTAACCGTGTTTTACGAAAGTCAGGGGTGCATAACACCTTCCCCCTACTTAACCAAGCCCCCAAACTTTAAGAATCTCGGTTTCAAGGCCAAGTTTTGACAGCGCTAAGTAATTGCGCCTATGATAAGTTGTTTTTCTGACCACTTATTCAGATATTAACTAACTTGTTTTGTTGCGTAAACTCAAGTATTATTGTGCTTTTCATATATTTTTTATTTATTTTGTAAATTTCATGTTTGGGAACTCTCTAGGTGCACATGTGGCTAAAAAAGGATAAAATAGTGCTAAAAGGGACAAGGAGTACGAAATGTGATGATGCTACGAGGATTAAAGGGGTTAACTTGTCAGCCATGGGAAGTGTTGACAGCTGAGGAAGGAAACAGAAGCCGAGTGCAGTAGTAACAGAAGCCAAGCAGCAACATTGCAGAAAACTACAGAAGCGCGCGGCCGCGCCTACACGATTTGACCAGAAGTTTGACTTTTCAATTAGCCAGAGCGTGGCTGGACTTAAAGGGTCTATATTAGGGCTTGTTTTGCATTTTATCAGACATTGCCCTTCTTGGGAGCCTTAGCTTAATATCTCCCTTTGGGAGCCCTAGCTTAACATTGTTCTTCCTTTTTCTTTATATTTTGAGTAAATTAGATTAGGAGTAGATCAATTCTAGGTTTAATTAGATTTGAAGATTGAAACGAGTAGATATCATTGAAGATTCAACCTTGGAGCTTGAGCAATCAGTTTTGAATTTTCTATCTTTATTTTCTCTTTGTTCCATATTTGTATTCTTATGATGTGTATTCAACTTGTGGATGGTAGATTTGAGTCAATCATTACTTAAACTTTATTTTGAGATTTCAATGGAACCTGTTGAATAATTTATTTTGATATTCTTCTATGTTGGTCTTATTGATTGTTATGTGGTTGTATGTTATGGTTTGTATTTAATTGCTTAATTTCTTAGCTACCAATTACTGTGATAATCGATATGGACTTGAAAGACGAAATATGGGTTTAGATCTAACCATAGTAACTTGTGTTTGTACATTCTACATGGCGTTGGAATGTATAATTCGTGCTGACGATAGACATATACCGAAGCATCACTTGTAGTCAATTGAGGACTTGGGTTTAAACCCTAATTATTTGTAAATCACATAAACATATAGTGGTTTAGGTAATGTGGGTGTTCATATGTGTTCTATCATCGGTGGATTATATATGATATGGATTTGGTACATCGAAAGATGGCCTCATCTCACTTTTGTGTTCTCGGCTAGCGATCTTTAATGATTAATTTGACTTAACAGGAAGTGTATTGACTTAGATGAATCAATAGGGGAAATTGAGGTCTCATATCTTCAGTATCTAGTTTTATTCTAGGGTTATTTAATTTAAGTTTAATTAGTGAGTTTTAATTCAAAACGCTTAATCATTCGTTTAGATAAGACTGAAATGGTTATGGGCTAGTGGTTTGGTGACTTTTATTAGTTAATTCTCCATGAGAACGATATCTTACTTACTCTTTATTACTTGTTGATCGTGTATACTTGCACGAATATATTGATCGATAAAACGACCAACAAGTTTTTGGCGTTGTTGCCAGGGAATTAATTTGATAAATTTTTGCCAACATAGTATTAATTTAAACATTTTATTTTAGTTTTTAATTCTCTTCATATATTCTCTCTTTTCAGGTAACATGGATTTCAGTGCTTATCCATGGTTTTACACGAGGAAAGATCAACCAAGAGAAACAGGGAATGATGGACTCGACCCAATTGCTACACTATCAGCACAACTTGAGACTCTTTCGAAGAAGTTGGACACTGTTACAACCCAACAGAGTCGAGAGACGGCAGTTACTTATGAATATTGTGTTGGCAACCATTTAAGTCATCAGTGCCCCATCAGTTTTGGACAAGTGCAGTATGGGGGTGATTACTTCAACCACGAGTATCCCAATAATCATCGAGATTTTGGGTATGACCCGAATTCTTCATGGAATTATGATTATCAAGAACCATACTGTGATCCAAGTCCACCATACTCACCAGAATTCAGATTCCAAACTCCAACCAATGAACCTCAATACATGGATTCTGAGGTTGAAACAAAAAAGGCAAGATTGGGGGATGAATGTTGCATAGCATCAATTAAAAAGACCTTGATTGAGCAAGCAAAGTTAATTGAGAACCTTCAGAATTGATTGAGCAAGGGATAAAAACTCAGAATCTTCAGAATCAATTATCTCAAATATTGGAAGCCGTGAGCAATGGTCCTCAGAATAATTGGTGCTATGACTTGGACGCTGACAATGATGGAGAGCCCGAAGTGCACATGCAACTAAATGAACTAAAAGAAGTGGACATCGAGGAGGCAAATGGGGATATGGAAATTGATTTATTTGAGCCGACCTTTATAACACCCCCAGTGCTTTCTCCGTCAAAGTTGGGAAAACCAGTGAATTTTGCACACCCATGCCCCCTTGGTAGTCACACTGCAGATAATTATCTTTATGATAGTGATTCATCCTTGAAGCCATGGTGGTACAAAGAAGAGAGAATTGAAGAAGAGCCCGTTGTAGTGTTCATGCCTCAATGCAACAATCTATTCACAAATACAATAGAAGAAGTCCC
This sequence comes from Panax stipuleanatus, assembly GCA_020205555.1. Classification (NCBI taxonomy): domain Eukaryota; kingdom Viridiplantae; phylum Streptophyta; class Magnoliopsida; order Apiales; family Araliaceae; genus Panax; species Panax stipuleanatus. The sequence goes on from CM035124.1 coordinate 147,340,851, forward strand.
TAGCTATCTGAACTTTAAAATGGGGAATTCATATACACGACATATGCTAGGTGACTTAAGTTCGAGCACTCTCGTGAAGGGGAACCTCCTAACACCCACTGCGGTTCTAATGGATGGAGGGTTTCTCACGTATCGTAGAGAAATTGGATAGCTGTGTCAAAGAGAAAGTCTAGCTATCGGACTATAAACGAGTGCTTGATGGGAGGCACCCCATCATCTTTCTCTTCCCCCTTGTGTTTAATTCTATTTACTTATCTCCATTTCCCTCCCCCTGTTTAATTCTAAGTAGTTTGAAAAAGTTGAAATTTTTTCAACAATTTTGGTTTTGAAAGCTCATTGCCTATATTTTTGGACTTAGGCATTTGTGCATCTATTTTTGGGACGTAAGATGCTTATTGAACATATTTTTGAAATATGAGCTTATTGCATTTATGCACATATAGTAATTTTTTGGAATCCTCATGCATATGATTCTTCCCGTCTATGTTAATTCTCCACATTATTAATAGTCATTTTAAATTTTTTTGGTAGTTATACTGGTTTAATAAATGTTTTATGCATTTCTCAAGTTAAATCTTCTTGGAATGAATCAATGTTCAAAGGCCATCCTCAATGTATGTCAAAAGCTGCATATCAGAAATTTGGGAGAGGGCGTGGCCGTGCCTGGATATTCCTAGGTTGGAGCGCGGCCGCGCGTCGTGCAGTTTGTTTCAGACTTAAGTAAAAATTCGACTGAATTTCACACACCATATCATTTCATTTGGCAGCCGAGCTCAAGCTTAATCTCCTCTGATCCCAATCCTCGAATTCCTTCATCCCGTCCATCCCACTATAATACATCACACTCTCATCTTCAATCCCCTTCAAAACCATCCCCCCCCCCCCCCCCACAAGCCTTAATTTCAGTTGAAATCATCCTCTTTCTCACCACACCTACATATTCCCACATCCATTCACCATCACTCATTCTCTCAAATTGAAACTCATACACAAATCCCTCACAAAACCTAATACCCCTACCCACATTAACGCAGCAGATTAGGGCAGAATTCGACAGCAAGCTGAGGCAGTGGGTGTGAGATTAAAGAATATAGCGAGACGGGTTTTACAGTGGTTGTGTTGAAGTTGAGTCCAAATGCAATCTAAGCGTAGTCGGAGGGAATCCTTATCAATGGGCAGCGATTCTGAGCAAGGGGGAGGTGGCATCGCTTATGATGACCACACGTTTATCAGCTTGGAGGCTCAGCAGTACTTCTAGAACGTGTTGGTGGGCAAAAATTTTGTATTGGAGCGCGGTTTATTACCAGATAGGAAGTTGGATGGGCATATGGCATCTATGATCAGAGCAAGGGGTTGGAATTTGTTTTACAAGGATCTGATGGCGGCACCCATCTCTGTGATATAAGAATTCTATGCCAATGCCAAGTTCACAAGGTCCAATATGATATTTGTGCGGGGATCTATGGTGTCCTTTGTAAAGGAGAGCATCAACGAACTATTCCGGCTACCGAACATTGCATTGGATCACCTCGAGTCTTTTTATGCTAGGGAATGGGGCTCGGAGTTGGATGCCATTTGTGTTTATCTTTGCATGCCAGGCACGGCATGGAAACTGATGCAGAGCACTGATCAGAAGCTATACTTCCTATAAGCCGCACTGAGTAGATATGGGAAAGCGTGGTACAGCTTCATATGTGTAAATTTAATGCCAACACGACATCAGAATGACGTCACCAAGGACAGGGCCGTGTTACTTTATGGGATCATCAAGGACAAGAAGATTGATGTGGGGTACCTGATCAATAATTTAATCCGCAGATTTTTGAGGGGTTTTACTTCCGCAGGTATCCCACATGCTTTTGTGATCACTGATGAGTGAGTTTTATACTTACGAATCAGATATTGTTTAGCTTAATTATTGTAATCCTTAAGTGTTTTTAGTGTCTTTTGATTAGTTTTTGTGTTTATTTCTTGTAGGATGGAGCTGGAGGGATAAACTGGTCATTTGGGAGAAGAAAAGAATTAAAAATCTTTAAAATTGGAGCTGAGTGGCATTTTTGTAATTACCTGGTCCTTGTCTAGCGCACAGTGCGCTTGGATTGCACTAAACCTAGCGCCTGGTGCGCTAGGCCACGCCTAATGTGTGTTATTTTTTATGCTAAATTGATTTGAAAAGGAGGAGGACTCTAGAGGAGGGTTTGGACTAATACAAAAAGAAAGAAGACTTCAGAAAAGAGGGATCGTGGAATTTTGGAAGACAAGGATTTGAAGAGAGAACAACGAAGGAAAACACGAAGGAGGATTACAAGGGCTGAAGATCAAAGAGAGAGTATTGGAGCAAATTTAGAGTTTCTTCTTCTCTTCTATAGTTTTATCTTTTGTAATTACCAGGGATGTTTGGATTATTAATCTGGATGATGTTTTTCTTTATTATTATCATGTACTAAACTTTAATTAAGATTGCAACGGAACTTGGTATGTAGTTCAAATTGAACCTTCCCATTGAATGAAAGTTGGTTTTTATTGAATTGTTTATTATATCTTTTGCTTATTGATTAATTGTTTGGCCAACAATTACTGTGATAATCTATATAAAATTGGAAGATGGAGTATAGATTGAGATCTGGATATAATAACATTTGTTCATATAATCTGAATAGGGTTAATATGATTAGCATGTAGGATGGAATATACCTATGTGTCTTTTGTATCCACTGAAAGAATTTGTACGTAAAACCCTAATTAACTTGATTCACATAGGAATATAGTGAATTAATTAACTAGGGTGTTCCTGGTAATTCGGTGTCTTAAGGATCAGATTTAGGAGGATTTGTTCACGTGTTTTGGGAAAAAGTGTGTGAATTTTATAAAGCATTCTTGGATAATGATTCGTATTAATTAATTGAGTTAAATGGGAAGTAAATTGATTTAAATGAAATACTAAGGGAAGTTGTAATCTTAACCTGTTAAATCTGCATTAATCTTGTGAACTTTGATCTTAGTTATTAATTTTGCTAAGCTAGATTTTCATATCACTACCAATATTTCGTAGTTTAAAATAAGATTAATTGAATTAAAATTTATAATTGATAAAGGTTAATCTATTTCCTCGTGGGAACGATATCCTTGCTTGCTGAATATTACAATTGAACGCGTATACTTGCGTGTTAAAGTGCTATTAATAAATTAGGCAACAAGTTTTTGGCGCCGTTGCCGGGGAATTAATTTAATAATTATTTGCCAATATTAATTTCAATCAAATTAATTTTAATTTAAGCAATTTTTTTATTTATTTAATTCTCTTCCTATTTTACTCTTTTTTTTCAAGTACCATGGCTGAATTCAATTATCAATGGCCATATACGAACATGACTCAACCAAGGAAAATAGGGACTGATGAACTTATATTAGCACAGATTGAAAAGCTTTCGAAGACGTTGGACGTTATCGCAGCCCAACGGAGTCGAAGGATGGCAGTTACGTGTGATTATTGTGCTGGAAATCATCCGAGTCATCAATGCACCGTCAGTTTTGAACCGATACAATATAGTGGTGATTACCTCAACAACTATGCTGATCATAACTACCACCAAGATTGGGGGTATCACCCGGATTCTTCATGGAGCTACAATTATGATGACCAATATTATGCTCCAAATCCATCATACTCACCAGAATTTTCATGTCCACCTCCATTGCCACAAGAAGAAAAGCTAGGTTGGGAAGAGGCTTTGGCCAGAATCCAAACAGAAAATGACGCGGCGAGGAAATCTCTACGGATGGAAATGAAGAATCGAGCAATTCAACTGGAGCAAATGACCAAAGCCGTGAACAACATTCCTTCAAACACTGGTCCTAATTACATGGATTTCGAAACTGATGGAGAGCCCAAATCAAATCTACGACTGGATGAGCCACAAGATATCGAAAGTGTGGCGACAAATGGTGATAATGAAATAGAGGTCGACGAAGATCTAAAGGGGTCTCCACCAAAGATCAAAGAGTCAGTCAGATTTGCAAAACCCTGCCCAACTGGTAGTCATGTCGTCGGCGAAGCTCTTTATAACATAAGAGCGAGTACAATTTTGAAGCCATGGTGGGACGAGAAAGAGAAGATAGATGAAGAGCCCATTGTGTGTGACAAGCTTCCATGCCCCAAAGTGATCACATAAACAATGGAGAAAACACCTAACTGTGGGACGTTCTTAATTGAGATCATACCGAATAAAAGCATGCTAGGTGACTTTGATGCACTGGCCATCGCGTGTGGGAACTTCCCAAAGGATTATTTACTAATGATGGATGGAGGGTTCCTCAACTTTCGAAGAGGAATTGGATAGCGTTGACCAGACAAAGTCCGGCTGAAGGACTATAAATCAAGCGCTTATTGGGAGGCAACCCAAGTTTAAATTTTAGTTTTTTTAGGTTTCATATTATTTTTTTAGATTTTTTATTTTTTTTAGTATTTAATAACTTGCTTCTCTTGTTTCATAGGTTAGTCAAGTCCTACTCGAGTGTGGTGCCCGATTCATTCCAATGTGCCTAACCTATTCTTCAGACTTAGCAGATGAGGGGGAAAATGCTATATTTTCAGGGAAGTCCTCTCTTTTATTTTTTCTATCTTAGCCATTGAGGACAATGTCTGTTTTAAGTTTGGGGGTATTTATCATGTTTAATATTTACTTGGGTAATGTTTTGATGGAATTTAATTTTGGCCAATGATAAGTGGGTAGTTAATGTTATTAACTCTTGGAGAATTGATGAGCATGCTTAGTCTATATTTCAACTCATTAGTTGGTTTCACACTATTTGCAAAATTTTTGAAAATTTTACACATATCCATTTGTTTAGCCAGTTGGGATTGAATTTTTTTGGCTAAATGCTTATGAAAGATACCATGGCAACTTGAGAAATCGTATTTGAGCATCAATCAAAGTGAAAATTAGGCACTCACATAAGTTTGGGGAAAATCTTGGGATATTTTTGAAAAAAAAAGAAAAATTTGAACCTTCCCGAGTTGAATAATTGAAGCATGTGGTGGGTCGAGATGGAGCGTAAAACGCACTCTCCATAAACACAGGCAAGAGATGGAGCATAAAATGTACTCACTAAAAAGAAAGAAAGAGAAAAAAAAAAGTGTAACTTTGAAGTACTTGGGAAGGGTTCATATGTGCTTAAATGTTTAAATATCCGTTTGATCCTCAAGAAAAAATTTTGTGCTTTGTCTTTATTAGCGGAGATTGATATGATAAAAAGTTTGGAGAGTTGTTTTTGAAAATCTTTTATTAGTATTGGGTGATCTTATCTAAATCATGACTAGTTGAACGTTTGTTCAAATTCATATTGACTAATTGCCTGAGAGGATCATTGCTAGAGGATGAATTTTTCTAAATTGTGTTTTGCTTGAGGACAAGCAAAGTCTTAAGTTTGGGGGTATTTGATTGGTGATTTTAATACCCACTAATGGGTAGTCTTAATAACTCGAGTCTTAAGGTTTTCAAGTAATTTTCCCATCATTTTACTGGATTTTATACTTCTGTGTGTAAGAATTGAAATGGATGAAAAAGAAGCTTAAAAGGTCAAATTACAACATATATCAAGTGGGCCATAGATGTAGCAGCTCACGGATTTGAGACAAGTAGTAGTTGCCACGAAATTAGCATGGTCAAGTAAGAATAGGATAGCACGAAGTGGGCAGCATGCAAATCAAGGGGCTGGACAGTAGTGGATCCCGCTGGGGCGGGGACTCAAAGCAGAACACCCTCGCTGGGGCGGGGAGGCGGCAGAAGAAAGGTTGGGTTTCCTTTCGCGGAGTGGACTCTTTTGCAAGAGGGGAAGGACTAAGGCACGTGGAAAGCTGACATTCTCTTGGTCCTATTCGGATTGTGATACAACGAAAGATATCAATGCAAGGCTTGTGTTATAAAAGGGACGTGACCTTGTGAAAGGCGATAAATATATATATATATATAATATATATTATAGTTTAAAAGGAGACGCACGTGAGGAGAGGGTCACAGTTGCTGATTTTTTCTTCCTAATTCAACTAGGACTTGGAAGCAACAACAAGTGCAACGTGATGCAAGGCTTCTATATAAAAAGACTTAGACATGCTATCAATTGGGCAATATAGGGGACATGTGATATGTTGTTATGGTGGGCCCGGAAGCATATATGGGATTTTCGTGAGCAGCTTGATAAACAAGGAGCAAGCGGCTAGATGTTCTCCTTGCCAATTCGGATTGTGGGGTTATCAATTGGTCAAATTGGTGGGCCACACAAGAAGGCTTATAAAGGGACTTTTAATTATGCTGATATTCTTTTCCTAGTAGACTTCAAGTATGATATAACTTGGATAATAATAGGACTTAGCCTGGGACAGAAAAAGGAGAGCACCTTGGGTATTCCTTTATTATATATAATATATATATATATATATTAGTAGTTGAAAGGGGATTATTATTATTATTAGTTTTTATTAGTATTAGTTTATTTTAGTTTTCAATAAAATAATAAACCCTAGTTGAGAGAGGATTTGGAGATTAAAGCACTTGAAAGCCATTGGAGATCCAGTTCAAGAGCAAGAAGGAGGACGAATTTGCCGGCAACAGGTTCAATTCTTTTCCTTAATCTTTTTCTTATCTTTTAATGTGTATTCAAGTGTGGATTCTTAGTTTTAATTCAACGAACTAATTCTTTGTTTAAGATTACAATGGATCTTAATTTATTTTAATATGCTTCTCTATTAATTATTGTGATCTATTGTTGTGAATTGTCTATTGTGATTTGGAATTAATTGTTTAATTGCCTAGCTAACAATTACTGTGATAATCTATATGAAATTGATTAAGGAGTATAGATTTAGATTTGATCATGATAGCATGTGTTTGTGATTTCTGCATAGATGGAAATTATGATTCGTGTTTAGGATAGAGCTATTCCTTTACGCCATATGTAATCTAATAGAGAACTTGTGATTAAATCCTTTTTAATTGTAATTCACATAGAAATATAGTGGATTAGTTAAGTAGGGTGTCTTGCTTAATTCTATCATCTGTGGATTTGAGTGAGTATGGTATGATGCATCGAGAGGTGGTTATATTCATTTTCGTGTTCTTGATTAACAATTCAAAATTGTGAGAATAATTGATGAGGAGTGTGTTAACTTAAATGAAGCAATAAGTGAAGTTGTGATCTTAAATCTCCGTAATCTTAATTTAACTAGTGGTGATTTAATAGTAGTTTAATTATACAATTTGAAATTCATTCGTTTAAATAAGATTGAGTTGGTTACGGGTTAGTACTTGGTGATTTTTGTTAAATAATTCCTCGTGGGAACGATACTTTACTTTCACTTTATTACTTGTTGACATCGTATACTTGCGTGTTGTGCGTAACTAGATTTTACCCAACAAGTTTTTGGCGCCGTTGCCGGGGAAATTAGTTTAATATTTCGTTATTATTAATTTTGATATAGTTAATCTTAATTTAGACTTTTATTTTCATTTTTTTCTCTCAGGTTATCTTCTCTCGTGTATGCAAACGAGATCGAAACAGCCGGAGCTTGAACCATACGAAGACGATATCGACAAAAGGTTCAGACAGTTGCATAAGTGGGTTAAAGAAACGCGAGAGGCACTTGAGAAGCAAGATACAATGGCTGAGGGGCAACAAAAATCCCTTCAGGATTATGCTATGCCAAAAATGGATGGGATTAGGTCAAGCATTCAACGACCAGCAATTAATGCTGCAACTTTTGAGATTAAGCCAGGAACTATCCAAATGATTCAAAATTTGGTATAGTTTGGGGGCTTGGCTAATGATGATCCGAATGAGCACTTGGTGAGTTTTCTAGAGGTTTGTGACACATTCAAATACAACCAAGTCTCAGACGACGCAGTTAGACTTCGTTTGTTTTCATTCACTCTCCGAGACAAAGCAAGAGGATGGCTACATTCACTTCCACCTGGATCCATTACCACCTGGGATGATCTGGCACAGAAGTTCCTAGCAAAGTTTTTTCCTCCTGCCAAAAAAGCAAAATTGAGGAACGAGATAACCAATTTCACTCAATTTGATTCAGAGTCATTATATGACGCCTGGGAGAGATTTAAAGAGTACATGAGAAAATGTCCACACCATGGATTGCCGGATTGGCTAATAGTACAATCATTCTATAATGGGCTCATGGGTGGTATACGGGCTAGTGTTGACGCGGCATCTGGAGGTGCCTTCATGACAAGGAATTTTAATGAAGCGTACAGTTTGCTAGAGGTGATGTCAGCTAACAACTACCAATGCCAACTGCTAGAATGACACAACCAAAGGTTGCTGTAATATTAGAGGTAGATGCAGTTACATCATTGTCAGCCCAAATTGCAGCTCTAACACAGAAAATTGAACAGATGGGGAATCAAAATAGGCAAACTGTGGCGATGGTATGTGAATTGTGCGCGGGGAACCATTCAAGTGATCAGTGTGCAATAAGTTCTGAATCAGTGCAGTTTGTGTCAAATTATAATCGACAACAAGGTAATAATGCAAATAGTTATAACCCAGGATGGAGGAACCACCCAAATCTATCTTGGAGCAATAATCAGTCACAGGCACAAGCTCAAGCTCGAAGACAGTCATATCCACCTGGATTTTTAGCCTCAATGCCCACAACCTCAACAACACCAGCAACCTCAACAACCTAACAAGTTATCTCAAATGGAGGAATTGCTTGCAAGAATGGCAACTCAGTTTAAAGCAACAACAAAGAACCAATCAGCAACAATAAGGAATCTTGAAAATCAGATTGGGTAGATAGCAAGTGCTTTAAACAACCGACCTCAAGGTTCGCTACCAAGTGATATTGAGAAGAATCCGAGGAAGGATGGGAATGAACAATGTAAAGCAGTTACACTCAGAAGTGGGAAGGAGTTTACTACAGACTCTGATGAGAAGAAAAAAAATAGTAATGAGAAGGTGGATGGAAAATAATTTGGAAATTCAGAAGGTAAATCTGAGAAAAAAATTATTGAAAAGTAGAAAGAAGAAAATCAGATGCCAGTTACACCACCTTTACCATTTCCACAGAGATTTCAGAAACAGAAGTTAGACAGACAGTTTTCAAAGTTTCTAGAAGTGTTTAAAAAGCTGCAGATTAATATTCCATTCGCAGATGCTCTAGAACAAATGCCTAGCTATGTAAAATTTATGAAGGATATTCTATCGAGGAAGAGAAATCTAGGAGAGTTCGAGACAGTAGCATTGACGAAGGAATGTAGTGCTATTCTACAGAGGAAGTTACCACCGAAGTTAATGGATCCCGGTAGCTTCACCATTCCGTGCACAATAGGAACTCAGTTTTTCAGTAGATGTCTGTGTGATTTGGGAGCGAGCATCAACCATATGCCATTATCAGTCTATCAAGAGCTTGGGTTGAAGGAAGCTACACCAACGAATGTCACTTTGCAGCTTGCTGATAGATCTCTCACTTACCCCAAGGGAATAGTGGAAGACGTACTAGTAAAGGTAGATAAGTTTATATTCCCTGTGGACTTCATAGTTCTTGACTTTGAGGAGGATAGCAATATACCGATTATTCTTGGGCGCCCATTTTTAGCTACGGGTCAGACTTTAATTGATGTGCAAAAAGGAGAGTTAACAATGAGGGTCCAAGATGAAGATGTGACTTTTAATGTATTCAAAGCAATGAAGTTTCCAAAGGAAGAGGAAGAATGCTTCAGGGTTGATCTGATTGAGAGAGCGATTAGGGAAACAAGTATCAAATCAATAAATGAAGACCCTCTAGAAACAGCATTGGTAAGTGAGAACATGTCTGATGACTCAACTGTATTAGAATTGGCCCATATGTTAGATTCATTGCCGAAATTCACACGAGTTAGGCCAACATTTGAACCTTTGGACTACTGGGGAAAGCCATCAGAAAAGGTCAAATCATCAGTGGAAGAACCGCCAACCTTGGAACTTAAACCATTACCTAACCATCTACGGTATGCATACATTGGTTCTTCTTCTACTCTACCAGTCATAATTTTTGCATCACTTGATGAGGTTCAAGAAGAAAAGCTACTAAGGGTACTTCGGCAATACAAGACTGCTCTTGGGTGGACTCTTGCGGACATCAAGGGGATAAGCCCATTAATTTGCATGCATAAGATTCTATTGGAAGATGAAGCAAAACCGACTATTGAACAACAACGAAGACTCAATCCCATAATGAAGGAGGTTGTCAAAAAGGAAATTATTAAATGGTTGGATGCGGGAATTGTCTACCCTATCTCAGATAGCTCATGGGTAAGTCCGGTTCAATGTGTGCCAAAGAAAGGAGGAATGACAGTAGTTGCAAATGAGCATAATGAATTGATCCCGACTCGAACAGTTACGGGTTGGCGGGTGTGTATGGATTACAGAAAGTTGAACAAGGCCACTCGTAAGGACCATTTTTCTCTACCATTCATAGATCAGATGTTAGACAGGCTTGTAGGGCATGAGTATTATTGCCTCTTAGATGGATACTCAGGTAATAACCAGATTGCCATTGCACCCGAGGATCAGGAGAAGACGACATTCACATGCCCATATGGTACTTTCGCTTTTCGCAGAATGTCTTTTGGATTATGTAATGCGCCGGCGACATTTCAACGGTGTATGATGGCTATTTTCTCCGATATGGTCGAACAAAATCTCGAGGTATTTATGGATGATTTTTCAGTTTTTGGGGATTCGTTCGATTATTGTTTGGAAAATCTCACTCTTGTGCTTAAACGGTGTATGGAAACAAATTTGGTTTTAAACTGGGAGAAATTTCATTTTATGGTGCAAGAGGGGATAATCTTGGGTCATCAAGTGTCATCAAAAGGAATTGAGCTTGATAGAGCTAAGATCGAAACGATTGAGAGCCTCCCGCCACCAGTTTCAATAAAGGGTATTCGAAGTTTTTTGGGACATGCTGGTTTCTATAGAAGATTTATAAAATACTTCTCCAAAATCATAAAACAACTTTGCAATCTTTTGGAGAAGGATGTCCCATTCAACTTTGATCAAGCATGCCAGGAAGCTTTTGATGTGTTGAAAAAGAAACTAGTTACTGCACCTGTAATCATACCGCCAGAGTGGAGTATCCCATTCGAATTAATGTGTGATGCTAGCGACTTTCCGATTGGCGCAGTCCTTGGCCAACGAAAGGATAAAATTTTTCATGCTATATACTATGCTAGTAAGACGTTAACGGATGCCCAACTGAATTATACCACTACCGAGAAGGAGCACTTAGCAGTTGTTTGCATTTGATAAATTTTGCTCATATTTGATTGGGACAAAGATGATTGTGTTTATTGACCATTCGGCAATTAAATACTTGATAGCAAAGAAGGATGCGAAGCCGAGATTGATTCGATGGGTATTATTGCTACAAGAGTTTAACTTGGAGATTCGGGACCGAAAAGGAACAGAAAATCAGGTTGCAGATCATTTATCACGGTTAGAGAATGCAGAACTAAAAAAAGATGACACAACAGTGATCAACGAATTTTTTCCAGATGAACAACTGTTTGCGGTAAGGATGGATACACCATGGTATGCAGATTATGTAAATTTCATTGTGAGTAAGGTGTTTCCGCCAGATTTGACGAGTCAGCAGAAGAAGAAATTTCTCTATGATGTGAAACAGTATTTATGGGATGAGCCATTTTTATTTAAACAATGTGGAGATCAAGTAATAAGAAGGTGCATTCCGGAAAGTGAAATGGAGAATATTCTATACCAATGTCATGCATCTGACTATGGTGGTCATTTTGGGGGAGAAAGAACCGCAGCTAAGGTACTTCAATGTGGATTCTTCTGGCCAACACTCTTTAAGGATGCCCGTGTATTTTCATTGAAATGTGACAGATGCCAAAGAGTTGGTAATATATCAAAGCGACAAGAGATGCCACTAAATATGATCCTAGAAGTAGAATTGTTTGATGTTTGGGGCATTGACTTCATGGGACCATTTCCATCATCTTTTAGCAACTCCTATATACTTCTAGCAGTGGACTACGTCTCAAAGTGGGTTGACGCTATAGCATCGCCCACCAATGATGCTAAGGTTGTGGTTAAGTTCATCCGGAAGAATATTTTCTCTAGATTCGGCACGCCTCGTGCAATCATTAGTGATGAAGGCACGCACTTCTGTTGTAATACCCGAGAATTTCCATATATTATTAAATAAATATATTAATGGAAATGAGAATTTATTTGAATATAAATGATTTTGTGTTATGAGATGAATTAATTCAATTATATATAATTGAATAATTATAATAATTGAGAAATTGGTGGAGTTTGTGATAAACTCGTTGATTGCTTTGTGTGGCACAATGACGTAATGTAAGAATGATTATATTAATTTAAGCAAACAATTAATCTATATTAATTGTTAATCGAAGAATATTAATTAACTGTTATAAAACACTAATGAGGATTGATTAATAATATGTGATTATTATTATTGCAAGAAACATAATAATAATGAGCAACGTGTTTATAAATATAATAAGATTTATATCAAAGTGATAGTTAATCATATAAAGGTTAATTAAATTGTTATGGAGGTTAACAATTATATTGATTGATGTAGGATATGTGTATATTATTAATTAATATTCAATTTATAAGATGAGAAATTATATGTGCAAGCATGTTAATTAAATGTATAGTAACTATATGCTATGATATGTGTAGGTGACAAATGATGTGTGGATATACATTAAAATAATGTATCATGGATCTATTATAAATAATTGTTGAGTAATACAATTTAATAATATATGATATAATGTAATGTGGTAGTATCCGATTGTATTATACCGGTAAGATAAAATGTACATAGATTATATGTATTCAAATTGCATTTATTACATTATGGGGAGAACATTGTAATTATAACCTAAGAGTACATATAATACATAACATAAGTGTAGCATACAGTCCATTTGTAAGAATGCTGAGATTTGCTTGGCTTGTCCCAATATGATAGTCACTATCTCTTCACACGTGAAATGCATCATGAAGCTAGCCTACTCCTACCTTCTCAAACTCAGCAAAATAGCAATGATCATTGCAAGGGGAGTGGCCTCAATAGTGTAAGCCAACTGCTACATACCAACTCTCCCATAACCACCATGCAATCCTCTCTTCCGTTAGTTCAAAATGATGAGCAAAGCTATGGACTGAATAATGGATTCTCTATAAATAAGCTCTCCTCATTCTTCAGTTCTTTTGCTGAGCATTTTGGCTAAGTGAGACTAGAGAGCATATATATATATATATATCAGTGTTATTGAGATAGCAGCAAGCTTAAATCATTTACAGAGGTATAAATCCTCTTCGTGTCTTCATTTTCATTTTCTGTCAAAAGAACTCCATTGTTGTTCTCTGAGTTTTGTTGAAATTCTTGATTATGCCAAATTGGTTCATGATTGGTTTGTAGAACCCTTATATTGTTGTTATATGAACATACACACATGATGGAACCACTGAATAGTCTTTCATTTCCATTGTTCCTCTTCAATTTCTGTAAATACATGAAATTCGTAAATTAAGTTAGAGTTCATGAAATTGGGAATTGATAATTGCTATTAACTGTTATATAAACATATATGTATGTGTTAGTAAGTTAAACAAGTCTAAATATCTGGGTATGGTATGTTGAAATCGATGAAATGGGAGGTTTTGGGTCGGTTTTCGCTGTCGTCTGAACCGGAAAACTGCCTCGACTCCGCAGCGCCGCAGCGCCACACGCGCCGCAGCTCGCGCCGCAGCGCCGCACGCCGCGCCACTCGCGCCGCAGCGCCAGTAGTGAGCTGCTGTGCCGCGCCGCAGCGCCAGCCTCTGTGTTCAGTTTTTTTGTATTCTGCAACAAAACTGTTATGAACTAATTGTTTGATTTTTGTTTAAACAAGCATGAAAGCATGATTAATACTTATATATAAACCTAATGAGGCAATGTGAGCATGTTTTAGTATATTAGCATGCATGATTAACCAAACGACATATAGTTTGGAAACGACTTTAAAGTTTCATAAACGACGTTAACATATATGAAGCATGTTTAAATACTGACCTTGCAAGCACGTTAGTACCACCTAGAGACACATGAAGTGCATGTTAGCTTATCTATATTGGTTTCGTAATAAAATATGAACATGTGAACCTAACTAGTGCTCATTCCTAACAAGAATAGAAGTTTGAAGGTGGATATGATCATGTAAATGCTATATAGTCATTTTGATGTTATGAGCATGTTTAGATAGCCTTGAAATACATGAAAAGCATATTAACTTACATATATAGGTTTCATAAGGAAGCATGAACATGATAGACCTTATTAATGAACTATACTAACAAAGTATAAGCTTTGAACGTGAACGTTGGTATGTTATGACGAGAATTAGAATTTGACATTTATGGACACATGTGATAGTACTCTTAGACTCATTCATGTGTCATGCATATATATATACCATGATTGGTTGCCGTGATTAAAGTTTAGCATAAACAAAGCATGTTTTCAAGATAATAACAATGCTAACTACATATATGCAATACGAGTACTCATGAGCATGACTAATACAAGTTATATGAATATCTTATGTGTTTAAAAGCGACCATGTTAGACCATATGAGTTCGTGTCCTTGAATGGCTTTAAGTATTAACTTAAGAACCTATACCATGTATGATTGGATTTGGAAAAGTTATACAAGCATGTAAAGTATCCTTTAAATATGAATACATGCTACGTGATATTATATGATGTTACTTGAACCCGATTTTGACGGTTAACTTAAGGAAATGCCGTAACTTGCTAAAATGAAATATATTTAGTATTGATTGTGGTCTTATGTGATATTAATAATATGCAAGCATGTTTGCAAATTGTTGAGATCTTATATAATATGAGAATGCGTTTAAACTCTAAAGAAGGAACGTTAAGGATAGAAATTATATTCTATATAACTGTGTAGCTAGGTAAAACTTAGCTTATGTGTTGATCGTATATTCAAAGAGATAATGTGAAGTTAAAGTATATGACTAATGAATATCATATATATACGTAACTGTATTACGATAGGAATTCGAAAGTGTTGATTGCTTTTCGTGGATAAACTACGCTAAAGGCAAGTTCTCTTACTTACACTCTTTTAAAGTGCAAGTATCCTAACCGACGCATTTACTTTATGCAAGGAAATCTATGATTGTGAAAGTTTCCTAACTTATACTCTTTTACTATGCAAGTATCCTATCTTGTGTATTGCGAACTAGTTTCCTATTTAATCGGTTGAATTGAATTAGCATACTTGAACTCTTATTTCATTAAAGCTATTATTCATGTTGAACTTAGTATTGTTCTTGAATATTGTGAAAGTGTCTATGCCATTTGATTCGGCTAGACTTATATTATTGAAAAGCGACCCAAACTAATTGATTGGTGCGGGATCTTGTATTTGACTGAGAAGAACAACCTTCTTTGAAGGGAATATATAATTGTCGGAGAACCGACGTGCACACTTGAGTATGGTTGATTGTTATGCATAACAAGGGTACTTTAGGCTGATCACCTGTTGTACCTCTTTTTGTTGGATTTTCAGTTTATTACTGTCAATTCTAGTAGAAGTTCATAGTCCGTAGTGACTACTCAGTATTCAATTATTTGAAATCTTGAATTGACTTATTATTGAATCATATTGATATTATCCTGTCCTTAGCGACTGATATTGAGAACTGTTGATATTCTTGTTATTCTTGAACTATCAAATCTTGTTATACCCTTTCGAGAATTGAGAATCTTATTACTCACCCTTATTGTATATTACTTGCTGGGCAATTTGTGCTCATTCTTGCTTTCCCTAAAACATTTCAGTTAAGGCAGAGCATGGTGAACCTTCGGGCATTGATAAGGGCAAGGGCAAAGCTACCAACTAGCTTATGTCTGTTATGTTTTAAATATATTAATATGGTATGAAGATGATGTAGTAAGACTTGATTTGATTATGTTTAAGCTTAAGTTAGATTATGTAATAAGTCGTTAACTGATATTATTATGTAATCTATTAAGTACTGTAGGTTGCGAGACTTGGGGGAATAATTATAATAAATCATTGTAAATTATTCTAGAATAGATTTTCCGCTGTGATCGTGTGATATTTAATTATTATTATTGTGATGTATTACCATGAGCACGTGATGAACCGGATTCGAGAGACCAAGTGGCGGTCCTGGAATTTGGGGGCGTCACATCTGTAATAAGCAGTTCTCAGCTATTCTCGCTATGTACGGAGTTACTCATAAGGTAGCTACTGCTTAGCATCTACAGATAAGTGGTCAAGCCGAGGTATCCAACCAAGAAGTAAAATGAATCCTCGAGAAGGTAGTGAACCCTAGTCGGAAAGATTGGGCTAGTAAGTTGGATGATGCTCTGTGGGCGTATCGTATAGCTTACAAGACACCGATAAGGATGTCACCATACAGGTTGGTTTATGGGAAAACATGCCATCTTCTGGTAGAGTTAGAACACAATTCTTATTGGGCTATCCGGAAGTTGAACTTTGATATATCCGCTGCGGGAGAAAAACGCCTCTTACAATTAAACCAAATGGATGAATTCAGACTCCAATCATATGAAAATGCGAGGTTATACAAAGAAAAGGTTAAGCGGTGGCATGATGAGAAAATCCTAGAAAGAAAGTTTGAAGCAGGGCAAAAAGTGTTGTTATACAACTCCAGGCTAAAACTTTTTCCAGGAAAGTTAAAATCACGTTGGTCAGGTCCATTCAGTATTACAAAGGTATTTCCTCACGGAGCCATGGAAGTTGAGGAGCCAGATTCGAAACGCATTTTCAAAGTCAACGGTCAGAGGTTGAAACATTATTATAGGGGTCACATCGATCGTGAGAAAACATCTGTTAGTCTCACGGATTAGAATGGCGAAAACACAGTCGGGCTGAAGACTATAAACCAAGCGCTAACTGTGAGGCAACCCATGAATTTTATTTATTTATTTATTTGATTTTAATTTGCTTCACTGTTAGTTTATTTCAATAGTTATAACCTGTATGTTATTTAACATGATCTTTAATTGATTTCAGGATGGGAAACAAGTTTATAGTTGGCGGCATCGACTAATGGCCACTACGACTACCCATTCGGGGGTCTCGCTCCCCGGTGAACGAGCGGCTGCCCAGCTCGCCGATGAGCTGGCGGGGGTTGCAAGGGGGCAGCGCCCCCTGGAAGCCACGCACCTATGAGAAAAAAATTGCAGGTCTAGGATGTAGGAATTTGGGACTCCTTGCCTCACAGTGCATGAAGCGCTCATTTTATGCATAAGTTGGCGCATAGTGCACTCATTCAGCCCCCAAGCCAGCCAACTCCCTGCCTAACAGCGCATTATGCGCCCCAGTAAGACTAAAGCGAGTGCCTAGTGTGCCCACATACGCCCAACCTTGGAAACCAGCACACAATGCCCTTCTCCTTCACAAATTTGAGCGCTTAGTGTGCCTCAACACATCCCATTCCCTGGTAGCCAGCGCATAGTGCGCCAGACCTGAACAAAAGCAAGCGCATAGTGCGCTTGGGAAATACATATGAAAAAATAACTTTTACATAGCAGATGGGGTTTTAACATATACATGAGTCCAAATTAGCTTTAACCATGCAGCCTACTCTCCTCATCCCATACAAAATCATCCCATTATTACCTCTCCTAAACCAAACTTAATATCCCACATAATTTCAACACAAAGCAAACTCTCCCCTTCACCAACACGGATCAGACTCAACAACTCCAATTCCTAAATACACGGATTGCCCATCTCTCACCTCCATCTCACACACGGATTGGATACCACCGGCTCAAGCATTCAAAGTGACTTATCAATTCAATGGGTACACAATCTAGGAACATAAACAAGTAAGCTTAACCAAGAATTATCTTTGATTATTTGGATTTGCTCGATTAGGGGTTACTCTAGTACATCCATTGAAGAATATTGAATATTTTTGTTTGAGCACCCATTGAGTTTGTGTTGATGCAATTGGTTGGGTAATCTTACATTGTTGAGTGTATGGCATTAGAAGGACATTGTGCTTAGTTAATTGACAGATTTGGTGAAAATAAGTTTGGGGGAAGAGTTTTGCACAAGCTAATTATAACTTTGCACTCCAACTGTTTGATATTGTGCCTTAAAGATAAACGTTGGCTTTTGAGAGGTTTGAACTCCGATTTTTGTTTGGGCAAGACATGACACTCACATCTTTGGCTCGCAAGCGACAGAGAGGAGAGAGTTCGGGAGCTACAGGAAAATTTGACAAGAAGCGATTCCAAACCTATGAAGCATCCGAGCATTATAAAAAATTGGTTAGCTGGAAGACCTTTAATACCTGAGCGGGGATTGCTCCCGGAAGCTCAAGACGGGGAACTTACCTTGATGATAGCGAGCCGCAATTGGTTAGATTTTACTTCTTAACCCGAGCCGGCGGTAGTTAAGATTGTAAAAGAATTTTATGCCAATGCAACTGCGGCTGATGGCAATAATGTTATGGTTCGAGGACGAGCAGTCAACATGGGACGAAAAGCAATCAATGCATATTATAGGTTGTCCAAGATCAAAAGCATTGATTATAAGGAATAATAGAAACATGATTTGGATTATAGTGAGGTGATTGCCACCCTATGTGAACCAGGGACGGAATGGGCATTAACAGATCAGCAAGAAGCACGTCATTTCCCTACAGCAAAGCTAAGCCGATATGGTAAAGCTTGGAATGCCTTCATTTGTGCAAAGTTGATGCCGTGTAGGCATATGAGTGAAGTGATAAGTCAAAGGGCAGCCTTGTTATTTTGCATTGTGAAAGACAAATCAGTTGACATTGGGCAGGTGATCCATGAATCTAACTTGAACGGAATGCAGCCAGGAACTACAGGCGGTTTACCTCATCCGTCTTTTATTACAGCACTGTGTCGCCAAGCAGGGGTTCAATGGAATGATAAGGAAGAGGTTTTGTTGCCGTTATCCCCAATTAATCACAAAGCAATGGTTAAATACAAGATATGGTATGGGGCTGAATCACACCCACGGGGACTGGGATTTATTATCGTTCCCCCAGTACATGTTGAGCAGCCTGTTGAGCATCCTCCTGAGTCCCGAAGTTCAATGCCACCACCTGATTGGGTTAAGAATATACGGAGGGACCTACAACATCATACGAGACGAATTGACTTGGTAGCAACCCAGATACACCGGGGTTTTGACCGTATGGATCGACAGCAATCTTGTCTTGCCCAATGTCAAGCAAAAATTTATTCTCATTGTAACACGTCGTTGGCAGATATGTTTCACCGAATGAATCCAGCCGGGACTCCGTACCAGTTCACACTCCCTCCACCTCTGTCAGTGTATCCACCTCCAGACTTACCTCCTCCTAATGCCGAAAATGAAGATGAAGATGCCGGAGAGGAGTAGGCGTTGATTAGGGAAGTCCTCAGTCCCTAATTTTTATTAAAAATTTGTATACAATGAGGACATTACATATGTTAAGTTTGGGGGTGCATTCATTTCGTATTTGCATGTAGTGGTCATTCTAATTGAAAAAAATAAAAAAATATAAAAAAATACATTTAGTTAGTTCATATTTCATGAATCCAGGCATTGAGTTAGTTGAAGATGACTTAGCCAATGATGAGATTGGAATTATATATAGTTTAACAGTACTGACAATTGAGACATGGATGTAGTTTCATATTGTGATGTAAATCTTATCCCGTTTGAAAATTGATGTAATCGGATAGCACGTTAGGTTGACCATTGTGATTAACTTAGTTTAAATGATAGCATAATTGTCTTCTTTGGGGAAATCTTTGTTCTAATTAAGGAAAATTGGTAAAGTTGTGGGAAAAGCTAGGATGACGCAGAAACTTAAGTTTGGGGGAAAATATAGGATTTAAATTGAAAAAAAATGAAAAAAATGCAAAAAAAATAAAAAATATATATACAGATGAATAAACACGTTGACTTGTTTAGTTCTGTGGCCTTTACTACTTGAGTAAGTAAGCCCTAGGGGATGTCCTTACACCCAGCGCCCTAAAGCCGTCTGGTTTTGGGAGTCGTTGGTCGAAAGCTCACTACATGGGTACCATTGAAAAGCCTAAGAGAACTAGACATTGCATAGTCAAGTGTAAACACGAGAAAGAGCGTAAATGCCCTCGTGAGCAAATAAAAGAAAAAATAAATAAATCCTGTATTGACTCTAAACTTGGTGATTGTGAAAGTTCTAGCCGAAGCTTAACTTGTTACAAAGATTCTTAAGTTAAGATATGTGTTTTTCCCTCTAAGAAGCATATTATGCAATGTATTTGAACTGTAGTTGAGTTTAATGGTTGTTAAGCACACACACACTACATCAGAAACAACAGGCTTTGATTTACGGATTGGTATGAGCTATTGAATTGTCTTATTTGGATGTATTGTTTGAATCTATTGTTGATACCTCTGAGGCATATTTGTTTGATTTCTTACTGGCTGATGGCTGGATGCGTAGACATTTAGATAGGTTACATTTGCATTATTGCATTGTTTGGGGACAAACAATTGATTAAGTTTGGGGGTATTTGATGAGTGAGTTTTATACTTACGAATTAGATATTGTTTAGCTTAATTATTGTTATCCTTAAGTGTTTTTAGTGTCTTTTTATTAGTTTTTGTGTTTATTTCTTGTAGGATGGAGCTGGAGGGATAAACTGGTCATTTGGGAGAAGAAAAGAATTAAAAATCTTTAAAATTGGAGCTGAGTGGCATTTTTGTAATTACCTGGTCCTTGTCTAGCGCACAGTGCGCTTGGATTGCACTAAACCTAGCGCCTGGTGCGCTAGGCCACGCCTAATGTGGGTTATTTTTGCTGCTAAATTGATTTGAAAAGGAGGAGGACTCTAGAGGAGGGTTTGGACTAATACAAAAAGAAAGAAGACTTCAGAAAAGAGGGATCGTAGAATTTTGGACGACAAGGATTTGCAGAGAGAACAACGAAGGAAAACACGAAGGAGGATTACAAGGGCTGAAGATCAAAAAGAGAGTATTGGAGCAAATTCAGAGTTTCTTCTTCTCTTCTCTAGTTTTATCTTTTGTAATTACCTGGGATGTTTGGATTATTAATCTGGATGATGTTTTTCTTTATTATTATCATGTACTAAGCTTTAATTAAGATTGCAACGGAACTTGGTATGTAGTTCAAATTGAACCTTCCCATTGAATGAAAGTTGGTTTTTATTGAATTGTTTATTATATCTTTTGCTTATTGATTAATTGTTTGGCCAACAATTACTGTGATAATCTATATAAAATTGGAAGATGGAGTATAGATTGAGATCTGGATATAATAACATCTGTTCATATAATCTGAATAGGTTAATATGCTTAGCATGTAGGATAGGAATATACCTATGTGTATTTTGTATCCACCGAAAGAATTTGTACGTAAAACCCTAATTAACTTGATTCACATAGGAATATAGTGAATTAATTAACTAGGGTGTTCCTGGTAATTCTGTGTCTTAAGGATCAGATTTAGGAGGATTTGTTCACGTGTTTTGGGAAAAAGTGTGTGAATTTTATAAAGCATTCTTGGATAATGATTCGTATTAATTAATTGAGTTAAATGGGAAGTAAATTGATTTAAATGAAATACTAAGCGAAGTTGTAATCTTAACCTGTTAAATCTGCATTAATCTTGTGAACTTTGATCTTAGTTATTAATTTTGCTAAGTTAGATTTTCATATCACGACCAATATTTTGTAGTTTAAAATAAGATTAATTGAATTAAAATTTATAATTATAAAGGTTAATCTATTTCCTCGTGGGAACGATATCCTTGCTTCCAGAATATTATAATTGAACGTGTATACTTGCGTGTTAAAGTGCTATTAATAAATTAGGCATCAATCACTCGGCTATGTGCTATGCATGGAGTTATGAGGTCCGAAGTTGAGCCGACGCAACTGCCCATGAGCATAATCAACCACGCTACAATTGAAAAATTCACATTGTGGAAAGGAGGCAAATCCCATCCTAAGGGTGAAGGGTACATATTACCAGGACAAAGCGAGCACAGAGAGGTTGGAGAGACTTCTAAGAGGGTGCCACAAGAGCAAGCTGAGTCCTCCCATGTGGTTCAAGAGCAGCTGGATAGGATGGAGAGGCGATTACAGCGCAGGATGGATGCCATGAGCACAAACTTCCATGCTTTCACGACTGACTTCTGTGGGGCATTGTCCCATGCTTTTGGCCAGATGGGAGTGTAGGTGCAATACCCTACCTATGGATCCGTTGCGGCTGTGACATCCCTGATTTTTAAGAATTTATAAATGAGAATTTAATAAATAAAATTCTTATTTTTAGATGTTTCGAGTATGAGTATGTGTATATGTGAGAAATATTGTGAAATATGTGATTTGGTGTGAAGAGAATTTAAATATTAATTTAATATTTATTGAAGTAAATAAATATTTTAATTAAATTATTTATGGAGATTATGTGATTAATATGGAGTAATGTAATTAAGTGTATTATATTAATTAAATGATTATTTAATATTTAATTTAATTAATATGTAATAATTTTATGTTATAGTTCTAATTTAATTGAGATAATTAAATTAGATGTAGTGATATGGAAATTGTTACATGAAATTATAATTAGCGAGTAATTATAATTACGTGACAATTTTATGTGATTAATTGATGTTAGACTTTTAATTAATTAAATTAGAATGTTGATTTTTAATTAGTTAAATGATAACATTAAAAAGTATGTGTTAAAATGATTTATTAAAAGAGTTAAAAGAGTTTTCAAAACTATTTTCCCAAACAAGGCCTTAGCACCGTTTTTAAATTCGTTTTACCAAACGGGGCCTTAACTATTAAAACCTGTTTTTAAAATGATGAGTTTTGCCAAACAAGCCTTAGGGCTTTTCAAATTCAAACTTGTAACTTATGTGATTAATTGTATTTATGTTAATTATTATAGAGTAATTATATTGTATAAGTTATATATCATATGTATATACAATATACATTAAGTTAAAAGAGTTAGTACGTTAGTTTTCTAAGCTAAGTCTAAACAAAGAAAGAAAAGGAAGAAGAGAGTTAGAGAGAGTTATCAGAGAAGAAGAAGAGGAAGAAGAAGAAGAAGGGAAAGCTTTGAGAAGACAAAGCAAGCCCCATCATCATCATGTCCATCTCTCTCTTAATTCAAAACTAGTAAGATTATAATCTTTACCCTTGTACTCAATTTATATGTTTTGTATTTAGTCTTTATCAAATTAGGTTTTCATAATCATGAATTTATATGTATCTATGATGTTCATATGTTTTCATAGGTAATTGTATGCCATGAAAGGGTTTTCAAAATACAATTGTTGTAAAAACAAGTTTTAAAATCATGTTTTCTATATTTTCATAGTTTTGGAATTCTATGTAAAAATCTCTTTGTGAAACTTCATAATTTTGTATGACAATGGGATATGTATGTATATATATATACATGTATATATGTGTACATGAAAATTTCATAGTTGTTTAAAAATTTCAATCACAAGTATATGATGAACCCTATGAAAATCATGTTCATAGTGTTAGATTATAAATATATGTTGAAATTGTTCTTAAATTATCAAAGAGACTGGTGAAAGCATGAAGTTATGTGTAATATATGATATAGTATGATTATATATGAATTATATGGTTGTATTAGCAATTCAAACCATGGATTTTTTTGATAAACAATAGGAATCGTGTTCATAGTGTTTTTCTTTGAGTCAATTTCTAAAAAATTACTTTTGAAACTATCAAAATTGATGTTGATTATAAGTTTTAGTTAAAATTGATTAAGTATTATGTTAGTATGTTAAGAATAGAAGTGATTACAATTGGAATCACTTGAATTGGATGCAAAATGAATTCGTAGTACCAATTTTCGTCAAGAACGCTTAAAATTGTGTTTTTCTTTGAATTCCATGAAATCTTGGTTGTGATTATGTGTTTATATGAAATTGTTACGTTATGAGCATGTTAATAAGCTTAAAATATTGTTTGTCACATGTTTCATGTTTGTCATGTTGGGAAAATTCGAATTCGGTGTGACGGAATAAGCCAAATTGGTTTATTTCTCCACCAGTTCACGAACCAGCCCCTCCACTAGCCCTTGGACCCGTCCCAGTGGGTTTTTAAGCCTTGGGGGACCCGCCCCAGCGGCTAACCTTGCTGTCCAGGGTAGTTTAGTTGTTGTAATGCAAAACTATTTTGACCTCTGTTAGTAAAATGGCCATAACTATTTCATACGAACTCCGATTGAGGAGATTCAAGATGATCCGGAACGAGCACGAGTAGACCTACAACTTTTGTTCTTTAACTTTTTTGATTTAAGGTCTTTATAAAGGGTCAAAATGGTTATCTTTGTGACTGATGCGTATTCGGAAGCAATCGGAGGGCGTCGAACATGCACATACGCAAGTATAGTGCTGTCGACTATAGTAGATGTTGTTCTAAGTTATAAAACATGAATGTTAGTAAATATAATGATGTTTAACTTGAAGTGTAATTTGATTGACGTAAGATGTAATTATAATTGATTAATTATGTGAAATGTAATATGATTATGTGAGGTGATTAAATTACGTGGTGATTAATTATTAACTTATTAGTTAATGAGGAATGAGTTAATCTTAATTGGTTAACTAACGATGAAGATTAGCTATGTAATAATTAACTTATATCGTTAATTATACATATGTTTTGACAGCGAGTGTCAAACGAGTGAATGGAAGAGAATTACGAAGTGTAAATTAGAAAGTGTAGATTAGAATTTACTTTGACGTTTGATAAGCGTTGCTAAGTGACTAATAATTGATTCTTATGGTGATACGTTATGTAGGATCATGAAGCATATTATATTAAGAAGTTTTTCGGTAATTGGTAATCCACGAGCCAGGCAAGTCTTTCGGTTCCTACTTGTCTACGTGAATTTGATGAACTGTTTTAAATTGCATGACATGTTATATATGTTGTAAGCGAGAATGATATGTTATACATGTTGTAATCATGAAATGTTAAAGTCAATTTATGACTACACTGTTTGGTCAAATAATGTTGATTGAGTAAGGAACTCAATCTTTATATTGGTTATGTGAATTAAAGCATGTATGCCATGTTACTTTAGTTATTATGAGATTTATGTTGAGCATGTTTATTATGTGATACGTGATGCATGAAAACTGTTAGAACTTGCTGAGCTGTTGAGCTCACTCTTGCAAATAACCATTTTTGCAGGTCAAGGATGCAAGGTAAAGATACGTGTTAAGTGAT
Organism: Panax stipuleanatus; assembly: GCA_020205555.1. Lineage (NCBI taxonomy): Eukaryota > Viridiplantae > Streptophyta > Magnoliopsida > Apiales > Araliaceae > Panax > Panax stipuleanatus. The sequence goes on from CM035124.1 coordinate 147,366,255, forward strand.
TTATAGAGATCAATGTTCAAGAATATTAGTTATGTTCAATTTCAAATTATAGTTAATGTTTTGAATGAAATATGTCGCTGAGTTATAAATACAGTTATCCAATGTAGATGGATATTGTTTTATTATGAAATATTTTGTATAGTCATTTTGTTGTAACGATTCATGATATAGATTTGAATCGAAGAGATGTAATGTAAAGGTTGCGATTCAGGGCAATATAGAAAGAAAGTTTATAAAAGTTCTAAATATTCTGCATTTTTAGTGATTTTTAATATCGAATAAGGATGTAATGAGAGATTAAAGTTGTATTGTTAACGATCGAGAAGGAAAATATTAGTGATTTTTAATATCGAATAAGGATGTAATGAGAGATTAAAGTTATATTATTAACGATCGAGAAGTAAAATATTATTGTATAAATTTTGGGGTCGTTACAGCGGCTTACCCTCCTCCAGACACACCGCCCGAGCAAGTTGAGGAAGAGGATGACGACGAGGAGGCTGACTAGGGGAGTTCCCTTTTACCTTTTACCTCCAATGAGGACATTGTAGTTTTTATGTTTGGGGGTATTAAGGTTATTTTTTCATTTAGTGTAGTTCATTTCATATTGCATACTGTGTTAGTTCATTTAGTGCATATTAGGTCGTGTTTTGGCATTTCGTGTTAAATTTTTCAAAATTTTTTGTTTTGTTTTAGTTAACTGTGTTAGGACATATTGCATGAATCTAGTTTTCAGTTGGTTTGTTAATTATTTGGCCTATGAGGAAATAGAAATTACTTGATTAATTGAACTGATTTGAGACTTAAGATTGATTATAATGTCATGTCATATATGTAAATCCTTATCTGTCATATACTGTTGTCACCGGTTAGCACCCTAGAGTAACCATCATGATATGTTTAGTCTAAATTGTCACATACTTGTCTTCTGGTGGGAAATCTGTGTTTTAATAAAAGAATTTTAGTATTCAAGTGACAATAACTAGGACTGTAAAAAGCTTAAGTTTGGGGGAAACAGGGGTATGCATACTAGTTGTGGAAAAATAAAATAAAAAGAGTAAAAGTGAAAAAGAAAAGAAAAAGAAAAAGAAAGTTGATTATGAATAAACACTTTGGCTACGTCGAATCCTGTGGCCTTTTATATTCAAGTAAGTAAGCCCTAGGGGTGTCTCTACACCCAGCGCCCTAAGGCCTTTTGGTTTTGGAGTCGTTGGTTGAAAGCTCGCTACACATGTATCATTGAAAAGCCTAAGAGGACTAGGCATTGCACAGTCGAATGTGTACACGGGAAAGAGCGAAAACTCCCTCGTGAGTAAATAAAAGCAAAATAAACCCCATGTGCACTTTTAGCTTAAGTAATGCATGGTCCTTGTTAGAACTTATCTGATTTGTTGCTTTTCTTGAGTTGAAGCTGGTTTTCCCCCTTTGAAGTATAGTATGTGATAAATTTGTTCAAAGGCATGTTTAATGGTTGCTTCGCACTCAAACACTACATCAGTGCTGACAGGCTTGGATTTGCAGAAGGATATGCTTTATGGTCTTGCCTTGGGTAGCTTTCTGTTAGATTATCGTGTGGTTTTTCCGCGACATTGCTTATGAATTCCAATACTAACGAATACTTGGATTGGCATTCATGATAGGATAGGTTGCATTCATTGTAGTTATTGCATTGCATCTTTTGTTTGGTTTTGTTTTGGTTACTTGAGGGCAAGCATCGTTTAAGTTTAGGGGTATTTGATAAGTAGTTTTTATAATCACTTATTCAGATATTAACTAACTGGTTTTGTTGCGTAAACTCAAGTATTTTTGTGCTTTTCATTTATTTTTGCTTTGTTTTGTAGATTTCATGTTTGGGAACTCTCTAGGTGCACATGTGGCTAAAAAAGGATAAAAGTGTGCTAAAAGGGATAAGGAGTATGAAATGTGATGATGCTACGAGGATCAAAGGGGTTAACTTGTCAGCCATGGGAAGTGTTGACAGCTGAAGAAGGAAACAGAAGCCGAGTGCAGCAGCAACAGAAGCCAAGCAGCAGCATTGCAGGAAACTGCAGAAGCGCACGGCCGCGCCTGAACCAAGGCTAATAGGCGCGCGGCCGCACCGGCTCGATTTGACTAGAAGTTTGACTGTTCAATTAGGCAGAGCGTGGATGGACTTGGAGGGTCTATATTAGGGCTTGTTTTTCATTTTATCATACATCTCCCCTCTTGGGATCCTTAGCTTAATATCTCCCTTTGGGGGCCCTAGCTTAACATTGTTCTTCCTTTTTCCTTTTATTTTGAGTAAATTAGATTAGAAGTAGATCAATTCTAGGTTTAATTAGATTTGAAGATTGAAACGAGTGGATATCATTGAAGATTAAACCTTGGAGCTTGAGCAATCAGATTTGAACTTTCTATCTTTATTTTCTTCTTGTTCCATATCTGTATTCTTATTATGTGTATTCAACTTGAGACTCTTTCGAAGAAGTTAGACACTGTTGCAACCTAACAGAGTTGAGAGACGATAGTTACTTATGAATATTGTGCTGGCAACCATTTGAGTCATCAGTGCCCCATCAGTTTTGGGCAAGTGCAGTATGGGGGTGATTACTTCAAGCACGAGTATCCCAATTATCATGAAGATTTTCGGTATCACCCGGATTCTTCATGGAATTATGATTATCAAGAACCATACTGTGATCCAAGTCCACTATACGCACCAGAATTCACACTCCAAACTCTAACCAATGAACCTCAATACATGGATTCTGAGGCTGAAACAGAAAAGGCAAGATTGGGGGATGGATGTTGCATAGCATCAATGAAATAGACCTTGATTGAGCAAGAAAAGTTAATTGAGAACCTTCAGAATTGATTGAGCAAGGGATAAAAACTCCGAATCTTTAGAATCAATTATCTCAAATATTGGAAGCCATGAGCAATGGTCCTCAGAATAATTCGTGCTATGACTTGGACGCTGTCAATGATGGAGAGCCCGAAGTGCACATGCAACTGAATGAACTGAAAGAAGTGCACACCGAGGAGATAAATGGGGATATGGAAAATGATGTATTTGAGCCGACCTTTATAACACCCCAAGTGCTTTCTCCATCAAAGTTGGGAAAACCAGTGAATTTTGCACACACATGCCCCCTTGGTAGTCACATTGCAGATAATTATCTTTATGATAGTGATTCATCCTTGAAGCCGTGGTGGTACGAAGAAGAGAGAATTGAAGAAGAGCCCGTTATATTGTTCATGCCTTAATGCAACAATCTATTCACAAATACAACAGAAGAAGTCCCTAGCTATCTGAACTTCAAAATGGGGAATTCATATACACGACATATGCTAGGTGACTTAAGTTCGAGCACTCTTGTGAAGGGGAACCTCCTAACACCCACTACGGTTCTAATGGATGGAGGGTTTCTCGCGTATCTTAGAGAAATCGGATAGCGGTGTCAAAGAGAAAGTCCAGCTATCGGACTATAAATGAGTGCTTGATGGGAAGCACCCCATCATCTTTCTCTTCCCCCTCGTGTTTAATTCTACTTAGTTATCTCCATTTCCCTCACCCCTGTTTAATTCTATGTAGTTTGAAAAAGTTGAAAATTTTTCAACAGTTTTGGTTTTTAAAGCTCATTGCCTATATTTTTGGACTTAGCATTTGTGCATCTATTTTTGGGACTAAGATGCTTGTTGAACATATTTTTGGAGTTTGAGCTTATTGTATTTACGCACATATAGTAATTTTTGGGAATCCGCATGCATAAGATTCTTCCCCTCTATGTTAATTCTCCACATTGTTAATAGTCATTTTAAATTTTTTTGGTAGTTATAGTGGTTTAATAAATGGTGTATACATTTCTCAAGTTAAATATACTTGGAATGAATCAAAGTTCAAAGGCCATCCTCAATGGATGTCAAAAGCTGTATATCAGAAATTTGGGAGAAGGAGCTGCCGTGCCTGGATAAGCCTAGGTTGGAGCGCGGCCGCGCGTCGTGCAGTTTTTTTTTAGACTTACGTAAAAATTCGGCTGAATTGCACACACCATATAATTTCATTTGGCAGCCGTGCTCAAGCTTAATCTCCTATGATCCCAATCCTCGAATTCCTTCATCCCGTCCATCCCACTATAACACATCTCACTCTCATCTTCAATCCCCTTTAAAACCATCCCCCACCACAAACCTTAATTTTAGTTGAAATCATCCTCTTTCTCACAACACCTATATATTCCCACATCCATTCACTATCACTTATTCTCTCAAACTGAAACCCATACACAAATCCCTCACAAAACCTAATACCCCCAAATACCCCTACCCACATTAACGCAGCAGATTAGGGCAGAATTCGACAGCAAGCTGAAACAGTAGGTGTGAGATTGAAGAATATATAGCAAAACGGATTTTGTAGTGGTTGTGTTGAAGTTGAGTCAAAATGGCATCTAAGCGTAGTCGGAGGGAATCCTCATCAATGACTAGGATTCTGAGCAAGGGGGAGGTGGCATCGCTTATGATGACCACAAGTTTATCAGCTTGGAAGCTCAGCAGTACTTCCAGAACGCATTGGTGGGCAGAAATTTTGTATTAGAGCGCGGTTTATTGCCAGACAGGAAGTTGGATGGGCATATGGCATCTATGATCAGAGCAATGGGTTGGAATTTATTTTGCAAGGATTCGATGGCAGTACCCATCTCTGTGATACAAGAATTCTATGCCAATGCCAAGTTCATACTGTCCAATACGATATTTGTGCGGGGATCTAAGCTGTCCTTTGCAAAGGAGAGCATCAACGAACTATTCGGGCTACCGAACATTGCATTGGATCACCCTGAATCTTTTTATGCTAGGGAGTGGGGCTCGGAGTTGGATGCCATTTGTGTTTATCTTTGCATGCCAGGCACGACATAGAAACTGAAGCAGTGCACCGATTAGAAGCTACACTTCCCACAGGCCGCACTGCGTAGATATGGGAAAGCGTGGTGAAGCTTCATATGCGTAAATTTTATGCCAACGCGGCATCAGATTGACGTCACTAAGGACAGGGCCATGTCACTTTATGGGATCATCAAGGGCAAGAAGATTAATGTGGGGTACGTGATCAACATTTCAATCCGTAGATTTTTGAGGGGCGGTACTTCAGCAAGTATCTCACATGCTTTTGTGATCACTCGGCTATGTGCTATGCATGGAGTTATGCGGTTCGAAGTCGAACCAATGCAGCTACCCATGAGCACAATTAACCATGCTATAATTAAAAAATTCACATTATGGAAAGGAGGCAAATCCCATCCTTAGGGTGCAGGGTACATATTACCAGGACAAAGCGAGCAGAGAGAGGTTGGAGAGACTTCTGAGAGGGTGCCACAAGAGCAAGCTGAGTCCTCCAACGTGATTCAAGAGCAGCTGGATAGGATGGAGAGGCGATTACAGCGCAGGATGGATGCCATGAGCACAAACTTCCAGGCTTTCACGACTGAGTTCTGAGGGGCATTGTCCCATGCTTTTAGCCAAATGGGAGTGCAGGTGCAATTCCCTACCTATGGATCCGCTGCGGCTTACCCTTCATCCAGACACACCGCCCAAGCAAGCTAAGGAAGAGGACGACGACGAGGTTGACTAGGGGAGTTCCCTTTTACCTTTTACCTCCAATGAGGACATTGTAGTTTTTAAGCTTGGGGGTATTAGGGTTATTTTTTGATTTAGTGTAGTTCATTTCATATTGCATACTGTGTTAGTTTATTTAGTGCATGTTAGGTCGTGTTTTGGCGTTTTGTGTTAGATTTTTCAAAATTTTTTGTTTTGTTTTAGTTAACTATGTTAAGACGTATTGCATGAATCCAGTTTTCAGTTGGTTTGTTAATTATTTGGCCTATGAGAAAATTGAAATTACTTGATTAATTGAACTGATTTGAAAGCTTGATTATAATGTCATGTCATATATGTAAATCCTTATCTGTCAGATACTGATGTCACCAGTTAGCACCCTAGAGTAACCATCAAGATATGTTTAGTCTAAATTATCACTTACTTGTCTTCTAGTTGGAAATCTGTGTTTTAATAAAAGAATTTTAGTATTCAAGTGACAAGAACTAGGACTGTAAAAAGCTTAAGTTTGGGGGAAATAGGGGGTATGCACACTAGTTGTGGAAAAGTAAAATAAAAAGAGAAAAAGTGAAAAAGAAAAGAAAAAGAAAAAGAAAGTTGATTATGAATAAACACTTCGGCTATGTCGAATCCTGTGGCCTTTGATATTCTAGTAAGTAAGCCCTAGGGGTGTCTCTACACCCAGCGCCCTAAGGCCGTTTGGTCTGTGAGTTGTTGGTCGAAAGCTCGCTACATAGGTATCATTGAAAAGCCTAAGAGGACCAGGCATTGCACAGTCGAATGTGTACATGGAAAAGAGCAAAAATGCCCTTGTGAGGAAATAAAAGCAAAATAAACCCCATGTGGACTTTTACCTTATGTAATGCATGGTCCTGGTTAGAACTTATGTGATTTGTTTCTTTTCTTATGTTGAAGTTGGTTTTTCCCCTAAGAAGCATAGTATGTGATATATTTTTTCAAAGGCATGTTTGAGGGTTGTTTCGCACTCACACACTACATCAGTGCTGACAGGCTTGGATTTGAAGAAGGATATGCTTTATGGTCTTTCCTTGGGTAGCTTTTTGTTTGATTATCGTGTGGTTTTTCAGAGGCATTGATTATGAATTTCAATACTAACGGATACTTGGATTCGGATTCATGATAGGATACGTTGCATTCATTGTAGTTATTGCATTGCATCTTTTGTTTGGTTTTATTTTGGTTACTTGAGGGCAAGCAACATTTAAGTTTAGGGGGTATTTGATAAGTGGTTTTTATAACCACTTATTCAGATATTAACTAACTTGTTTTGTTGTGAAAACTCAAGTATTATTGTGCTTTTCATATGTTTTTGCTTTGTTCTGTAGATTTCATGTTTGGGAACTCTCTAGGTGCACATGTGGCTAAAAAAGGATAAAAGAGTGCTAAAAGGGACAAGGAGTATGAAATGTGATGATGCTACGAGGATCAAAGAGGTTAACTTGTCAACCATGGGAAGTGTTGACAGCTGAGGAAGGAAACAGAAGTCGAGTGCAGTATCAAAGAAGCCAAGCAGTAGCATTACAGAAAACTGTAGAAGCGTGCGACCGCGCCTGAACCAAGTCTAATAGGCGCGCGATCGCGCCGGCTCGATGTGACCAGAAGTTTGACTTTTCAATTAGGCAGAGCGTGGCTGGACTTGGAGGGTCTATATTAGAGCTTGTTTTGCATTTTATTAGATATCTTCCCTCTTGGGGGCCTTAGCTTAATATCTCCCTTTGGGAGCCCTAGCTTAACATTGTTCTTCCCTTTTCTTTATATTTTGAGTAAATTAGATTAGGAATAGATCAATTATAGGTTTAATTATATTTTAACATTAAAATAATTGGATATCATTGAAGATTCAACCTTGGAGCTTAAGCAATCAGATTTGAACTTTCAATCTTTATTTTCTCTTTGTTCCATATTTGTATTCTTATGATGTGTATTCAACTTGTGGATGGTAGATTTGAGTCAATCATGACTTAAACTTTATTTTGAGAATTCAATGGAACCTGTTGACTAGTTTATTTTGATATTCTTCCATGTTGGTCTTATTTATTGTTATGTGGTTGTCTATTATGGTTTGTATTTAATTGCTTAATTTCTTAGCTACCAATTACTATGATAATCGATATGGACTTGAAAGACAAAATATGGGTTTAGATCTGACCATAGTAGCTTGTGTTTGTACATTCTATATGGCGTTGAAATGTATGATTCGTGCTGAGGATAGACATATACCGAAGCATCATTTGTAGTCAATTGAGGACTTGGGCTTAAACCCTAATTATTTGTAAATCACATAAACATATAGTGGTTTAGGTAATGTGGGTGTTCATATATGTTCTATCATCGGTGGATTATATATGATATGAAAGATGGCCTTATCTCACTTTTGTGTTCTCGGCTAGCGATCTTTGATGATTAATTTGACTTAACAGGAAGTGCATTGACTTAGATGAATCAATAGGGGAAATTGAGGTCTCATATCTTCAGTATCTAGTTTTATTCTAGGGTTATTTAGTTTTAGTTTAATTAATTAGTTTTAATTCAAAACGCTTAATAATTCATTTAGATAAGACTGAAATGGTTGTGGGCTAGTTGTTTGGTGACTTTTATTAGTTAATTCTCCATGGGAACGATATCTCACTTACTCTTTATTACTTGTTGATCGTGTATACTTGCACGAATATATTGATCGGTAAAACGACCAACAAGTTTTTGGCGCCGTTGACGGGGAATTAATTTGATAAATTTTTTCCAACATTAGTTTCAATCAAATTAGTATTAATTTAAACATTTTATTTTAGTTTTTTATTCTCTTCCTATATTCTCTCTTTTTAGGTAACATGGATTTCAGTGCTTATCCATGGTTTTACACGAGGAAAATCAACCAAAGGAAACAGGGAATGATGGACTCGACCCAATTGCTACACTATCAGCACAACTTGAGACTCTTTTGAAGAAGTTGGACACTGTTACAACCCAACGGAGTTGAGAGACGGCATATACTTATCAATATTGTGCTGGCAACCATTTGAGTCATCAGTGCCCCATCAGTTTTGGACAAGTGCAGTATGGGGGTGATTACATTAACCATGAGTATCCCAATTATTATCGAGATTTTGGGAATCATCCGGATTCTTCATAGAATTATGATTATCAAGAACCATATTGTGAACCAAATCCAGCATACGCACCAGAATTCACATTCCGAACTCCAACCAATGAACCTCAATACATGGATTCTGAGGCTGAAACAGAAAAGGCAAGATTGGGGGATGGATGTTGCATAGCATCAATGAAATAGACCTTGATTGAGCAAGAATAGTTAATTGAGAACCTTCAGAATTGATTGAGCAAGGGATAAAAACTCCGAATCTTTTGAATCAATTATCTCAAATATTGGAAGCCATGAGCAATGGTCCTCAGAATAATTCGTGCTATGACTTGGGCGCTGTCAATGATGGAGAGCCCGAAGTGCACATGCAACTGAATGAACTGAAAGAAGTGCACATCGAGGAGATAAATGGGGATATGGAAAATGATGTATTTGAGTCGACCTTTATAACACCCCAAGTGTTTTCTCCATCAAAGTTGGGAAAACCAGTGAATTTTTCACACCCATGCCCCCTTCGTAGTCACATTGCAGATAATTATCTTTATGATAGTGATTCATCCTTGAAGCCATGGTGGTCCGAAGAAGAGAGAATTGAAGAAGAGCCCGTAGTATTGTTCATGCCTCAATGCAACAATCTATTCGCAAATACAACAGAAATAGTGCCTAGCTATCTGAACTTCAAAATGGGGAATTCATATACACAACATATGCTATGTGACTTAAGTTCGAGCACTCTCGTGAAGGGGAACCTCTTAACACCCACTGCGGTTCTAATGGATGGAGGGTTTCTCATGTATCGTAAAGGAATTGGATAGCGTTGTCAAAGAGAAAGTCCAGCTATCGGACTATAAACGAGCGCTCGATGGGAGGCACCCCATCATCTTTCTCTTCCCCCTCGTGTTTAATTCTACTTAGTTATCTCCATTTTCCTCCCCCTGTTTAATTCTAAGTAGATTGAAAAAGTTGAAATTTTTTCAACAGTTTTGGAAGCTCGTTGCCTACATTTTTGGACTTAGGCATTTATGCATCTATTTTTGGGACGTAAGATGCTTATTGAACATATTTTTGGAGTATGAGCTTATTGCATTTATGCACATATAGTAATATTAGGGAAGTCGCGTGCATATGATTCTTCCCCTCTATGTTAATTCTCCACATTGTTAATAGTCATTTTAAAATTTTTTGGTAGTTATAGTGGTTTAATAAATGTTGTATGCATTTCTCAAGTTAAATCTTCTTGGAATGAATCAAAGTTCAAAGGCCATCCTCAATGCATGTCAAAAGCTGCATATTAGAAATCTGGGAGAGGGCGCGGCCGTGCCTGGATAATCCTAGGTTGGAGCGCGGCCGCGCGTCATACAGTTTGTTTCAGACTTAAGTAAAAATTCGGCTGAATTGCACACACCATATCATTTCAATTGGCAGCCGAGCTCAAGCTTAAACTCCTCTGATCCCAATCCTCGAATTCCTTCATCCCGTCCATCCCACTATAACACATCACACTATCATCTTCAATCCCCTTCAAAACCATCCCCCACCACAAGCCTTAATTTCAGTTGAAATCATCCTCTTTTTCACCACACCTACATATTCCCACATCCATTCTCCATCATCACTCATTCTCTCAAATAGAAACCCATACACAAATCCCTCACAAAACCTAATACCCCCAAATACCCCTACGCACATCAACGCAGCAGATTAGGGCAGCATGCGACAGCAAGCTGAGACAGTGTGTGTGAGATTGAAGAATATAGCAAGATGGGTTTTGCAGTAGTTGTGTTGAAGTTCAGTCCAAATGGCATCTAAGCGTAGTCGGAGGGAATCCTCATCAATGGGCGGCGATTCTGAGCAAGGGGGAAGTTGCATCGCTTATGATGACCATAAGTTTATCAGCTTGGAGGCTCAGCAGTACTTCCAGAACGCGTTGGTGGGCAGAAATTTTGTATTGGAGCGCGGTTTATTACCAGACAAGAAGTTGGATGGGTATATAGCATCTATGATCAGAGCAAGGGATTGGAATTTGTTTTGTAAGGATCCGATGGCGGCACATATCTCTGTGATACAAGAATTCTATTCCAATGCCAAATTCACACTGTCCAATACGATATTTGTGCGGGGATCTAAGGTGTCCTTTGCAAAGGAGAGCATCAATGAATTATTCAGGCTATCGAACATTGCATTAGATCAGCTCAAGTTTTTTTATGCTCGGAGTTGGATATCATTTGTGTTTATCTTTGCATGCCAGGCACGACATGGAAACTGAAGTAGCGCACCGATCAGAAGTTACACTTCCCATAGGCCGCGCTGAGTAGATATGGGAAAGCGTGGTACATCTTAATATATACAAATTTGATGTTAACGCGGCATCAAAAAGACATCACCAAGGACAGGGCCGTGTTACTTTATGGGATCATCAAGGGCAAAAAGATTGATGTGGGGTATGTGATCAACAGTTCAATCCATAGATTTCTGAGGGGCGGTACTTCAGCAGGTATCCCACATGCTTCTGTGATCACTTGACTATATGCTATTCATAGAGTTATGTGGTCCAAAGCCGAGCCAATGCAACTTCCCATGAGCACAATCAACCACGCTACAATTAAATAATTCACAGTGTGGAAAAGTGGCAAATCCCATCCTCAGGGTGCAGCGTACATATTACCAGGACAAAGCGAGCAGAGAGAGGTTGGAGAGACTTCTGAGAGGGTGCCACAAGAGCAAGCTGAGTCCTCCCACGCGATTCAAGAGCAGCTAGATAGGATGGAGAGGCGATTACAGCGCAGGATGGATGCCATGAGCACAAACTTCCAGGCTTTCATGACTTACTTCTTTGGGGCATTGTCCCATGCTTTTGGCCAGATGGGAGTGCTGGTGCAATTCCCTACCTATGGATTCGTTGCGGCTTACCCTCCTCCAGACACACCGCCCGAGCAAGCTGAGGAAGAGGACGACGACGAGGCTGACTAAGGGAGTTCCCTTTTACCTTTTACCTCCAATGAGGACATTATAGTTTTTAAGTTTGGGGGTATTAGGGTTATTTTTTCATTTAGTGTAGTTCATTTCATATTGCATACTGTGTTAGTTCATTTAGTGCAAGTTAGGTCGTGTTTTGGCGTTTTGTGTTAAATTTTTCAAAATTTTTTGTTTTGTTTTAGTTAACTGTGTTAGGACATATTGCATGAATCTAGTTTTCAGTTGGTTTTTTAATTATTTGGCCTATAAGGAAACTAAAATTACTTTATTAATTGAACTGATTTGAGACTTAAGCTTGATTATAGTGTCATGTCATATATGTAAATCCTTATCTGTCAGATACTGATGTCACCGGTTAGCACCCAAGAGTAACCATCATGATATGTTTAGTCTAAATTGTCACATACTTGTCTTCTAGTGGGAAATCTATGTTTTAATAAAAGAATTTTAGTATTCAAGTGACAATAACTAGGACTGTAAAAAGCTTAAGTTTGGGGGAAACAGGATGGATGCATGCTAGTTGTGGAAAAATAAAATAAAAAGAGAAACAGTGAAAAATAAAAGAAAAAGAAAAAGAAAAAGAAAAAGAAAGTTGATTATGAATAAACACTTCGGCTACGTCGAATCCTGTGGCCTTTGATATTCGAGCAAGTAAGCCCTAGGGGTGTCTCTATACCCAGCGCCCTAAGGCCTTTTGGTCTGGGAGTCGTTGGTCGAAAGCTCGTTACAGGTATCATTGAAAAACCTAAGAGGACTAGGTATTGCACAGTCGAATGTGTACACAGGAAAGAGCGAAAACTCCCTTGTGAGTAAATAAAAGCAAAATAAACCCCATGTGGACTTTTAGCTTAAGTAATGTATGGTCCTGGTTAGAACTTATCTCATTTATTGCTTTTCTTGAGTTGAAGTTGGTTTTTCCCCTAAGAAGCATAGTATGTGATAAATTTGTTCAAAGGCATGCTTAATGGTTGCTTCGCACTCGCACACTACATCAGTGCTGACAGGCTTGGATTTACAGAAGGATATGCTTTATGGTCTTGCCTTGGGTAGCTTTCTGTTTGATTATTATGTGCTTTTTCTGAGGCATTGCTTATGAATTTCAATACTAATGGATACTTGGATTCGCATTCATGAAAGGATAGGTTGCATTCATTGTAGTTGTTGCATTGCATCTTTTGTTTGGTTTTGTTTTGGTTACTTGAGGGCAAGCAACGTTTAAGTTTAGGGGTATTTGATAAGTGGTTTTTATGACCATTTATTCAGATATTAACTAACTTGTTTTGTTGCATAAACTCAAGTATTATTGTGCTTTTCATATGTTTTTGCTTTGTTTTGAAGAATTCATGTTTGGGAACTCTCTAGGTGCATATGTGGCTAAAAAAGGATAAAAGAGTGCTAAAAGGGACAAGGAGTATGAAATGTAATGATGCTACGAGTATCAAAGGGTAACTTGTCAGCCATGGGAAGTGTTCACAGCTGAGGAAGGAAACAGAAGCCGAGTACAGCAGGAACAGAAGCCAAGCAGCAGCATTGCAAAAAACTGCAGAAGCGCGCGGCCACGCCTGAACCAAGGCTAATAGGCGCGCGACCGCGCTGACTTGATTTGACCAGAAGTTTGACTTTTCAATTAGGCAGAGCGTGGCTGGACTTGGAGGGTTTATATTAGGGCTTATTTTGCATTTTATCAGACATCTCCCCTCTTGGGAGCCTTAGCTTAATATCTCCTTGTGGGAGCCCTAGCTTAACATCGTTCTTCCCTTTTTATTATATTTTGTGTAAATTAGATTAAAAGTAGATCAATTTTAGGTTTAATTAGATTTGAAGATTGAAACGAGTGGATATCATTGAAGATTCAACCTTGGAGCTTGAGCAATCAGATTTGAACTTTCTATCTTTATTTTCTCTTTGTTCCATATTTGTATTCTTATGATTTGTATTCAACTTGTGGATGGTAGATTTGAGTTAATCATGACTTAAACTTTATTTTGAGATTTCAATGGAACCTGTTGAATAGTTTATTTTGATATTCTTTCATATTGGTCTTATTGATTGTTATGTGGTTGTCTGTTATGGTTTGTATTTAATTGCTTAATTTCTTAGCTACCAATTACTATGATAATCTATATGGACTTGAAAGACGAAATATGGGTTTAGATCTGACCATAGTATCTTGTGTTTGTAAATTCTAAATAGCGTTGGAATGTATGATTCGTGCTAAGGATAGACATATACCGAAGCATCACTTGTAGTCAAATGAGGACTTGGGCTTAAACCCTAATTATTTGTAAATCACATAAACATATAGTGGTTTAGGTAATGTGGGTGTTCATATGTGTTCTATCATCGGTGGATTATATATGATATGGATTTGGTACATCGAAAGATGGCCTCATCTCACTTTTGTGTTCTCGGCTAGCGATCTTTGACGATTAATTTGACTTAACTGGAAGTGCATTGACTTAGATGAATCAATAGGAAAAATTGAGGTCTCATATCTTTAGTATCTAGTTTTATTCTAGGGTTATTTAGTTTTAGTTTAATTAATTACTTTTAATTCAAAACGCTTAGTCATTCGTTTAGATTAGACTGAAATGGTTATGGACTAGTGGTTTGGTGACTTTTATTAGTTAATTCTCCGTGGGAACGATATCTTACTTACTCTTTATTACTTGTTGACCGTGTATACTTGCACGAATATATTGATCGGTAAAACGACCAACTGCCTACTTGCAAAATCAAACAAAACTCGGTTGAGTTGGTACAACCATTTCAAAATATACCAACTGGCGACTTTGTAAACCTTTCAAATCGTCAACATGATATTGTTGGCATTTTCTTCAAAAACTTCACCCTTCATAAAATAGATAAGACAAACAAGGGTAGAAAAAACAAAATTTAGGAAGAGGAAGATCTGTCTAAAGTGATAAGATTTTTTTCCGACGTCCACAACTATATTGAACACTGCTAGAGACTCGATGTGTGCTAGGTGTTAAGTCGTTGATGCGTATGCTAAAAAAGTGATTCTTTTCACATATGTAGAAGTATATAATGAGATAAGTCCTATAAATATTATAAGAAGAAGATGAGAATGTAAATTTATCGTAAAAGATGATTTTAAGGTTTATACCATCTATGTATGTCATAATACCGAAGGAATGAAAGTAAAGTTGGTCGCGTAAACTTGGATTACAAGAATGCGAGCCATATAATGTAAAGTTAAGTTTAAACCAATGCGTAAGTCAAATATATGACTAATTGGTATATATGTTTTTTCCTTATATAATATAAGGATTGCGGTAAATAGTTCACCATAAACTAAGTTGTAGCTGTGCTTAAGGCAACTTTTCTAACTTCATTCATTTTTAATATGAATGTTAGTTTCTTTAACTTTAAACATGGGAAGTTTTACCTATGTGCAAATGTGTGATATTTGTACAAGGTGTTAGTATGTATGAGACCTTGTGCTATAATTTTAACACTTCGGTGTTTCTGTGAGATGAACTGTTTAGTGATTGAACTGTTCAATATAAAAGAGTTCTGTTTATTCATGAACCGTCATTTTTAAGTCTTTGCTAATATTTCTAGCCAGACCGAATGTTATTGAAATAATAGAAGAATGAAAGTATGTCAAAGTGAATGTGACTAATGTTTGAAAATGATAGGAATCAGAATATATTCCTGTTACTCGAGCTGCTTCATATCCTTTGTTCGGTTATCGAAGTCTTAAAAGAATTTTGATTCTTGCTTTGGTTGTTATTTAACTGCTATGACTTGCTGAGCAATTCAATGCTCACATTTGCTTTAAATAAAAATATTTTCAGCGAACGATGGTATAATGAACTTAAGGATCCCGTAAAGATCAAGTTGACAGGTGTCCTGCTGAAGTGTTAGTCATTATATAAACAAGCGTGAAGACCAAGCCAAGACTTGTAATGAAGATTAGTTAATTAAACTATAGAGTAGCCTAATGAACTATTACGAATCCTTTGTGGAGGATAAAAGTCACTCTTGTAAGATGTAAAGAATAATGTAATTACTATTATTTTTAATGAACTAGATTTTAAGGTAATAGAACTTGGGAAATGAACCGATATGTCGTTATTCTTTATGATATAATGATGTATGTATGGAACGAGTACTCGTGATGTACGAAATTCGGTTGTGAAGATAGACCGGATTTTGGGGCGTCACAGCGTTGCTGGCTTTAGGCTCGATCGGCCAGATCATGTCCATCCCCCACATAGAAAAGAACCATGGTGAACTCATGCAATGTAGTTCACTTCGAGGATCATGGACAACTTTTTCATGAATTTGACATTGATAACATCTTTTGACATGGTCATTGTAATTTGTTTTGAGAGAGAGCTAGTAATGACTTGTCCTTTATATCTTTTTTGACAAGTAATGAACTGCTCATGTGGGGCCGACACACTCCACCGTGCACTTCATCCATAAGTCTTTGGGTTTCATCCTTGTCTAGGTATCTTAGAAGGCCCATTCCAGCATCTCTTTTATAGGGTGCATCTACACTTAAATAGAATTTCATGGTCATTTTATGGATCTTCTTTCTTTTAGCTTGGCTTGCCCAGTGTGTGTAGACCCATCACACAAATATTCTTTGATATCCTGGTACCAGAGCTGTTTGATGGGAGGTAATTCATCTGATACTTCTCTAATGTAATTTCCATAGGCTAGTGCCATATGGTTTATGAATTTGATATTAGATATTCCCCTCCTTGCGGAGATGCTAATTAAGGAAGCCAAGGTTTCTAGTACATCTGTGAAATGGTTTCGATTCCGGGGAATATATATGAAGGTTATATCTTCAAATTCTCTAGCCATCTTGATAACCTGCAGATGATAGGGTAGCAAGTGTTATTCTTTAGTGTGATATACCCCGGTGGTTTGCTTGATGACCAACTCAAAATCTCCAAAGATTGCTAAACGTCTAATGCTCATTGCTCGAGCCAATTTTAATCCCATTATATAGCCTTCATGCTCAACTGTGTTGTTTGTGTTGCCAAACTGTAGCTTGGCGGCCATGGGATATTGTTTTCCAGTGATGGATACTAGAACTTCCCCTGCTCCCAGGCCTTCCATGCTCATAACACCATCGAAGTATAGTTTCCAAAATAGGCCCATATCTTCCCTATGGTTTTGTTAAACTGTCATTACACCGTCATCGGGGAAATAGGTTTCCAAAGGTTCAAAGTTCCATGATGACGCTTCAGTAAGCTGATCTGCAATTCCCTGGCCTTTAATGGCTTTTTCTGTCACGTAGATCATGTTGAATTGATGAAGGATGAGTTGCCACCTCGACAGTCAACAATTTAATATAGGCTTTACTGAATATGTACTTTAAAGGATCGACGTGGGATATAAGTTAAATTGTATAACCATGAAGGTAATGTTGTAACCTCGTGGCAATCCATGCTAAAGCGCAGCAGGTCTTTTCAACAAAGTGTATTTCTGCTCACAATTGCTGAATCTTTTACTGAGGTAATAGATGGCTCTTTCATTGCCTCTATCATCTTTCTGCCCTAGTATATAGCCCACAACGTTGGAATTGACTGATATGTACATTAAAAGGGGAACTTTGTCCCATGGATGCACAAAAATAGGAGCTTCAATCAACTATTTCTTGATGGCGAGGAAAGCTTTCTTGAAGTCTTCATTCCATTTTCTTGAGGAATTTTTCCTTAATAACTGGAAAATGGGCTAACAAGTTGTGGTGAGCTGAGAGATGATGAACCGGCTTATGAAGTTGATTCTTCCTAGAAATTCCCAAATCTCTTTCTTTGTGTGGGGTATGGGCATCTCAGTGATGGCTTTAATCTTGGCTGGATCTAATTCAATGAAGTGGTTTGTCATTAGAAAGCACAAAAGTTTACCAGATTTAACACCAAAAGCACCGTTGGCAGAATTTAGCTTCAAGTTATACTTGCGGAGCTGACTGAACAGTTTTCT
The DNA here is from genome assembly GCA_020205555.1 of Panax stipuleanatus. Classification (NCBI taxonomy): domain Eukaryota; kingdom Viridiplantae; phylum Streptophyta; class Magnoliopsida; order Apiales; family Araliaceae; genus Panax; species Panax stipuleanatus. Next base: position 147,383,911 of record CM035124.1, read on the forward strand.
AAGATGGTCAGGGTGGTCATCTTCCTTTTTGGATTTCACGATGATATCATCCATGTAAACTATGACGCCCCCAAATCCACGTTCCTTCGAAACCTCGGATTCGGTGCAGTCACGATACTAAAATCGCGGAACTATTACATCTTTTATTCATTACTAAAAGAATATAATTTTGCTTATTATAATTTAGAATATAAATTCTATTCATAGCCAAGATCTCGTCTTTACATTATATTCGATGTTACAAAAAAATGCGGAATAATTTAAACTTTTTCAATCTTCTTGAATAAATCTTTTAATTGATTTCATAACTTTGATACCAATTACAATTCTTGAATCAATTATATAATATGATTCCTTCTTATTTGAGTGATCGTATAAATATTTACAGCTTAACTCGATATCCTCTATGTATCAACTAATACATCTTTAGAGTACGGCAAGTTTTAAACAACGTATACAATTATCAACTACAACTCTTAGAACCTAAACAGGGTTCAAACGATAATCTAAATAGTATTCTTCGTTACGATACTATCTATCTTTATCAGGCAAGAAGCACGAAATCTTTACCATGAATCCTTAACCTGCAAAAGTGATTATTTGTAAGAGTGAGCTCGACAGCTCAACAATTCAAACAATTTTCATGCATCACATAGCATACAACATCATTCTCAGTTCATGCATTTATAAACAATTTATATTTACTACGCATGTTACTTTTCACTTAACAAGTATATCATCAAAGATCAACTTTCAATCTCATTTATATCTCATATACAGTTCATATATAAGTTCACATTATCACAGCATAATATAATTCAACTAACAGTTATTGAATTCATATATCAAATAGGAACTGAAAGACTTACATGATTCGTAGTTTAACAACTACAACTTAATTGCTTAGAGAATTATGCACTTCGTGTAATCCTACACAGTTATATAATCTTGGATTTATCTCCATTAGTCATACATTCATAGTTTCTCAATATAATAATAAGTATTACATTGTTTTCTATCTTGGCTTTTTGAACCTTGTTTCACTTTCTTATCATACGCTTAGTATCGTTAGGTACGTATAGTTATATCTTAACCATACTCAATATCAATATTAACACACTTAACTATTTAAGTGTTCGACACATATTTAAAACTCATAAATCTATAATCCATATTGCTCTATTCTCAAACCTTATCGAAACCATTACATTCAAACTTTCTAAGTTTCACCTTTCAAAATCCTTGTCGTATTTAAACTAGTCATGCATATTATCAAATAATTACTTGATAATATTATATTATCCATAATAATAATATAATAGAACAATATACCTCATTCCTTATCAATACAATTTTCGATTATATTCATAATCAATCTCTTTATTATTATATTACCACTAGCCATAATAATAAAGCAATATACTATTATAATAACAATTAATATAGATTAATTGTTTAATTAAAAATTCTTCCATCCTTGAATTAATTAATTCATCAACGAATCTATTATTGTGCCACACAGGGCATCTCCCACAAGCTTAATCTTAAGCTTATTATTATTCTCATCACTTACTCATCTCTCACCACATTACTACTTATAACATGTTCAATTAAATTAGAACTATTAAGTTCAAGGTTCACATATAAATATATTACGAATAGAATATTCAAATATTATTTATAACACTTATGGTACTATAGCAACTCAAGTTATTAAAATAACTTAGTTTTCTTTTATAAATTAAACTCCTTTTGAAAATACATTAGAAATTATGTATTTAGTCATAACATAAAATATTATGTTCTCTCCAAATAAGGATATTCATTATTAGAAAATAATTTACTTATTGTCTCAAGATATTATAATTAATATAATATCTATTAGAAATAATCACATGTACGACACATGTACATTATATATAGAAAACAGGTAATAAGTTTATTTTTTATTATAATAATTTGTTTCCATCAATTTATTTACATATAGCAAATATGTAATATATATATCATATTAATCAATCACACCTTATACAAAATATATAAGGTAATATTACTATTCAAAAATAATATTTCCTCCTTTTATTAAAGTAATTCAATATTAGAAATTATTTTAATACCCTTTATTATAAATATATAATATTTATTTCTCTTTCCTTTCTATAAATTGTCCCCAAAATAATTTCTTCAAATATTAATTATTCATTTAAAGATATAATGATTTCCATCTCCCTTTAATAACGTATATATATTTATTAACCTTATTCGCACGTCAAACTTTCTCACATATTACCACTCTAAGTCTATCTCCTTGTGCATCATGTCATGGAATAGAGCCATCATGGCTCTTTGATATATGGCACTGGCATTGGTAAGGCTGAAATCTAGTCGCCGATAGCAGAAGGTTTCCTAGGGAGTGATGAAAGCAATTTTCTCCCTATCTTCTTCAGTAGCCATGATTTGATGATATCCGGCGAAACAATCTGTGAATAAGTACATCTCGAATTGTGTCGAATAGTCTATTAAGATGAGGATGAAAAGTACCGGGAAGTCATCTTTGAGACTGACCTTATTTAGGTCCTGCTAATCCACACAAACCCATACCTTCTCTCCAGGTTTAGGCATAGGAACCACATTGGATAGACATTCAGGGTAAGTTAATACCATGATGATGCCCGCTTTAAATTTCTTGGCGATTTCTTCTTTAACTTTTCAACTCTATTATGGCTTTAGTCTTTTTAACTTTTGCTTGACTAGATTGAACCCTTCTTTGTTGGGTTATTGATGGACGATGATATTTGTGGATATTTCGATTATGTCTTCATGCGACCATGTGAACACATCCTTAAACTAGTTTAGTAGTTTGATCATTTTATTCTTTTGGCTTAGGTTTAGGTCATTCCCTATTTAGAATTCTTTAGGATCTTCTGGGGTTCTGATATTGACAGTGGTGGTTTGTTCGAGGTTGGGTTTGGGTTTGTCTTCGACCCATCCTTTGATCTCCTTGGGCATCTCATCATCATCTATCTCTTCCTGGTCAATCCTCATCAGGTCAAAGTACAGTTCTACATTAAAGTTGTAGTCACTGTATAGATTTGGCAATTCATCAGCAAGGCCAAACAAATCTAACTTTGAAGAGCTGAAAATAAAATGTTTTTGCTTAATATATAAAATTGTTCAATATACAAAAGCATCAGTGAAAATAACAAACGCGATTAACTAGCAGTAGGTAATTAAAAGGCTAATGATACGATAATATCTACACTTTTAGGCAGATAAACCATCGCTGCCCTTTTAACCTTTTCGGACGACACATGGAATAAAGCTCCAATTGTCTAGAGTCAGGTCCTGGTTGACGACAGTGATGGAGGGGTTGTTGCCTCCTTCATCCTAGATAATGGTCATTACAAAGTCCGCTTCGGGGTCAATGTCTTCCTATGGAACATTCACGTTGGTCCTATCTATGACGAGAAGAGTAGGTTGACCTCTTGTCTTGTTACCTTTTCTGTCATCCCTATCCATACCTTCTGCATGTGCCAGGTAAAATATCTTTGCGAATTGATCTTGAACTTCTTGGAGGAACCGCTCATTCCGATCTTTCTTCTCCCTAGTAGGAATTGACACTTTTTCTTCATTATTGATTGGATTATCCTTTGGTATCAGCAGGCTAGAAACTGGGGTAGGAGTCTGTTCGAAATTGTATATTCAAATTTGATGTTGAAAGTAAATATATATGCTTATATGTAAAGTCTTTCTGAAAATTAATGTACAAGGACTTAGCTGATAGATCAAAGTTATTAGGTTGATCTGTGGTTTAATGTTTATCATTCTGTAAATTAATGTATTGAAGAAAGATCAAAGCTGTTAGGTTGATCTATTTTGAGATGTAATTGTTAAGCCTCAACAGATTCGTAGTCTGTCAAACCACCTAGAAGCTTGCAGAAGCCAAGGCAGAAACGTGGAGTAACGAAGAGGTTTTTTCAGAATCGTAGTCTTTCTTAGAAGCCACACTCATAAAAGTGGAGATACTTCGAGTGCCTATCAAGCCAAGTCAAAAAGCAGAGTCAGCTCTCGAAAATGTGGAGTCTGCAAATCAAGCAAGTGGAGATCTTAATCTATCAATGTTTAAGAGAAATTGTAGTGTTCCCTACGATCAAAGCTGAATCAAAGCACGAGCACGATAAGACACAACAATCATGGTACAAAGACAATGATCGTGGTGTCTCTCCAGTCAGCACCAGAATCGTCTATCTGATGAAGGAGAAAGTATTACAAATGAAGAAAGGATTATACACGTTGACATTTTGGAAGTTCCAATGATCCAACATTCATCCTTAATATGCATCGAAGAAGCGTATTGAAGAAGCTAAGCAAAGGACTGCATGCTTGCTGAAAACACCTATTCATGTGTTAGGTGAGAAAGTAGTCTGCTGTGTCAGTGGGCCAGACGTAGAACAACAGATTTGAAGGAAGTCAACATCAGTGCTCAGAAATGTCTGAAGCATTTAATGTTGCAACGGATGCCTTCAACGAAAATATTTCAAAGGCTCCTTCATAAGCAAATCAGACCTAGATTCAGAATCAAGGCAAGCAAGAACTAAAATGCTAAAAAACACTCAACGTCCAAACTCTACAATCCTGAAGAAAAGCTTGCACAGCTACTCAGTTCTTTCAAACTTATGCTTAACAGAAATTGAGTAGCTCATCCCAAGAACTCAACTCTGAATCAAGTGTATTCCAAGTCTGCTAGACTTGAAGAGTTCTAAGTGAACTAGAAGTTCCAAGATTGATGGTCTTGAAGGAATCTAAGTGATTCAAAGATTGTAAAGATATTCTTAGTGGATTTCCTACTTGTAGAGTGGACTAAGAGCCTTGCGTGCTCTGAACCACTTAAAATCACTATGTCTGATAACTGCTATAACTGCTATATCTGTTATAAACTACTGTAACGCTTATCACCTTCAAACTTGGTTTATTTAAAAGGAAAACAAACAAATCATATATTCCGCTGTGGTTAACAAACCTGATAAGTATTTTGAAAAGAAAAAAGTTTTAAAATATCTATTAAACCCCCCTTCTAGAAAACTATTGTGCCTCTGGGAACTAATAATTGGTATCAAAGAAGGTTCTCTCAACTAGCCTACAAAGCATGAGTAGATCCAATAGCATAACTGATAAGCGAGTCCAAGACCGGTGGAGGCAGTAAGCCACCAATGTGCAACAAAGATAAATTTGCCAACTAGAAAGTTCGTATGCAAGCCTACATGGATTCAATTGATGAAGATCTGTTTGAAACCGTTCTGAATGGGACCTACATTCCAACAAAGCTTGCACCAACTCCAGAAGATCCAAACAGAATACAGATCAAGATCAAATTAGAATAAACTGACAATGGGAAGAAGAATGTCCAACTAGACAAAAAGACCAAGAACATTTTGTTCCAGTCTTTAGAAGATGATCTGTTCGAAAATGTGGTCAACAGCAAGACTGCCAAAGTAGTCTAGGAAGCACTGCTCCTCATGCATGAAGGAACAGAAGAAGTCAGAGAAAATAAGCAATCTCTTCTGACTCAACAGTATGAGATGTTTACCCATATTCCAGAAGAAAACGTCACTTCCACCTATGAAACATTCAACATACTGCTTAAATCTCTTCAAGCTTTTGGAAAGATCTATCTAAACAAAGATCTTATCATCAAGTTCATGAGGTCATTACCAAGCAAGTGGGATGCCAAAACCACTGCAATCACATAATCAAAGAACCGTCATGAGATGATAGTTCAACAACTTTATGGCAACCTTCTTACCTACTAACTAGAGCTGACCCAACGAGCAGAGACTTTATCTGAAGGAAGAAAGAAGGATAAAGGAGTTGCTCTCAAGGCAACAGAAGCCACCTCCAAAGCTCATGATGAAAATGAATCTGCCTCTGAGGAAGATGATGATGAGTATATTGCAATGCTGGTAAGAAGACTCAAAAGGTTCATGAGCAAAGGAAGAAGTAGTAGACCTAAGAGATTCAACAACAACAGCAGTCAGGAGCAGATCAACGAGCTATGCTACAACTGTAAGAAGTGTGGCCACTTCATTGCAAACTGCAACAAACCTATCAAAGAAGAGCTAAAAAGAAAGACGAATCCAAAGAAGGAGCTCAAAGGCTACAAAAAGCTTTAGAAGAAAGACAAAGGTCTAGTAGCTGAAGGTTCGTGGAGTGACTCAGACAACGACACCAATCCTGAGTCTACAGATTATGAAGAGCCTCAAGTAGCAAATCTGTGTCTGATGGCCCAAGATGCAAAAGACAAGAAAAATAATGACCATCATGAAGAAAGCATCGACGAGGTATTCGACTTTAACTCTCCTGATGTAAACATTGATGATTTAAGAATTGCTCTTCATGACATAACATCTGATCTGCATCAATATATGAAGTGGTTCAGAGTTCTGTCTAAAGATTATTCTAGTCTTCAAAAAGAGAAATAGAAAGTCAAAAAAAACTTGAAACAACTCTACTCAGTACAGCCTCTCTCTCTAAACTTGAAGCTGATAATAAACTCTTAAGACAGACCAATGAATTGAGCACACAAAGAGAGTTAAATCTAACCTCAAAGATTGAGGAGCTAGAAAAGACAATCTTAAAGTGGAATAGGTCTTCTTAATCCATGGACTTTCTGATCTCAAGTCAGAGAAATGTTCCTGACATAACAGGTTTAGGTTTTGGGGAGTCTACCTCAGAACCATTTGTGGAAAATTTCAAGGAGATTAACATCAGTAGTGCTTCTAATTTCAATAGAAGCATTATATTTGTGAAATCCACACAGAAGGAAGAATCAATGCACCCTTGCTCTACTAATCCAAGTCATGTCCCTAGACATAATGGATCCCATGCTGGCTTGAGGTTCAAAAAAGAGTAGATACCACATTATTTTTTAGGAAGCACAAAGATAAAGTTTTACTAGTTCAAATATATGTTGATGATATTATATTTGGTTCTACTGATGAAAATTTGTGCAAGAGATTTGCCAAGCTTATGCATAGCAAGTTCGAAATGAGCAATGATGGGTGAGCTGAATTTCTTCCTTGGACTGCAAGTGAAGCAGACTGATGAAGGTATCTTCATTAACCAAGCCAAGTACATCAAAGACTTACTTAAGAAGTATGGCATGGAATCAGCCTCTCCCATGATAATATCAATTGCTCCAGCAACCAAGCTTGACAAAGATGAGAAAGGTAAATATATTGACATCACTCAATATAGTGGTATGATAGGCTCTCTTCTGTAGTTAACTGCAAGTAGACCAAATATCATGTTTGCTACATATATATGTGCTAGATTTTAAGCTAATCCTAAGGAATCACACTTAACTGCTGTAAAAAGAATTTTCAGGTATCTCAAAGGCACACCTCACTTAGGACTTTGGTATCCCAAGGAGTCCTCCTTTGAACTGACAGGATATTCAGATGCTGATTTTGCAGGCTACAAAATTGATAAAAAAAAGTACCAGTGGCACTTGTCAACTACTAGGAAATAGACTAGTGTCTTAGTTTAGCAAGAAACAAAATTCAGTATCATTTTCAACAGCAGAAGCTGAATACATTGCTGCAGGCAGCTATTGTGCTCAAATTCTATGGATGAAAAACCAGCTAGCAGACTATGGGTTTGATTTAAAGTCTATACCTTTTCACTGTGATAACACAAGTGCCATAACAATAACACATAATCTTGTCATGCATTCTAGGACTAAGCATATAGAAATAAGATATCATTTTATTAGGGATCATGTTCAAAATGGAACTATATCTTTACAGTATATCCCTACTGAAAATTAACTTTGTGATGTCTTTACAAAGCCCTTAGATGAATCCAGATTTAATAAATTAATAAGTGAGTTAGGTATGTTAAATCTATAACCATAAATTCTATGCTCTAGTTGGTGCTAACCATGCAGATAAGAAGGCTATATCAAAATTGTAGAGATGACTAAGATAAAACCACGATCATGGAATATTCTCGGCATGACAGAGAAGCCCATTGTGATGATAGCATTTCTACCAAGGCTAAGAAACCCTTCTGATAACCTCCTCAGGGACAAACCTGACCCTTAGTTTTAGTCTAAGAGGTTGGCCCTTCTTGAGAAACTTTAATCTAGAAGGGATGCTCATTCATAATACAACACAAGAAACCGTAGAGACAATGGTAGTGGAGCTGGTTTAGCAATGAACTCAACAATCGTGGAGTGGTCTTCGACAATCGTAGTCATCCTGAGGGATACAACATCTCAGGATGAGCTAAGGGCAGATCAGTATTTCTCACACGACTTCAAATCGTGGTGTCCTTTAGAGCTCGACACGTGACCCACTCTGCTGATCATGAGGAGGGAAGTTACAAATACATTTTTAACTGTCCTTTGTCAATTCACCTTTGAATTTCAAAAGTTTATTTCTCTCTCTCTCTCTCTCAAAAGAAACCCTAAGATTTTGAAAGCTAAGCTAAGTTTGTTCGTCACCGGATAATCAACAAAATCAGTGGTTGCTTCCAATGTTGTATCTGGTTACTAGCTATGGTTTGATGAATTCAAGACAGGTGACCCTCAATACCACAAAATTTAATAACTTATGAGGAAAATTGGTCTCGAAGAAGCCCTGAGCACCAGAACAAGGATCTACCCAAAGCTGGTGAAAGAGTTCTACTGCAATGGGGTCTTCAAAAATGATGTCATCACCTCAACAGTCAAGGGAGTGCAAATTTGGCTCGGAGCAAAAGATATAAACCTGGCCCTATGGTTTAAACCAAAGGGTCTTCCAACTCTGGGCCACCTCGAATTTCATGAAGGTCTGAAGAGGATGCACCACAAGAAGTTTGAAGGAGTCAAGAGCTACAAGAAGAAAGAGTTCCCCAGAAGTATGAATTTTTGGCTGATATTGTTGGGAAATGCATATGCTGCAAGAGCTCTGTCCATGACTCGGTGATTGAAAATCAACTGAAGCTCATGACAACTATCTGCTTTAAGTCCCAAATTAATTATGGAACCCTACTATGATGCCCCCAAATTCGGACCGCCACTGGTCTCTCAAATTCGGTTCGTCACATTCTCACAATAATACAATAATAATATCTAAAACATACATTCACAGTGGAAGATCTAATCTAGAATAATATAGAATGATTTATTATAATTATTCTCTAAAGCCTGGCAACCTACAGTACTTAATAGATTACATAATAATATCAAATGCAGACTTATTGCATAACTCTACTTAAGCTTAGACATAGTTCTGAAATAGTCGTAATATAACATTAAAGATTTTAAAACATAAAAGGGGACAAGCTAATCGGTAGCCTTGCCCTTGCCCTTATCGACGTCCGAAGGTCCACCTTGCTCTGCCTTAACTGAAATATTTTTAGGGAAAGCAAGAATGAGCACAAATTGCCCAGCAAGTAATATATAATAAGGGTGAAGAGTTTTATAACACGAGTTTGAAATATCAAAGTATAATCTCGATGATAAATCAGAGTATCAAGAATAACATCATGAATAACGAGTATCAACAATTCTCAAATCAAATCTTTGAAATATGAAGTGGTAGTTCAATATAGATCGACAGATATATATGAATTCAAAGGAAATCAACGTATCCAACTAGATAAAATAAATTATACTGAGCAGTCGCTATGGACTATTGAACATCTACTAGAATTATCAATACTAAACTGATAACCAAAAAGAAATAAGTACGATGATGATAAGTCTATAATACTTTATGTTTTTCATAACACCACAATAATTTTCATGTGTGTGTTGGGGCTTCCAACAATATATACACTCCCCTTACCATAAGGGTTGTTGAACTCAGTTTTCAAAGATTTTTGCACCAGTCAATTGGTTTGGATAGGTTTCTATATATGCATATAGTCTAGCCGAATCAAATGGCATAGACACTTTCACGATACTCAAGAACAATACCTAGTTCAACATGAATAATAGCTTTTGTAAGACTCAAATGGAATAAGAGTTTATTGAATAAGCATACTAACTCAATTTAAATGAGTAAGTAAGAAAACTTGCTTACAATATTCCTTGAATAAAGTAAATACAACGATAGGATACTTGCCTTATGCGTAGTCTATCCACGTAAAGTAAATCAACACTTTCGAATCCCTATCTTGATATAGTTACGTATATATATGATATCCATTAGTCATATATTTTAACATCATATCCTATCTTGGATATACGATAAACACATCAGCTAAGTTTTAACCTAGCTACACAGCTATACCATATACAGTATCATATTAATTCACAAGTCTCGACTAATATAACTTTTATTGCCTTTTATCCCTAATGTTCCTCTTTTCAAGTTAATCATCTTCATTTATCACCATTAACACATAAGACCATAATCAATTCCAAATATATTTTATTTAGTAAGTTATGGCATTGTTATAAGTTAACCATCAAGATCGGATTCAAGTATCAACATATGATATCACATAGCATGTATACATATTAAAGGGTACTTCCATGTTTGTATAACCTTTTCAAGTTCAATCATATATGATATAGTTCTAAATCACGGTCTCTAACGACTTAGGGTCATACAACGCCATGAATTCACATAAGTTATCATGCTTGTCATTTAGACTTATAAGGTAGTCATATATTTTGTTAATAAGCATGCTCACATGTTTCTATGTCATGGATGCGTAACTCTAGTATTGCTACTAGTTTGAAACTTAATCGAACTCATGCTTGATTAACTTGCATTACATCTAACAAGTGTGTGTATATGTATGATGCCTTAAAAGCACATTCAAACATGCTGAAATTATCATAATCTAGAATCTAGAATCCTAATATAACATGTCAAAGTCCACGTCCAAAGCTTATATTTTCGTTAGTAACGTTCACTATTGAGGTCCACATGCTCATATTACATTATGAAACCTATATACATAAGTTAATATATCTTTCATGCATCTCTAAGTCGTACTAACATGCATCAAAAGTCAGAATACAAACATGAGTCTAACATATCAAAGTTCTTTTTTAAAACTCTAAGTTTATTTCAAAACTATAAGTTTTCATCAATCATGCATGCAATCCTAGTAAAACCTATTTACGTTGTCTCAATGTACTCATATAGGCATGTCAAACCTATTAGCATACTTGTAATAGTAATTTAAGTAAACCCACAACTAACAGTTTGCAGCAAAATGAAAAAAAAACAAGAATCAGGGACTGGCGCAGCTGAGCTGCGCCCCAGTTCAATACTGGTGCAGTTGCGCCGGATCTCGGCCAGCAAAACTTAAGTCCAGCACTGGCGCAGCTGCGCTGCACCCCAGTATAAACAGGGCGCAGCTGCGTCATGCCTGTTCAGAATCAGCAACCTTTCTGCTTCGGTAGTTAGCAGCCCAATTGCCAAATTTCTATTTAAATTTGATTCCAGACAAGCTACTTTGTCATACTAACATACATATCAGCTTATATAACAACTAACAACCGTTATTTAATCCAATTAGCTTGTAATGCAACCATAATCAAGAGACTTGAAACTTACACATAACAAGAAATAAAGAATCAAGAAATGGGATTATACCTCTGTTATCAGTTTGCTGCTAATGCTTCTATAATGTTGCTATGCTAGATCTCAATTCTTACTTACATAAATCTTAGTAACAAAAGATAGAAGAGAGCAGGCCTATTTATAGAAAAATGAGTATACAGTCAATTCAATAATTCGTCAAATTGAACCAACGGGAGAATGAATTGTATGGTAGTTATAAGGAAGTTGGTAATTAGTGGTTGGTTTACACTATTGAGGTCACTCCCCTTGCAACGACCCCATCTATGTTGCTGAGTTTGAGAACATAGGGAGTAGGCTAGCTTGGAGTATCTAACGTGAAGAGAATGAGGGTGACTCTTATTATGGGACAAGGGAATGCAGCTCAGCTATTGGTCAATATGGGTATATACAACCCTTATGTTATACATTTATACATAATATCTACACTTAGGTTATAATTAAAATGTCACAATGCAATTCCCATAAATAATACTTCAATGTAGTAAATGTAATTTGTACATATATAATCCATGTACATTTTATCGTACCGGTATAATTTACTTGAATATTATCACATTACATTATCTCCTTTATTATTAAATTCTATTAATCAACAATTGTTCACTATATATTCATGATGTATTATTTTAATGTATACTCACACACAATTGTCACATAAGCCTCATGATGTATTCATTTATTTAGTCATAACATATATTTTCAATATGTATAGTCACATTGCATTTTACACTTCATATAATAAATAGGTAGCTACTGTACATTATACATTTAATTATTGCATGCTTGCGCATAGCAATTAATTGAGCAATTATTATATTAATTAAGTAATCACTATATTAACAATTATGTGATTAATTATCATTCCTCGATAATTAAATAAATATAATCTTCTTATATTTATAAACAAGTTACTTATTATTATTCTATTATTTACAATAATAATAATAATCATACTATCACCATTAGTATTCTATTACAATTAAATAACAATTAATATTTGATTAATTGTTTACGTAGTAATTCCTTCATTAATTTACCCTTATTAATTATTATTATACGATAAATTATCACATTCCTTAATAGTTTAATAAATACAAATTTATTATATTTATAAATAATTTACTTATTATTATACTATTACTTGCAATAATAATAAATCAACAGACTCTTATTATATTTCTAATAATTACAATTAACAATTAATATATATTAATTGTTCACTTAATAATTCTTTTACCCTTGAATTAATTAATTCATCATTGAATCTATTCTCTTGCCACACAAGGCATTCAACGAGCTTATCATAAACTCCACATTTTTCCTCAATTACATAAATTCAATTTAATATAATTGAGTTAACTCATCTCATAACACTTACATATTTATATTCAAATAAAAATTCACTTCCATTAATATATTCATTTAATAATATTCAAAAATTCTCGGGTATAACATTATCCCCCCTTATAAAAATTCTGTTCTCGGAATTGGTACAAGGTTACACAAATAGATGGGGATAATCCCTCATCATCCTATCTTCTAACTCACACGTAGCCTCCTCGACATCGTGGTTACGCCAAAGTACTTTTACAGATGAAATAACTTTATTTCTTAAGGTTTGCTCTTTTCTATCTAATATTTGGACAGGAATTTCTTCATACGCTAAGTGTTTCTCCACTTGAATGGGCTCGTAAGAAATCACGTGCTTGTAGTCGGCTTTGTACGGTCATAACACGGAGATGTGGAACGCGTGGTGAATGTGTTCCAACTCAGATGGTAATGCAACTTTGTATGCCACCTCGCCCACTCTCTTCAGTATCTCGAACTGTCCTATGAATCTCGAATATAATTTTTCTTTCTTGCCGAATCGGATTTTTCCCTTCCACGGAGATACCTTAAAGAATACGAAACTGCCGACTTTAAAGTCTCGATCTTGTCAATGCAAGTCTGCGTACTTTTTCTGATGATCTTGAACTGCTACAAATCTGGCTCGTATTGCTGTCACCACGTCTGCGGTTCGTTGTACTAACTCTGGTCCGAGTATTCGTCGCTCTCCGACTTCGTCACAACATAATGGCATTCTACATTTGCTTCAGTAAAGAGCTTCGTACGGTGGCATGCCGATACTCGCATGGTAACTATTGTTATATGCAAATTCAATTAAGGGTAGGTGGTCAACCCAATTTCCCTTGAAGTCCATCACGCAAGTCCTAAGCATATCCTCCAGCGTTTGTATAGTTCGCTCACTCTGTCCGTCTGTCTGAGGATGATAAGCGGTACTCAACCTCAATTGTGTTCCCATTCTCTCTTGCAAACTTTTACAAAAATTTAACGTGATGCGTGGATCTCGATCAAAGACAATTGACACTAGCACTCCATGTTGTGAAATAATCTCCTTTACTTATAGGCTTGCTAACTGATTTAAACTGTATCAGATCTTGATCGGTAGAAAATGTGCGGTCTTCGTTAATCGATCCACAATAACCCAAATGGCATCATATCCTTTCTGCGTGACAGGAAGTCCCACCACGAAATCCATCGTAATGTGCTCCCATTTCTACTCCGGTATTTCAAACGGTTATAGTAAACCACTCGGCCGCTTGTGCTCTACTTTAACGCGTTGACAAGTCAAACATCTACTAACGCACTCTGCGACTTCTTGTTTCAGATTGGGCCACCAAAAATGTTGCCTCAAATCTCGGTACATCTTTGTACCTCCCGGATGAACGGAATTTGTCGTGTTGTGTGCCTCATGCAAAATCTCTTCTCTCAACTCGGTTACCACTGGTACCCACACTCTCCCTTTGAATCTCAAGATACCATCTTTATCCATTTGGAATCTTTCTTCTTCATTCTCTGCGATCCTCTTTCTGATTTTCGAACACTCATCAACTTTCTCTTGTGCTTCTTTTACTCTATCCAACAAGGTTGGACGAGCTTCCATTACAAATAACTTCTCTTCAGACCTCTCCGGTCCTTTTACCTCTATCTCTAATTTTTCCAATTCTCTTATCAATTCCTCCTGAGTCGTCAAATGAAACAGTTTCTCCCTTCCTTTTCTGCTCAGAGCGTCGGCAACTACGTTCGCCTTACCCGGGTGATAAAGAATATCGCAGTCATAGTTTTTGATTAATTCTAACCACATTCTCTGACACATATTCAACTCCTTCTGTCTAAAGATATATTTCAGACTCTTGTGGTCCGTGTATATCTCACATTTCTCTCCGTATAAGTAATGCCTCCATATCTTCAACGAAAAAACTACTGCCGCTAACTCTAGGTCATGAGTAGGGTATCATTTTTCGTAGTCCTTTAGTTATCGTGATGCATATGCAATGACCTTGTCGTGCTACATAAGCACACAGCCAAGTCCTTTGTGCGATGCATCACTATACACCACAAAATTTCCTGCAACATCTGGTAGTGATAACACAGGCACTTCGTTTAATCTCCTTTTTAGTTCTTGAAAACACTCTTCGCATTTGTCTGTCCATGCAAATTTCACCGTCTTCCTCGTCAGATTGGTCAACGGGGTTGCTATCTTAGAAAAATCCTGGATGAATCTTTGGTAGTACCAAGCTAACCCTAAGAAACTTCATACCTCTGTTGGTGTTCTCGGCTGCTCCCAATTACTCACTGCCTCGAGCTTTGCAGGGTCTACTGAGATTCCATTCTTATCCACCACGTGGCCTAAGAATTAAACTTTCTCCATCCAAAATTCACATTTAGAAAATTTTGCATACATCTTCTCTTTCCTTAGTGCGTCTAAAATAATCTTCAGATGTTTGGCGTGCTCTTCCTCAATCTTCGAGTAGATCAAGAAATCGTCGATGAAAACTACCATGAATTTGTCCAAGTATGGCTGGAAAACTCGGTTCATCAAGTCCATAAATGCTGTCGGAGCATTAGTTAATCCGAATGACATTACCAAAAACTCGTAATGTCCATAACGGGTTCGGAACGCAGTCTTTGGTATGTCCTCATCCTGTACCTTTAGTTGGTGATAACCTGTTTGTAGGTCGATCTTTGAGAAACACTTCGCTCATTTCAGTTGATCAAATAAGCCATCTATCCTCGATAGCAGATATCTGTTCTTGATCGTTACTCTATTTAATTCTCGTTAATCGATACAGAGCCTCATCGATCTGTCTTTTTTCTTAACGAATAACATTAGTGCACCCCAAAGAGACACACTCAGTCGTATGTAACCCTTATCCAATAACTCTTGCAGTTGTATCATCAATTCCTTCATTTCTAATGGCGCCATGCGATATGGAGCTTTCAAAATTGGTGTCGTTCCCGGTGCTAAGTCCATTACGAATTCAATTTCTCTGTCTGGCAGAAGACCAGGCAGATCGTCCGAAAATACATCTTGAAATTCATTCACAACAGATATATCCTTAATTTCTACTCCTTTTTTCCGAGTATCTACGATGTAAGCTAAATAACCTACACATCCTTTCCTTAATAATTTCTTAGCCTACATCATCGTAACGCAACACGATTGCTTAAGCGATGAGCTACTATAAAACACGACCTTATACGTACTTGGAGTATGAAGGTTCACACATTTGTTCTGATAGTCAATTATTGCTGCATGGTTATACAACCAATCCATTCCCAGTATTACGTCAAATTATCCCAATCTAATAGGAATCAAGTCTACGCTAAGTTCATGTTCTCTAATGTTTGTGCGATAATTTCGATAAACGTATTTTACAGAGATTACTTCCTTATTCGCAACTTCTTTGCTTAAGGGATCTTCTAAACGTTCTCGGGGTGTATTAAGTCTACTTGCAAAATCTTCAGATACAAAAGAACAGGTGGCAACCGAATCAAATAATACATAAGCATTTATATGATTGATTAGGATTATACCTGACACCACGTCCTTCGCGGTTAATGGTTCTGGCAGTTGGGCAGTTTGGCGGTTGGATTGTGTCGGTCCGACAATCATCAGTTTGGTTCCCCCTTATTGGTTGCTACCTCCGCCATTTCCCTTCTTTGGGCAGTCCTTAATCCGGTGCTCCATCGAGCCACATGCAAAGCATCCTTGTATCTTTTTCGATTTCGGGCAGTTGGGTGAAATATGTCCTTCCTGTCCACAGTTGTAGCAAGTGTCGCGTCCCTTCCAGCACTAGCCCTGATGGTTCTTCCCACATTTTGGGCACCTCTCAGCCCTCTTCTTGAAACCTCCACAAAAATTCCCCGATTAATTGTTGTTATTTTTGTTGTTGTTGTTGTTATTATTCTCCCACTTTCTCTTTCCCAAATTACTTCCCCCGCTGCTACTTCCTCCACGATGCTCACTACCAGTGTTCTTGTTTTCCTTCTCCTTATGATACAGACTTAAGGCCTCACTGCCACCTTCCGCAATGATCTCCTTCTCCAGCAATGTCGCAAAGAAATCAATTTGAAGGACTGATACCTTATTAAATAGCCACGGCTTTGTTGGGTTTGTACGTAATGCAATCATGCAATCAAATCACATAAATAGGGCGGAAGCGTAAAAAACTAGGTTTTCAAAAATTTATACAAACCCATTACCATGATCATTCTTATGCATCAATTATCAGTGAATGAGGAAGAAGAAAAATAGAATTATACCTTTGAAGATCCAAGCTTCCTCAGGTACAAGTTCTACTCCTTTGATTCCTTTGATTCCTCTGTAGTGGCTCCTTCCCTTGATCAATGTCAGCCACCCAAATGTTTGGCCTCTAACGGTGATCCACCAAGGAAGATGAAGAACTCAGTAAGATGGGTTATTGGCTTAACCCTTGTTTCTATCTCTATAGAATATGTGTACTCCCAACTCTTGAAAAATTTACGTACCTTATTTCTGATATAAGACTCTCTTATATAGATATTAGGTTAACCCTCCTAATCCAATTAGAATAGGGTTTTATTTCTTTAATTAATTAAATATTTTTAATTAATTTATATCCTAATCTTTATTAGGATTGAGAGAGAGTACTGATATTATATTAATTCCTAAACTCCTTTAGAATTAAAATAATAATAATAATAATAATAATAATAATAATAAGACTCATCTTATTAATTTATATTTAATATTTCTAAAATATTAAATAATAAAAATTAAGCAATTTAATTTATTCTATCATCATAGATTAAATTAATTATACTTAATGCATTATTACTATCATGCCATTTTCTTCTTAAATAATTCTTCTTCCTTTTATGGTGTGACCCTTTAGGTTCTCCATATTAAACCGGTAGTGAATAAATCAATTAGAACAATTCTAATCTTATTTAAATAAACAAATTAAACTAATAATCTATTTAAATAAATAACATTTATTCTACAATAGGGATAAGCCTCCCTAGCGATCAACGACTTTCCAGATAATATAGATTTCAACATTAATCATAAAAGAACCTGTGAGTTAATTGTTACCGTACAATTCAATCCTTCTACCATACAATGTCCCAATTAAATATAAGACATGGATTTACTGTCAAGTCTTAATTTATTTAATCATATGTATTTCGATTAGAAAATGCGCAACTCCAAATAATGCAAATTAGAAACCTCTTTCTAATTTCATTCTACCTTGGCCAAGGATTCCTGGGTTGTCATTTAACGAATCACATAGGACATATCTCCTCTTTTACTAGAGGTGGTAGATTCTTTATTGATCATTCATTAACTCCATATGTAACTCATTACACCCAAGCATACCCTATATATGCCTTAAAAGGCCTTAAGGAATTAGTCAAAGTATAATTTGTTACATACAAGATACTATGATGATCTCAAGTCCAAGGATCACATGTACTACTATCACATTAGGAATTCCTATTGACAGGCGAGTAAAACTCCATTAGGTATTCCATATCGAGTCACGTTCAGTGAACTTATTCTCCAATAAACACCTACATACTTGCTTTACTGTCTCCACACAAATGACCATGAGATCAGTCATCCTCATCCAATGAGCAAGCAACATATGTACCAATCTATCCCGATTTACTAATCCCCATTTTAGTAATCCCACAATTGGGAACTATTTTAGTTTTTAAGCTTTCTAAGAATTTAGATCTCATTATCATGATCTCATCATGATTCTAAAAGCATTGCTTAAAACTATGAGTTATTTACATATTATAAAAACAGCACCATGTAGATAATTATATGCCTTAAATGAATATTTTATTAATAAATAAATAAGATTGTTTACAAAGTATGTGCTTTGTCATCATACATGATTGGCTTGTATGCACACTACTATCAGGCTTTAGCCCTTGTTCGAATCATCTCGCCTTCCTTTCCTCGCCTCCAACTTGGTGTTCTGCAAATCGCGCTAGTTCATTGAACTTAGCCGCGTACTGCGCCACCGTCATATCACCTTGTTTCAGTTCTAAGAACTTTACCTCCATTCGGTTCTTCATGCTTTTCGGGAAATAGTTCTCGAAGAACAACCTCTTAAATCTCTTCCACGCTATTGTTCCTTCCCCAGCTCTCTGCTGATTAGCCTCCCACCAATAGTTTTCTTCGCCTCTCATCATATACGTAGTAAATACCATCTTCTGGTCTTCACCCATGCGAGCGATGGTGAAATCCTTTTCTATTTCTTTTATCCAGGTCTGCGCAATTATTAGGTCAGTAGTACCCTAGAACTCTGGGAATCCTACACTCCTAAATTCGTTAAAGTTGGTGACTGGTACTCCTTCAGGATTGGGGTGAACGGGTTCGTTGTTCCTTCCCGAAAGGGCCTCTCCTAACAGATCTACTAGCTTTTGGATCGGGTCCACTTGTTCCTTCTAATTGTTCACTGATTCCTTAGGTGCAGTTATTATACGTCTAGGCGGCATTTTCTGCATCACAAAATTTTTTATTTTATAATTACTCAATCATATAACTTAAGTATTTCTTTAATATTAAATTGAATAACATTTATAACACGTTTCTGAAATAAGCTCATTTATATTCATATGCCAAATCGTTTCATTACATGATCATCCCTAGCATACTTTTTATAAATGTTATCACATATCCCCGAATATCAGAAAAGGCTGGGAACACTAACATACTACCCCTTTAACAAAAGCTTACTCGGGGTTTACGTAACTATCCCACACTTTACAAAAAAAGTTGGCATTACAACACAACATGTACATCCCAAAAGAAAACCACTAAAGTTATTGCTAGTTTAGTTAAGAGTCCCATCCCATTATCCCATGCTCCACAGCGCTTTGTACTCAATTTGTGCTATGTATGCTATCAGCTCTCGGCTCAAAGTATGTAGGGTCTGTCCTTGCTCTGCCGGGTAGTGGTATACACCATCGATCACCCTCTCGAAAGCTGAACGGAATACATACCCCAATTTGTTCATCTTCATCTTCTTGCATATGACCTCATCCTCTAGGTCGTCGGCCCTCTCATTTGCGGCTTCCCACTTCACCTCGAAATGGATCCTATCCATAACCTCAACTCTAGCTGAGTACGGAGTGCTTCCTTCTCGATCTTCTCACTAAGTTCCCTCTGTTCTACCTCTTTCAGCTTTCCTACCAGATCCACATTCCTTGACACCGACCTGTGAAACAAGGTCCCCATCTGGATCCCTGCCTCTCTATGGTAAGCAATTTCCACCTCTAACTCCTGCATGTCCAACTTCCTTTGATGGTCCTCGTCCCTCAGCTTCTGGAACTCAGACTCTCTCTCCTGGGCCTCGGCCTCCAGCTCCTGTACTAGACAGTCTAACTCTAGAATATGCTCCTCGTACTCTCCCAGCATATGCTCCTCCAGGTTAGGCTCGTATGAGTCCTCCATGGGCTCGTCCTCCGTAAGCTCATCCTCACCAGGATCGTCCTCCTCTGGATCAAACTCCACCTCGATCTCATCCTCGTCGTCAGACTCGGATGGTGCAACAACCTGCACTGGCACAACCTCTAAAGGTGCCTCGTATACTATGCGTATATCTCTAGGCTCCTCCTCGGCCAATCTACTAGGTACTCCTGTGTCTGTCATCCTACAATCACAAACACAAGACAAATAAACAGCAACTCCATTAGAATGTTAAATAAAACATAAGTTCATTGTATAGAATGAAGTTATATTTTATAATACACTAAGTCTCTCAAGGAAAACTCTACATGAGTTTTATCTCCTTTCTAACTTCTAAGTTCTCCTAAGTTATAATCTGGACACTCACTCCTAAGGTTTATAACTACGGCTATGATACCAACCTGTGACGCGCCCAACTTCTGACCGCCACTGGTCTCTCGAATTCTGTTCGTCACGTTCTCACAATAATACAATAATAATATCTAAAACATATATTCACAACGGAAGATCTAATCTAGAATAATATACAAGGATTTATTATAGTTATCCCCCCAAGTCTCGCAACCTACATTACTTAATAATTACATAATAATATCAAGTGCAGACTTATTACATAACTCTACTTAAGCTTAAACATAGTTCTGAAATAATCTTAATATAACATTAAAGATTTTAAAACATAAAAGGGACAAGCTAATCGGTAGCCTTGCCCTTGCCTTTATCAACACCCGAAGGTCCACCCTGCTCTGCCTTAACTGAAATATTTTTAAGAAAAGCAAGAATGAGCACAAATTGCCCAGCAAATAATATACAATAAGTGTGAAGAGTTTTATAACACGAGTTTGAAATATCAAAGTATAATCTCGATGATAAATCAGTGTTTCAAGAATAACATCATGAATAACGAATATCAACAATTCTCAAATCAAATCTTTGAAATATGAAGTGATAGTTCAATATAGATCGACAGATATATATGAATTCAAAGGCAATCAACGTATCCAACTAGATAAAATAAATTATACTGAGCAGTCGCTAACGACTATTGAACATCTACTAGAATTATCAATATTAAACTAATAACCCAAAAGAAATAAGTACGATAGATAATCAGTCTACAATACTTTATGTTTTTCATAACACCACAATAATTTTCACCCGTGTGTTGGGGCTTCCAACAATATATACACTCCCCTTACTATAAGGGTTGTTCAACTCAGTTTTCAAAGATTTCCGCACCAGTCAATTGGTTTGGATAGTTTTCTAAACATGCATATAGTCTAGCCGAATCAAATGGCATAGACACTTTTACGATATTCAAGAACAATACCAAGTTCAACATGAATAATAGCTTTCGTAAGACTCAAATGGAATAAAAGTTTATTCAATAAGCATACTAACTCAATTTAAACGAGTAAGTAAGAAAACTTGCTTACAATATTCCTTGAATAAAGTAAGTACAAGGATAGGATGCTTGCCTTATGCGTAGTCTATACACGTAAAGTAAATCAACACTTTTGAATCTCTATCGTGATATAGTTACGTATATATATGATATCCATTAGTCATATATTTTAACATCATATCCTATCTTGGATATACGATCAACACATAAGCTAAGTTTTAACTTAGCTACACAGCTATACCATATATAGTATCATACTATATCACAAGTCTCGACTAATATAACTTTTATTGCCTTTTATCCCTAACGTTCCTCTTTTCAAGTTAATCATCTTCATTTATCACCATTAACATATAAGACCATAATCAATTCCAAATATATTTTATTTAGTAAGTTATGGCATTATTATAAGTTAACCATCAAGATCGGATTCAAGTATCAACATATGATATCACATAGCATGTATACATATTAAAGGGTACTTCCATGTTCGTATAACCTTTCCAAGTTCAATCATACATGATATAGTTCGAAATCACGGTCTCTAATGACTTAAGGTCATACAACGCCATGAATTCATATAAGTTATCATCCTTGTCATTTAGACATATAAGGTTGTCATATATTTTGTTGATAAGCATGCCCACATGTTTCTATGTCATGGATGCGTAACTTTAGTATTGCTACTTGTTTGAAACTTAATCGAACTCATGCTTGATTAACTTACATTACATCTAACAAATGTCTGTATATGTATGATGCCTTAAAAGCACATTCAAACATGCTAAAAATATCAGAATCTAGAATCCTAATATAACATGTCGAAGTCCACGTCCAAAGCTTATATTTTCGTTAGTAACGTTCACTATTGAGGTCCACGTGCTTATGTTACATTATGAAACCTATATACATAAGTTAATATGTCTTTCATGCATCTCTAAGTCATACTAACATGCATCAAAAGTCAGAATACAAACATAAGTCTAACATATCAAAGTTCCTTTTTAAAACTCCAAGTTTATTTCAAAACTATAAGTTTTCATCAATCATGTATGAAATCCTAGTAAAACCTATTTACATTGTCTCAATGTACTCATATAGGCAAGTCAAACCTATTAGCATACTTGTAATAGTCATTTAAGTAAACCCACAACTAAGAGTTTGCAGCAGAATGAAAAAAAAATAAGAATCAGAGACTGGCGCAGCGCAGCTGCGCCCCCTTTCAAAACTGGCGCAGCTGCGCCGGGTCTCGGCCAGTAAAACTTAAGTCCAACACTGGCGTAGCTGCGCTGCACCCCAGTATAAATAGGGCGCAGCTGCACCGTGCCTGTTCAGCATCAGCAACCTTTCTGCTTCGGCAGTTAGCAGCCCAATTACCAAATTTCTATTTAAATTTGATTCCAGACAAGCTACTTTGTCATACTAACATACATATCAGCTCATATAACAACTAACAACCATTCTTTAATCCAATTAGTATGTATTTCAACCATAATCACGAGACTTGAAATTTTAAAGAGAACAAGAAATGAAGAATCATGAAATGGGATTATACCTCTGTTATCAGTTTGCTGCTAATGCTTCTAAAATGCTGCTATGCTAGCTCTCAATTCTTACTTACATAAAATCTCATCAATGAAAGATAGAAGAGAAGAGGCTTATTTATAGAAAAATGAGTATACCGTCAATGCAATAATCCATCAAATTGAACCAACGGGAGAATGAATTGCATGGTAGTTATAAGAAAGTTGGTAATTAGTGGTTGGTTTATACTATCGAGGCCACTCCCCTTGCAATGATCCCATCTATGTTGCTGAGTTTGAGAACATAGGGAGTGGGCTAGCTTGGAGTATCTCACGTGAAGAGAATGAGGGTGACTCTTATTATGGGACAAGGGAATGCAGCTCAGTTATTGGTTAATATGGGTATATACAACCCTTATGTTATACATTTATACATAATATCTTCACTTAGGTTATAATTGAAATGCCGTAATGCAATTCCCATAAATAATACTTCAATGTAGTAAATGTAATTTGTACATATATAATCCATGTACATTTTATCATATCGGTATAATTTACTCGGATATTATCACATTACATTATCCCCTTTATTATTAAATTCTATTAATCAACAATTGTTCACTATATATTCATGATGTATTATTTTAATGTATACTCACACACAATTGTCACATAAGCCTCATGATGTATTCATTTAATTAGTCATAACATATAGTTTCAATATGTATAGTCACATTGCACTTTACACTTCATATAATATATAGGTAACTACTATACATTATACATTTAATTATCGCATGCTTGCACATAGCAATTAATTGGGCAATTATTATATTAATTAAGTAATTACTATATTAACAATTATGTGATTAATTATCATTCCTCGATAATTAAATAAGTATAATCTTATTATATTTATAAACAAGTTACTTATTATTATTCTATTATTTGCAATAATAATAATAATAATCATACTATCATCATTAGTATTCTATTACAATTAAATAACAATTAATATTTGATTAATTATTCACGTAGTAATTCCTTCATTAATTTACCCTTATTAATTATTATTATACGATAAATAGTAACATTCCTTAATAGTTTAATAAATACAAATCTTATTATATTTATAAATAATTTACTTATTATTATACTATTACTTGCAATAATAATAAATCAACAGACTCTTATTATATTTCTCATAATAACAATTAACAATTAATATAGATTAATTATTCACTTAATAATTCTTTCACCTTGAATTAATTAATTCATCATTGAATCTATTCTCGTGCCACACAAGGCATTCAACGAGCTTATCATAAACTCCATATTTTTCCTCAATTACATAAATTCAATTTAATATAATTGAGTTAACTCATCTCATAACACTTACATATTTATATTCAAATAAAAATTCACTTCCATTAATATATTCCTTTAATAATATTCGAAAATTCTTGGGTATTACACCTACTCGTGGGATAGATTGGGAAATGGATTCTCAGTTTAAAGAACGCAAATAGCTCTAGCAATATGCTCTATGGGAGATTCATCAGCATCATTCTCCAATTTGCTCTGGGAGACAAAATTGGAGATAAAGAAGGTGCACCCATCAACCCCAACAGAAAGATGACCCAGCAGCTGTTTCAAAACTAGAAGAGGAACCCAGCAGAAAATGTGAAGATGATGTCTGAGTCAAGTGGAAGAACTGGCGAAGTGAAGAAATCGAGTCTGCATGGAAATATGTCAGATGTGAAGGAAGCTGAGGAAGAAGAAGAAGTCAATCAAGAGGAACCCTTGGCTCTGGTCAGAAAGAGTAAGGGTAAGAGGAAATTAAATGAAGGTGTTCAGATAACAGAAGATCCTCAAGGCTCAACCACTGATGCACCCCAAGGGGGTTCTGGTTCTGGTCCTGGGATTCGAGGTCTTGTCACTCAAAGGGTACTCACTCTTGAAGCGAACGAATCACCAGAAGAGGTTCTGAAGGAGAAAAAGAAGAAGAAGAGGGATAAAAGTGAGGATAAGGCTGAAGGAAGCTCTGAGCCTCAAAAGAAGAAGCACAACCATTGATCAAAGAAGCCTTCACTCACTACGATTATGGAGTCCTTACCAATCGTGGAGTCCAGACATACTATCAATCCTGAGAAGGATGCTGCAACAGTCTCTCAGCCTGAACAAACTGTCAGAGCTGAAGCTGAAAAAAGAACTGAGGCTGTGGCTAAGCCTAGGAAAATAAAGAAGAAGCTTGTCAAGAAATTTATTCTTATCAGTGAAGAAGCACTGAAGGAAGAAGAAAAAAGAATTGTTGCTAAGCAAACTGAACCAAAACCTGAGCAAAACTCCTCTCCCATACACCAAACCCAAACACCTCTCACATAGTTAGGCATTCCCTCATCCTCCAACAATGATTACTTCGACATGACTCTTGCTCTCACAAGTATGTAAAGGCCAATGGAGTACACTACGACCTCTCCTCCTGATATACAGAAAATTTTCATCGTCTGTCTCTACTTCTAACCAAAGAGGAGCTTGCTGATTTAACAATCCATATGTCTTTAGAGATAGAAAAAGACCTTGAAGCTAACTCCTTAGCACTTCATCAACGATTCAACCATATAATCGACTCTGTCAAAACCTTACCGGGAAATTTGGCAACTGAGCTCTCAAAGAAATTGAAGGAGATTATAAGTGAGATGAGTGACAGTCTCAGCCAAAGGGATGCTATTCACTTTCAAGCTTCCAACAAGCATAAGGAAGTTGTGTTAATTCTCTAGAAAACTCAAGAATCCCAAAATGCTATTATGGGTAATAAGATCCAAGAGCTACGTCTCTCCCTACGCGAATTCCAAGAGTATTCTATGACTCAAACCAAACAGACTGCCGATGCCATGGCTATGTTGCAACAACAAAGAAGAAATACTGAGGCCTTGGTTGAAGAAAATCGCAGTGATATTACTCAAAATCATTTTTAAATGCATGAGCTGGTGCAAGGAGCCAATTGTCTGTAAGAAGACATTCGAACCCTGGATGCTGACACAAAGGGGGAGAATAAAGAGGAAGGGGAGAAAGGCAGATGCAGAGGCAAAGGAAAACAAACTACACAGTCATCAATGAGCTATTCAAGACAGCCTCGCTATCAGACTCCATGAATTGAACTGCAGTAGCGCCAACCAATCATTATAGCAGAACCTATAAGGAATCAAGGCCCATCTCTCAGCCCATAATGAGTAACCAATTCTGGCTTTAACATGCCTATTGTAGATATTGCCTTTATGAACAGACATGATCATGGAGAAAGGCTAAGTCAAAATGAGCATGATGATATTGCATGGAGAGATGAAGCCAACAGAAGAAGGAGAGTTGTAGAGCATGGCAACCCTCCGAAGAACAAGAGGCAAAGAAAAAAATTATAAGTTAACATTTGTTTCTTATTGATGTATCTGTGCTGAATTGTAATATATGTTTCTCAAACATCAATAAATTCATGCTTATTCTCTAAAGATTTTAGCTGCTCACTGAAACACTAAGTCATATTTACTTTCTAGCATCCTGCATTTAGAAATTGATGATATGATGCAAATCTCCTTGGTTATGTCAACATTAAATGGGGGGAGATTGTTGGGAATTGTATATTCAAATTTGATGTTGAAAGTAAATATATATACTTATGTGTAAATTCTTTCTGAAAATTAATGTACAAGGACTTAGATGATAGATCAAAATTGTTAGGTTGATCTGTGCTTTAATGTTTATCACTCTATAAATGAATGTATAAAAGAAAGATCAAAGCTATTAGGTTGATCTATTTTGAGATGTAATTGTTAGGCCTCAACAGATTCGTAGTCTATCGAGCCAGCTAGAAGTTTGCTGAAGCCAACGCAGAATCGTGGAGTAACGAAAAAGTTATTTCAGAATCATAGTCTGTCTTAGAAGCCACATTGAGAATAATGGAGATAGTCCGAGCGCCTGTCATGCCAAGTTAAGAATTGCAGTCAGCTCTCGGAAACGTGGAGACTGCAAAGCAAGCAAGTGGAGATCGTAGTCTATCAAAGTTTAAGAGAAATCGTAGTGTTCCCTAAGATCAAAACTGAATCAAGCATGAGCATGATAAGACACAACGATCATAGTACAAAGACAATGATCATGGTGTCTCTCCAGTCAGCATCAGAATCGTCTATCTGATGAAGGAGGAAGTATTATAAATGAAGAAATGATTATAGACGTTGTCATTTTAGGAGTCCCAATGATCCAACATTCATCCTTAGTATGCATCAAAGAAGCGTATTGAAGAAGCTAAGGAAAGGACTGCATGTCTACGGATAACACCTTTTCAGGTGTGAGGTGAGAAAGCAGTCTGCTGTGTCAGTGGGCCAGACGATAGAACAACAGATTTGCAGGAAGTCAACATCAGTGCTTAGAAACGTCTAAAGCATTTAATGTGGCAACGAATGCCTTCAACGGAAACATTTAAAAGGCTCATTCATAAACAAATCAGACCTAGATTCAGAATCAAGGCAAGCAAGAACTAAAAAAATAAAGAACACTCAATGTCCAAACTCTACGATCCTAAAGAAAAGCTTGCACATGAACTCAATTCTTTTGAACAAACGCTTAACAGCAACTGAGTAGCACAACCCAAGAACTCAACTCTCAGTCAAGTTTATTCTAAGTTTGCTGGACTTGAAGAGTTCTAAGTGAACTAAGAAGTTCCAAGACTGATGTTCTTGAAGGAATCTAAGTGATTCAAAGATTGTAAAGATATCCTTAGTGGATTTCCTACTCGTGGAGTAGAAGAGTGGACTAGAAGCCTTGCGTGCTCTGAACCACTTAAAATCATTGTGTCTGATATCTACTATAACTGCTATATCTATTATAAACTGCTATAACTGCTTGTCACCTTCAAACTTGGTTTATCTAAATAGAATACAAACAAATCATATATTCCGTTGTGTTTAACAAACCTGATAAGTATTTTGAAAAGGAAAAAGTTTTAAAATATCTATTTAACCCCCCCCCCCCAACCTTCTAGATAATTATTGTGCCTCTGGGAACTAACAGAGTCTTCCTCAAAGGTTCCTTGAAGCCAATATTAGTAAGATTTGGTAGAAGGATGGTTGGCATCTGAATCAGCATATGTTGGTGCGGGCTTCGGCGTTTGGACATGTCGAAGTATCCTAATCCAGCTCTCCCCATATGGCTGGGTATCTGAATTAGATTCTTGATTCCTTGTTGGTTCTCTCCTAGCCCTCTGCCCGGACAGAAACCCAAGGATATCATCTCTTGACCGACATACATAACTTCAAGAGATATTCTTGATTTTAAAGTTGGTTCCCTAATAGGCCTATAGTGAGTGGTGCTCACCTCAAAAGCTTGAAAACTAGCAGGCTCAACTCTTTCATTAAGACTGATCAAAGGCATCTCCCCATGTACATGGAGTGGATACTTTGGTTCGGCATTGAGAGTTAACAGATTACCATTGATGATGTACTTCAGCTACTGATGAAGTGTGGATGGGACTACTCATGCCATATGAATCCATGGTCTTTCCAGCAGTAAGTTATATCCAGTAGTGATGATCAACACTTGAAAAGATTTGTGGAACGTATATGGGCCAATCTCCACTTGAAGTTCTATTTCTCCCACAGTATCCCGTCGAGATCTATCGAATGCTCTGATAACGACGTAATTGCTTCAAATTCAGTTTAGATTAATTTCCGTTCTTTCCAAGGTGTTATAGGGACAGATGTTAAAGGAAGATCCTCCATCTGTCAGTATGCCCCTTATCACATATCATGAGGATATCACTACTATTTGTAGTGACTTACGATAACCAGTTCCTTCTGTCGATATATCATCATCCGTGAAATATATCACATTACTGTTGAAGATATGATCTACTAGGTTCTGAAACTTTTATGTGTCCATCGTTTTTGTCAGATATGCTTCTTCCAGGACTTGCATCAGGATTTTATAATGATCTTCTAAGGATAATATCACAACCATGATGGAGATATGCGGGGGTGCCTCTTTTAAATGTTGCACCACTCTTGCTTCATTTTTCCCCATTTTACTTCAGAAATCTACTATACAATCTGATGTTGATCCCACATTATCTCCATAATTCCATAAGACTCTTTTCAGACTGATTACGGGGTATTGGGGTAGAGATGGAAACATCAGTGGTTCTGGTGCAGTTATCTTCATAAGAATCTTTCCTTTTTTATTCTTTATTACTTGAATTACTAAGGGCACTATAGAAATGTCTTCCTCAGAGGAAATGACTGCTATAATTTCTTTCAAACTCCCTACCCTAGGTGAAAATATCATTTCTTCTTCATGGAAGGTATTATCCCGGCTCACCATTTGTAGTTCACCATTTTCAATTAGATTCTGAATTAGGTGACGGAGTGCCCAACAGCCTTTTGTGTCATGACCAGATGTGTTGGAGTAATGCATATCTTAGTAGCATCAAACCTCATTGATCGAGGGTGCATTGGGAGTAGCAGTTCTGTGACCTTTCTTTCATTGATCAACATCTGTAGAATCTCCTCCCTAGATTAGTTTAAATAAGTAAATTTTCTTTTAGCTAAAAACTCTCTGCGAGCCTGAAATATTTCTTCCCTTACAACTTTATCAGCCCAGGTTTCATGTTCTTGGAAACGGAAATGATCCCTCATTACAACTAGAAGGATTATAGGTGGAGGCAAGTTTGTTTATCTTTGACCGATTGGCTTATCAACCGTCGAGTGAGTTGGTGCTGATATACTATCAACTCTTCCAATTGATCAATTTCTCTTTAATGGATTTTATTTCTCGCTCTATCAAAGAACGTTCTTCTGAATAACCCAACTTGGTGGGGTTGATTTCATTTGTTTGCGTTGAGTCACAAATCTTTTTCAGGTATTTGGAACCTTCTCCATTCCACATATTGGTCATGTTTACTCCTTCCTCATTGTACTAAGGTAGAGGATTATCCTGGACATGTGGTTGTTTAGGTGTTGTTACCATAATTTCACCATTGTCTATCATATCCTGAATCTTGTGTTTCAGTGTCCAGCACTCTTGGATGTCATGGCTAGGGGATCCAGAATGGTAAGCACACTTTTTGCTTGAGTCAAAGTGTTTCCCATTTGGGCTTGCAGGGGGGAGAAGTTAAGTAATTTTCTTCTGTGTTGTCAGAATCTTCAATATATTTTCAAGTGAATCCCCAAGAGGTGTGAAAGTTCTTCTGCGTCTGACCTCTTGTTTTCTGAAGTGGAGGATTAGGAGGCTTTACAGGTGTTTGTCAAGGAGAGTAATTGTTTTGTTTATAGATGGGTGGGTTTTAACTACCTCGCCGAGCTTGACCCTAAAGTATTAAGGATACTTCTTGTTCTTTCTTTTTATGAGCTCTTCGAGGATTACTCATGTAATTCCCTATTTGAATTTGCTCAGTTATTGCCTCTAAAGCAGTGAGGTCTTTGATCATTAAATATTTCAACCCCATCTCTGCCATTTCTCCAAGTTTTATCATTTCTGAGAATGGTTTTCTATTTCTTTCTTGGACCTTCTCATAATATGGAGCTTCTTGTATATCAATGAAGGTCATTACCATTTTAGTTTCTGTCATAGGCGGACTGACATGTGCTGCCATACGTCTCCATCTCTGGGCGTATTCTCGGAAAGACTCATTGTTCTGCTTCTTGACTTTAGTCACGTAATACCGATCCGACGCCCTTTGTGACTGGAAACTGTATTGATTTAGGAAGGCGCGAGCAAGCTCTTCCTAGTTATGCATTTTGCAGCTGTCAAGTGTTGAATAATTTCTATACGTGCTACACGCAAGTGTACGTGGTCAAGAAGTAATATACGAATAAGATAAGATATCGTACCCACAGAGATAATAATTCCTATTTAATCAAACAAGTACCAATTTGTATTATTTCAGCTTTATCAAACTAATGATTAAAAGTTGATTTCTTAATTAAATTACTACTTAAACCAATTTCAACACTAACTCAAGATTTTAACAAGTTTTAGAGAATTAAGCCTACAACTTCACTTATTATTTCACTTCAGATAATATCCTTTTCTCCAATTTATGTCAATTACTGCAGATTAATAATCAAGAACACTAAAGCAGATATAACCATCTCTCGATGCATTATACCCATACTCACTCACATCCATAGATGATAAAATTAAGTAAGACGCCCTAAATAACTAATTCACTATATCTCTATGTGAATTATAATTAAATAAGGTTTAGCATCAAGTTCTTATCAGATTACATATGATGCATAGATATCTTTGTCCTATACATGAATTATGAATTCCAACTACGCAGAAATCATAAACATAAGTCACTATGGCTAGTTTCAATCCCATATGTCATCTCTCGAATTAATATGGGATAACAGATAATTGATGATTAGGCAATTATATAAATTAAACATAACTCATAGCAAATAATCCAAAAATAATATTCATAAACTGAATTAAAGACTATTTAATCATCCATTACATAAAAAAAATCAGTTATAGGCTTAAATAGAAAGTTAGTTCATCAAAGATAAGTCAAAATCCATAATCCACTTAATAAAAACCATTTTGAATACAAGATATAGAGAAAGAGAAAGTAAACTACGAAGTATATCACCCCTCGTCTCCACAATCTCGTGTTCTTCGTGATCCTAGAAAGCTTCAATTCTCGCTCAAGTTGATCTTCAAAACCTAGGGCTTGTATATGGCTAAGTGTCCCTCTCCTATGCTCTTCATAACCCTCATATACTATTATATTCGCAGCCGACAAATCAGCCAATAAGTTAACTAAATCCTACTTGAAGTTGGAAAACCTCCAGCTGCCTTCGCGCCTCCCTGCCCTAGCGGGGCATTCCTTCAGTAAACACCCGCTCTAGGGGGTAAAAACTCTGTCCGACAGTGACCTTACCCGCCCCGACGGGTAATTCCTTCTTTAATCCCCCATCCCAGCGGGTGGACTTGTCATACATGCTCAAAATCTACCTTTTATGCTACTTTCGCATACATTCCACTACCTGCACACAAGAGTATAAACCAAGTAGAAATGATAGGAAAATTACTTGAAAACATCAAGAATCAAGCTATTAAGACTACCTATTCGTAGGTATGAATCCCACTCATCAAATACCCCCAAACTTGAGACTTTGCTTGTCCTCAAGAAAAACCTTGCACATGCAAATAGATACAATGCTTATGAATGCAACTGTCAGCTTATACAAAGTTAACCAGTCTTGTCTCAGAGAAATCACATAAATATTATAATAAATCCAACAAAAAATATGTCCGCAGTTCAAACCCATCTATGAATCATCACCCGTTAACACCACTGCGTGTTTGTGTGCCTTAACTAAAGTTTAAATATGTCACATAATACGCATCTTAGACAAATATACAGCTTTTAACTTAAGGAATCTCCTAAACAAGTAAAGCAAACACATGACTCAACATTAACCAAGTCAGAAGTTAATATGGGAGATTTGCTATCATTATTCTATTACGGGTGCATTTTACTCGTTTTCCTGTACTTCTACCTTACTCATGACTGTGCAATGCTTTATTCCCTTAGGCTCTTCAGTGATACCCTTGTAACGAGATTTCGATCAACGACTCCCAAACCAAATGGCTTTAAGGCGCTGGGTATAAAGACATCCCCTAGGGCATACTCACACGAGTATCAAAGGCCACGAAAGTAAACAAGTCACGGTGTTTATTTCAACTTTTGTTTTCTTTCTTTTTCCATATTTTTCACTTTTCTTTTTCATTTTCTGTTGATTTTTTCTTTCTTTATTTTAGATAACTCCCATATTTTCCCCCAAACTTAGGTTTCTGCCTAATCTAGTCATTACTGCCCGTTTACAAAATCTCTATTATTTAAAGCCGAATTTTTATCAAGATGTCAATTATGTGACTATTCGGCCCAAGTTACACCACATTATCATCCTAATGTCCCAACCGGTACAATAGTGTCAAACAGGTAATAATTCATGTAAAGGTCAGAATTTACATCTATGTCGTAGTTATCATCACTATTTAAATTCTATGTAAATCCACTCTCATTACTGGCTAAAGTTACTTCACACAGACTGATATACTTGACTCGTGCAATCCTAACTATGACTCTTTTTGTTATTTTCTAAATTTTTCCATTTTTTTATAAGCATAAAAACTTAACTAAATTGCTACTTAAACAAATAACCTATTCTATTATACGAATTATAAATAACCTACACTAATCATGCAACATGCTAACAAGATTATGAGTAATAATATAAATCCACCCCCAAACTTAAACTAAACAATGTCATCATTGTGAAAAATAAAGAAATTGAACGTCGAGGACTTCCCTGTTAAGTCAAGCATCCGGTCCGCCACCCTCCTCCGTGTCAGAGTCGGACGTTGGATATGCTGGGAGTGGTTGTGGAGCAGGAAATTGAAATGAATCAGCAGCGGTGTTGGGTCGTGCGAAGGCATCGGCGACAACGGCATTAAATTGGTTTTGAGTAGTGAACATGTGACTCTGTCTCGCCGCCAGTCTGTCGTCCCTCTTTTGTTGTTGATTCATTTGCCGCTGAATGTTTCTGAGCATGGAATTTATCAAGCTAGAAGGTTCGTCCGCTTCCAACTCATCCTCGGGCATCACGTAATCCTCATCCCTGGCCTCATCCTCCCCCTCATCCTAGTCTGGAAAAATAAAACCCAGGCCACGAGGATGCGAAGGTGCCCCCTTCCATTATTCAAATCAATTCATTAGCCTAGAGTCGAGAAGCATCAACGGTGGCTGAACCGGCTAATTCTCTACCCATATGACACCTTCTTGCTTGCACTACCCAGTGATGAGCGATGGGTGTGGTAATCCTCTTGCTAAGACACCTCTCAAACACCGGCGAATGGAGAAACTTATGATCACCCCAATATTGATGTGGAGATCTATAACGATCGCATACAATAAAGAGATCTTTTCTTTAGTGATTTCGCTCGTGTGTTTTGAAGATAATAGTTTTGCACAAAGGAAAGAATACCAAACTTTCCCATATTTGTTCAAGCTGGAGCTGTGGATGATCGTGCCTCTTTGACTGTCTGTTTCCCATACTGTATCCGGCTTGCATATTTCCTTGAGGATTTTATCATAATCAATCTTGCTATCTCCCAATTCCGTGTACTGACACACCTCCAGCGGTGTAACATTGTAGAAGTCGTTTATAGCCTCTGCACTGAAGTCTACCAGTTTGCCTCAGACGAAAGCTTTAAATGGGGGTGCGTCCTCCGCATTGGCGTAGAACTCCTTGACCATGGCTACCACCATTGCCTCAAGCTGAACTATGCAGGCATGTCCCCAATGTTATTCATGGATTTGCAAGCTCATTTCAACATCCAGAACATCGGGTCTGAGTCCATGTTTCGGTATTAGTGCCTTTCCCGCCACACAGTCAAATCGTTCGGTGGCGGTCGCACTCTGAAATTTTCTCTTGTCAAACTATGGAACGACCGTGGAGGACCCTTCACGCTTTTGCCTATTTTGTGGACGTGGTGGCATGTTGGTACCTTGCTCAAAATGAAGAATTTCTAAAGAACTGTGGTTGAGGACTTTCGTCGAACAGTTGGTGGTCGAAGGCAATGGTGCTTGATGTTAGTGATATTGATTGCTTTGCTTTCCCCCAAATTGTTGTCACCCACAACCAAGTAGCACAAGATATATATATATATATATATATATATATATATATATATATATATATATATATATATATAACAATTACCCAACTAATTACGTAATTTCAAAATACCCACAGATCACCCCAATTTGTCTTCATAAATTTTTGACCCAATTGAAAACAAATACCTACTTTACGCTTGATGATGTTAGAGTGTAGGATTTGTTGATGTTTCCAAATGATGAAGTGGTGGAAGATTGATCGTCTTATTGAATTCAGCTTTTGAGAAGATCACAATGTGGGATGGAGTCTTGAAAATGAATTATGTTGCTTGAGTAATTGTGGTGGATTGGAGTTGCAATGGAAAAGAAAATTGATAGTGGTGGATTAGCTTTCACGAATTCGTTGGGTGGAGTTGGGAGAATCAAATTCGGAAGTTGTTTAGTGTGTATATTGCTTGGAGGTAAGGTGGGGGAAGTTGTATTGTGATGGGAGACCAACCGAAGCACGAATTTTAGTTTAACACTGCTGATATGTCGACCCCCCACTGGGGTGGGGCAATGTATATTAAAACGCCCGCTGGGGCAGGTAGCCTCCCGAGATCACTCTCGCTAGGGCGGGGATTTCCTTCAATAAACACCCGCTAGGGCGGGTGAATAGTCTGGCCAAAACTTTTGTTTTGAATTTGTCTTTTACTTGAAAAACATATCTTGAGTTTATTCCCCTTTTTGATTACATGCTTTGCTTCTTTTTTTTTGATGGGAGGTTGGAATGATCTTGCAAATGTCCTTTGACTCCCCTTATGTGATTATGTGCCCTCACTTTGATGCTATGTTTGATTGGTATTGCAAGTGTCCTGTATCAATATAAAAATTTGTCAGATAAAGATTTTCCAAGAAAATGACTATTTACTATACATTATTAATACTAAGTAATATCTATTTACGAAAAATGAAGTCAACGATTGGTTGCCTCCAATCGAGTGCTTGATTTTAAGTTGTTCAGCCTGACTACTTCCTTTTTCAGATTGGCTCGGCAAGGTCGACTGCCATTGCCTGGCGATCGATGTCACCGCCCCAATAATGCTTGAGGCGTTGGCTGTTTAATTTGAATGTTTCGATCGAATCCCTTCTTTAAATTTAAATGGCGTTGTGTGGTAACACTGTTTTGACAGTAAAAGGGCAAGACCACCTGGATTTCAGTTTTTTGGGAAACAATTTCAACTAAGAGTTAAATAGCAATACTGACTGTCCCAGTTTAAACTTCATATCCATTATCTTCTTATCATGCCACTTCTTGACTTTTTCTTTGTAGATCTTCAAACTCTCGTATGCCTGCAAGCGAAATTCGTCCAACTCGTTGATTTGCAGTATTCTTTTCTCCCCTGCTGCTGATAAGTCAAAGTTTAGTTTCTTGATGGCCCAATACGCCTTATGCTTGAGTTTTACCGGAAGGTGACACGCTTTCCCGTAGACCAACTGATATGGGGACATACCTATCAGAGTCTTATAGGTGGTCCGATATGCCCACAACGTGTCGTCTAACTTCAATGACCATTCTTTCCTGTTTGGATTGACGACCTTTTACAGAATTCTCTTCACCTCTCGGTTAGAAACTTTGGCTTGGCCACTCGTCTAAGAGTGATAGGTTGTGGCAATTCGGTGTTTGACCCCATACTTCGTCATGATAGCGGTGAATAATTTGTTGCAGAAATGGCTTCCTTTATCACTGATTATTTCCCTTGGGGTGCCGAAACTGGTGAAATATTCTTTTGTAAGAACCTTAAAACCACCTTCGCATCGTTTGTCGGTAATGTGACTACCTCCACCCATTTTGATACGTAGTCCACGGCTACTAGCATGTACAGATAACTGAATGAAGACGAAAATGGCCCCATGAAGTCAATTCCCCATACGTCGTAAATCTCAACTTCCAAGATCATGTTTAGTGGCATCTCGTTCTGTTTTGAAATATTTCCCACCCTTTGACATCTGTCGTAGTTTTTCACGCACTAATGTGCATCTTTGAACAAAGTCAGCCCAAAAAAATCTACTTAGAGGACTTTTCCGGCTGTTCTCTCACTCCCATAGTGTCCCCCGTATAACGAGGCGTGACAAGCCTGTAAGATGCCCTCAACTTCGCTTTCCGGCACACATCGTCGGATTATTCTGTCAGCGTACTGGCGGAACAAATAATGTTCATCCAATATATACCACTTCACGTCATGTAGGAATTTCTTCTTTTGTTGGCGTGTCAAATCTGGTGGGAGAAATTTGCTCACCAAATAATTCACAAAATCTGCATACCATGGGAACTCAACGTGGATTAAAAATAACTGCTCATCGGGAAAAGACTCGTTGATCACCACTTTATCTGTTTCGTCCTTCTTTGGATTCTCTAGTCGCAAAAGATGGTCAGCCACCTAATTTTTTGCTTCCTTTCTATCCTTAATCTCTAAATCAAATTCCTGAAGTAGCAAAACCCAACGGATAAGTCTCGGCTTTACATCCTTCTTCTCAACTAAATACCGGATAGCCGAGTGATCTGTGTAAACCACCACCTTTGTTCCCACCAAGTACGAACGAAATGTTGTCAAATGCATACACAACTACCGGTAATTCCTTTTCAATTGTTGTGTAGTTTAACTATGCATCTGTTAGTGTCTTGCTCGCATAATAGATGGCGTGAAAGACCTTCTCCCGTCGTTGTCCAAGAACTGCTCCTACGGCATAGTCACTGGCATCACACATGAGCTCGAAAGGCATTGTCCAATCCGGTACGATGATGAGTGGGGCTATTGTTAACTTTTTCTTCAATTGCTCAAACGCCGCTAAACAGTCTGCATCAAAGTTGAACGGGACATCCTTTTCCAAAAGACTTTATATTGGCTTCATGATTTTTGAGAAGTCTTTAATAAATCTGCGATAGAACCCAGCATGACTGAGAAAACTCCTAATCCCCTTTACTGATGTCGGCGGTGGCAGATTTTCAATCGATCGACTTCCAAACCTTTTTCATAAACTTTATGCCCAAGTATAATACCTTCTTGGACCATAAAGTGGCATTTCTCCCAGTTGAGCACTAGGTTCGTCTCCACACAACTTTTCGATACCAATACTAAATTCTATAGACAGCTATCAAACGATTCCCTAAATACTGAGAAATCATCCATAAATACCTCGACACTACGCTCCACCATATCCGAGATGATTTCCATCATACATCGCTGAAAAATCGTCGGTGCGTTACACAGTCCGAATGACATCCTTTTGAAAGTAAAGGTGCCATAGGGGCATGTGAACGTCATCTTCTCTTAATCCTCCGATGCAATGACGATCTAGTTGTACCCGGGATACCCATCCAGCTGGCAGTAGTACTCGTGTCCAGCTAGTCTACCCAACATCTGATCAATGAAAGGCAAGGGGAAATGATCCTTTCTAGTTGCCTTATTCAGCCTTCTATAGTCAATGCAGACCCTCTAGCCGGTCACTATCCTTATCGGTATCAGTTCATTGTTCTCGTTCTTCACTAGTATTATCCCACCTTTCTTTGGGACACATTAGACCGGGCTCACCCATGCACTGTCTGAAATTGGGTAGATAATTCCAGCATCCAGCCATTTCAAGATCTCCTTCTTTGCTACCTCTTTCATTATTGGGTTGAGCCTCCTCTGTTGTTCCACTGTTGGCTTGCTATCCTCCTCTATCAGAATCTTGTGCATACAGAATGACTAGCTGATTCCTTTGATGTCGGTGATAGTCCATCCAATCGCAGATTTTTACTCCCTCAGAATTTTTAACAGCTTACTTTCCTGTAGTTCGTTAAGCGCAGATGAAATAATAAGACGTAAAGTAGATGAATTACCCAAATACGCATACCTAAGGTGATTGGGTAAGAGTTTAAGTTCAAGTTTAGGTGGTTCCTCAAGGGATGACTTCATCTTTGCTGATGAAGTTTCTGCTGCTTTCAATGGCTCAAAGGGAAATTTGAACCTGTTTACTCTCGGATGAGCCTCTAATAGTTGCAAGTTCTCCTTTATCTCAGAATTCTCTTCATCATAGTCTCCCATCAAAGTTTATTCTAACGGGTCGGTACTGAGTGTCCGATATTGCTCATCACCCACCACTGTCTCAATAATATCCACCCAAAAACACTCCTCATCTTCCTTGGGGAAATTCATGGCCTTAAACACGTTGAAGGTGACCTCTTGATCTTGCACCCTCATGGTCAACTCTTTTTTTTGAACATCAATGAGAGTTCTTCCAGTAGCCAAAAATGGTCTCCCAAGGATTATTGGAATATCATTATCTTCTTCATAGTCGAGACTGATAAAGTCCGCTAGGAAGATGAATCTATCCACTTTTACCAAAACATCCTCAACAATTCCTCGTAGATAAGTTACGGATCTATCTGCTAGCTGTAGGGAGATGTTGCTCGGTTTAGGTGCTAGTAATCCTAACTGAGTATAAACTAACAATGGTATGAGGTTTATATTGGCACCTAAATCACATAGACACTTGTTAAAACACAAACTCCCTATCTTGCATGGGATGGTGAAACTACCCGGATCCTTTAGCTCAGGTGGAAGCTTCTTTTGCAAAATCACACTACATTCCTCTGTTAGTGCCACAGTTTTGAAGTCTTCTAATTTTTTTTTCTTTAACAAAATATCCTTCATAAACTTGACATAACTGGGCATCTGCTCTAATGCCTCCGTAAAAGGAATGTTTATGTGTAGCTTCTTGAACACTTCAAAAAATTTAGTGAATTGTTGCTCTAATTTTTGCTTTCGAATCCGTTGTTGAAAATGGAGTGGAGGGTAAACTACCGGTGTAACCACTTGTTACTTTTTTGCTGATTTTTCACCTGCTTTTCCTTCCACTATTTATTCCACACTGGTCTCAACTTCCTCTTTAGTTGTCGGCTTCTCCAAATCATGCTCCACTAACTGTTTCCCACTTCGGAGTGTAACAGCTTGACATTGCTCATGTCCTCCCCTTGAATTCTTTTCTGTGTCACTTGGCAAGGTTCCATGGGGTCGATTATTCAGTGCACTTGCAATATGTCCAATCTTATTTTCTAGATTCTTAATCACCGTCGCTTGAGATTTCATCGCCGCTACTTGAGTTTTCATCACTGCGTCATTTCCTGTTATGTATTTTGCCAATATCTCCTCCAAATCTATCATTTTCTCTTGATGTGTAGCTGCCTGTTGATGCTGATTCTAAAAACCAAAATGGAATGCTTGTCGTGGAGCCTGCTGCTGGTTCTGATTCTGGTTGCTCCAAGAAAAGTTCGGATGGTCCCTATTCCCTTGATTGTATGCATTATGATATGTGTTGCTTGGCCTGTTGTAGTTTCCCACATACTGAACTGAAGCTGCGTTGGTTGCACACTGTTTTGTCGGATGATCACCTGCACAAAGTTCACATATAAATGCTACCTGCTACACATTTTCCATCGACATGGTGTCCATCTTCTTCTATAATGCTGCTAGTTGTGCAGATATTGCTGTCATAGAATCTACTTGCAGAACACCTGCTGCTGTAGGTTGAGTCAATGTCTCAGTCGGCCACTAATAGCCATTTGAAGCCATTGTGTCTATTAATGCCTATGCCTCCTAAAATTTCTTCGTCATAAAAGCTCAACCTGAGGCTGCATCGATGCTAGTCCGTATATGACTCGCTACCCCATTGTAAAAGTTACTAAGCTGTGGGCAGTTTCTTCATAGCTCCTTATATCTTTCTTATACTTCATAAAGTGGCTCCCTTTGTAGCTGTGCAAATGAAGATATCTCCGTTCTCATCTTATGTGTCTTCGATGGCGGGAAGAACTTATCCAAAAAAATTTACGCTAGGTCATTCCATGTGGTGATTGACCTCCGTGGTAGAGAATGGAGCCAATCCTTCGCCTTATCTCTAAGTGTGAACGGAAATAACCTCAACCTGATTACATCGTCTAACACCCCGTTGAACTTGAAGGTGTCGCATATTTCTATAAAACTAAAGATGTGTTCGTTTGAGTCGTCATTTGGAAGACCCCCAAACTAGCAATTATTCTGCACCATCTATATTGTCCCAGGCTTAATCTCAAAATTGTTTGCATTGATCGCCGGCCTGGAGATACTCGAGTGAATTTCCAAAATCTTTGGTGTAGCATAATCTCTTAATGGTTTGTCTTCCTGTTCAGCCATGTTTTCTCTAGGTTCTTCAAGTTCTTCTCGAGTCTTTGCAATCCACTTAGTTAACTTCTGAAACCGTTTGTCGATGTCGTCCTCGAAAGTCAACATATCTGGCTTCTTCGATCTAGTTTGCATGCACTATTCGAATGTACCTGAAATAACCAAACAAACAAAAAATTAAGAATATATATATATATATATATATATATGTTTAACTAAAACTGATCTAATTAAACTGATATTGTAAGTAATAAACGCAATTACTATACCCGGCAGCGGCACCAAAAACTTGTTGAATAATTTTTGTACGCGCTACACGCAAGTGTACGTGGTTAACAAGTAATATACTGAAAAGATCAAATATCGTACCCACAGAGGCAATAATTCATATTTAATCAAACAAGTACCAGTTTGTATTATTTTTGCTTTATAAAACTAATGATTAAAAGTTGATTTCTTAATTAAATTACTACTTAAACCAATTTCAACACTAACTCAAGATTTTAACAAGTTTTAGAGAATTAAGCCTACAACTTCACTTATTATTTCACTTCAGATAATATCCTTTTCTCCAGTTTGTGTCAACTACTCCAGATTATTAATCAAGAACACTAAAGCAGATATAACCATCTCTCGATGCATTATACCCATACTCACTCGCATCCACAAATGATAAAATTAAGCAAGACTCCTTAAATAACTATATCATTATATCTCTATGCGAATTACAATTAAATAAGGTTTAGAATCAAGTTCTTATTAGATTACATATGATGCATAGATATCTCTATCCTATACATGAAATATGAATCCCAACTACGCAGAAATCATAAACATATGTCACTATGGCTAGTTCCAATCCCATATGTCATCTCTCAATTCATATGGGATAACAGATAATTGATGATCAGGCAATTATATAAATTAATCACAACTCATAGCAAATAATCCAGAAATAATATTCATAAACTGAATTAAAGACTATGTAATCATCCATTACATAAAAAGATCCGTTATAGGCTTAAATAGAAAGTTAGTTCAATATAAATGAGTCAAAATCCATAATCCACTTAATAAAAACATTTTGAATACAAGATATAGTGAAAGAGAAAACAAAGTACGAAGTATATCACCGCTCGTCTTCACAATCTCGCGCTCTTTGTGATCCTAGAAAGCTTCAATTCTCGCTCAAGTTGATCTTTAAAAGCTAAGGCTTGTATATGGCTAAGTGTCCCTCTCCTATGCTATTTATAACCCTTATATACTATTATATTCGCAGCCTACAAATCAGCCAAGAAGTTAACCAAATCCTACTTGAAGTAGGAAAACCTCCAGTTGCCGTCACGCCTCCCCGCCCCAGCAGGGCATTCCTTAAATAAACACCCGCTTCAGCGGGGTCAACACTCTGTCAGGTAGTGACCTTACCCGCCCCGGCGAGTAATTCCTTCTTTAATCCCCCGCCCTAGCTGATGGACTTGTCATGCATGCTGAAAATCTAACTTTTATGTTACTTTCGCATCCATTCCACTACCTGCACACAAGAGTATAAACCAAGTAGAAATGATAGGAAAATTACTTGAAAACATCAAGAATCAAGCTATTAAGATTACCGATTCATAGGTATAAAACCCACTCATCATCAACTTGGGCGTACCATGCCCTGGCCTCTCTAGTCAGACTTTTCTGGAATAGCTGCATTCTTAGCTTCTCGTCCTCTGCATAAGATCCTAGTTCTCCGATGTTTACCTTCAGATAGGTATAAGGGTCTCCTAACCCGTTGTACTTTTCAAAATTTGGAACTTAATATTTGTCAGGATATCGAGCCTCTAGGAATACGCAAAGATCTAAGTAGTTGACATTCCCATATGTTCCAGTTCCTTTAATTGACAAGATGGTTTCTTCCAATTGTTGGAATTTCTTTCTTATATCCCCAGTCTCTTGGTCATCCCTAAGATTGGTGATTTTAGGGTTTTTATTGGTGATCCCTTTATTAGAGTGAGGTTCAAGTATCTGGGCTTCCATCTTTTTCTCAGAACTTTGACTACCCCTTTGAGCGAAAGACTCTTGTTGAGTGGGCGTCTTTTAGCATTGAATACTTTGTTCTTTCAGTAGGATAGCGAGCTCTGCTATCTGATTTTTAAGTCCCTCGAATTTTTAGGGGAGGATTCAGTTGGGACACTCTTAGTCATGTCGCTGGATGGGAGTTGTGCCTTCCTAGCTTTAGATCTGGTAATTGGACCAATCTTGCCTACAAAAGGATGATTACTTTAATCCTGATAAATACCAATAGGATG
Source organism: Panax stipuleanatus (assembly GCA_020205555.1). Classification (NCBI taxonomy): domain Eukaryota; kingdom Viridiplantae; phylum Streptophyta; class Magnoliopsida; order Apiales; family Araliaceae; genus Panax; species Panax stipuleanatus. Next base: position 147,427,389 of record CM035124.1, read on the forward strand.
GATGCATGCCATGTATTATTTTTTAGGTTTTTTAATATTTTGTTGCAAAACAAAAGCTAGTTATTTTGATAACAGGATAACATGACATGTATTGAAAGGGGAAAGGCATGAAGAGACTTCCCTTCGCATTTGGTTTATCAGAGGCTGACCTATCTTAGGTTTAGTCTCACGGGCTTTTTGGGATAAAGGGTCTCAGATCATCACAATCTACTGAATTAGAATTAGTCCGATCTTTCAATTGGAGCGTATCTGAGTGGCGCCTTTCTTCGGCCACTCGTGATTATTCTCATCTTGAGTCCAGTAATCAGCCACCGACGAGTTTTGCCTCCTGGTGGAGGAATCACATAACATACATTAACATTCATTCATCGCATCTCACCATATGCAATATGATGACATCGTGCGAAGCACTAATATAAAGCTTTGTAAATAAAGCATTCATTCACAAGCATTCAAAAAACATTCATATACAGATAAAAGGAAACTAAAAATATTGAAATACAGTTTAAGCTCTCTAACGTCCCCAGCAGAGTCGCCACCTGTCAACCCCGGGATTTCCTATGAGTGTCCTACCTATAGACACTCAAAATTTTATCTTCCTGTTACTAACCATTTAGGAGGGAAAAATAGTATTTTATCTTCCGGAGATAACCCCTGGAAAACATCCAGTCAGACCCCCGAAGACAGCCATGGGAAATCATCCAATGGAGATAGCCCCGAGAAATATCAAATCAACTTAGAGATAACCCTAAAGACTGAGAGCAGTCAACAGCAGTCGAACCCCGGAAATAACATTGAGGAAAGACAGATGTAGTTGTGTCAAGCCCATAAATCAACCCGGAAGGGGATAAGGGTAATTTTGCCAACTCAACATCAATTCAGATCAAACTACTGTGAATAAGGTCATAAATAACCATCACAACAATCCCGAGTGAAAACTGCGCCAGACAGCTCAACGGACTGATTGTGAAGACTTGAAGACTTGAAATGGGCCCATCTTCCCAGATTCAAAAAAAGTCAAGCCCCATGTTATTGCGTAGCTCTCAGAGAGAGATTTATTGAAAGGTATGGCACGCCTCCATTGGATTCCCGAATTGCAAGTTATGAAGGTTCAAGAGGACTATGCGTTGGTCGAAGTGCACTAACTTTGAGACAGCGGGGCCCACCAGGCCCAGCCACAGGTCTACCTGTGGCTATCACAGGTAGAGCCATGGCAGGCCGGGGCTATATATACCCCTCCCCGCTTTAATTTCCAAGAGAAGATAACAGAAGAAGAGGGCTTAGGAGAGAGAAGAAGAGACTAGAAGAGCTAAATGGAGCTTGTACCTTACTATTATTTCTGTAAAACACTTATATACATATATACTACAACATCTCAAATTTTAACTAGTGGGAAACGAGTTTAGAGGCTCCAGAAGCAAATCGATACCCATCCTAGCACAATATTGTAAAATTTCGCCAGATCTACTTCTTTCGCTTACTCTAATACGTATATAAGTGTTATATACATATAGTTAATAGCTTATATTCGTTAGATCTGACTTTTTAACTATTTATTTATTGTAAATAGTAAATATTTAAGCTTTATTAACTATATATGTACTAGATCTAGCCATATCTAGCTTTTAACCAGTTCAAAAGTTGTAAAACTTGAACCTAGAAGCTAGAACGGCTAAGATCTGTACAGATCTAGTTTTCTTTCTAGTTTTTGTAAGTATTTAGCAACCATGTGACCCTAGATTTGTATCTAGAGAAAACTGGAAGCTATGGGCTACTCGCTAACGAGGATTTAACTGATGAATCTTGTTAGGTTTGTACGAAATCATGGGCGCATCCAAATTGCAAAAATAGCGGAAGCATGGTATATCAGAGTTTAAAAAATTTCTTCAAACAAATTATCCGGATCATCCTTTATGAACAGTTTTTAATTAAAACGAAATAGAATGAGATTAGATTCATACCCTTGTAGAACTAAGCTTCCACAGGTACGAGTTCAACTCCGTGTTCTTCGTGATCTCCTTGAATCTTCGGGATTGATTCCTTCCTTTGGTCAACGTTAGCCACCCAAGTGTTTGGCCTCTAGAGGTGATCCACCAAGGAATAGGAATTGTTCAAGAAGGAGGGTGGTTGGCTAAACCCTAGTTTTCTATTCTCTATAGAAAATGAGTACTCTCCAACAATTGGAATTGCATCAACTGATATATAACATAAGACTCCTCTTACATAAATATTGGTCAACCCTTCTAATCCTATTAGAAATTGGGTTTCATTTAATTAATAATACTCCTTTAATTAATTAGGCTTCCCAACACATTGGGATTAATTAATTAAACTCTTTTAATTAATTTGCCTTCTAATCTTATTAGAAATAAATGAGAGTACTAATATTTAATTAATTCATAAACTCCTTTAGAAATTAAAATAATAATAATTGTAATAATATTAATAAGACTTCCCTTATTAATTTATATTTAATATTTTCAAAAATATTAAATAATAAACATTAAGCTAATTAATTTATTCTATCACCATAGATTAAATTAAGCACACTTAACATGTTATTACGATTATGACATTATCTTCTTAAATAATTATTTTTTCTTTTATGGTGTGACCCTTTAGGTTCTCCATATTAAACCGGTTGTGAATAAATCAATTACAATAATTCTAATCTTATTTAAATAAATAAATTAGACTAATAATCTATTTAAATAAATAATATTTATTCTACAATAATGATAAGCCTCTCTAGCGATCAACGACTTTTCAGATAATATAGATTTCAACATTAATCATAAAAGAACCTGTGAGTAAATAGTTACCGTACAATTCAATCATTCCACCATACAATGTCCCAACTAAATAAAGGACATGGAATTACTGTCAAGTCTTATTTTATTTAATTATATGTATTTCGATTAGAAAATGTACAACTCCAAATAATGCAAATTAGAAACTCCTTTCTAATTTTATTCTATCTTGGTCAAGGGCTACTGAGTTGTCATTTAATGAATCACATATGACATATCTCTTCTTTTACTAGAAGTGGTAGATTCTTTATTGATCATTCATTATCTCCATATGTAACTTATTACACCCAAAAATACCCTTTAATATACCTTGAAGGTCTTAAGGAATAAGTCAAAGTATAATTCATTACACACAAGATACTATGTTGATCTCAAGTCCAAGGATCACTTGTACTACTATGACATTAGGAATTCCTATTGACAGGCGAGTAAAACTCCATTAGGTATTCCTTAGCGAGTCACGTTCAGTGTACTTATTCTCCAATAAGCACCTACATACTTGCTTTAGTGTCTCCACACAAATGATCATGAGATCAATCATCCTCATCTAATGAGCAAGCAAAATATGTACCAATCTATCGGGATTTACTAATCCTCTTTTTAGTAATCAAACGATTAGAAACTATTTTAGTTTTAAACTTTCTAAGAATTTAGATCTCATCAGTATGATCAACATCATGATTCTAAAAGCATTGCTTAAAACTATGGGTTATTTACATATTATAAAAATAACATCATGTAGATAATTAAATGCCTTTAATAAATGAATAATTTTATTAATAAATAAATAAGATCGTTTCCAAAGTATATGCTTTATCATCATACATAATTGGCTTGTATGCATACTACTTTCAATCTCCCACTTGCACTAAATCCAATCGCCATGGTATCTCATACCCATCTTCTCTAAGTGACGATCAAACTACTGTTATGTTAAAGCTTTAGTAAATGGACCTGCAATGTTGTCTTGATAGTCTACACGCTCCAAGGTGATGTCTCATCTTTCAATGATCTCCCTGATCAAGTGAAATCGCCGCAACATGTGTTTGAATTTCTGATGAGACCTAAGTTCCTTAGCTTGTGCAACTGCTCCGTTGTTTTTACAGTACAAGAGGAATGCTCCTCCAATGCTAGGAACCACACCAATTTCTGTTATGAACTTCTTCATCCAAACAGCTTCCTTTGCAGCTTAACTTGCAGCTATGTACTCTACCTTTGTCACTGAATCAACAACTGTTTGCTATTTGGAACTCTTCCAACTCACTACGCCTATGTTTAAGGTAAACACATAGCCCGAAATGGATTTACTGTCATCTTGGTCCGTTTGGAAATTTGAGTCTGTAAAGCCCTCGAGTTTTAATTCAGACCCACCGTAGACAAGAAGTGCATCCTTAGTCCTTCGTAAGTACTTTAGGATATTTTCACTGCCTTCCAGTGCTCTTCTCCTAGATTCGACTAATATCTGCTTGTTACACTAAGTGCATGAGCGACATCTGGTCTAGTACATATCATACCGTACATGATAGATCCTATTGCAAAAGCATAAGGAATCTTACTCATAGGATCTCTCTCCTTGGGTGTCTTTGGGACCTGTTTCTTAGAAAGATGTATTCCATGGCTCATCGGCACGAGACCACTTTTGGAATCTTCCATGCTAAACCTCTTTAACATGGAGTCAATGTATGTTCCTTGGGAAAAGCCAAGCATCCTTTTAGATCTATCTCTATAGATCTTTATCCCCAAAATATAGGATGCTTCTCCCAAGTCCTTCATGAGAAGTGTTTAGATAACCAGATTTTAATCTATTGTAGCAGAGGAATGTCATTCCCTATCAGTAATATATCATCAACATATAATATAAGGAATGAATCAGCGCTCCCACTAACCTTCTTGTACACATATGGTTCATCCTCTTTGATTGTCTCGTCAAAATGGATGTTCCATCTATGAGAAGCTTGCTTTAACCCATAAATGGATCGTTGCAGCTTACAGATTTGATTTGTTTCAACCTTTAAAATAAATCTCTCTAGCTGTGTCATATACACATCCTCCTTAAGTTTCCCATTGAGGAAGGTCGTTTTCACATCCATCAGCCAGATCTCATAGTCGTAATAAGCTGCAATCGCAAGCAAAATCTGAATGGACTTGAGCATAGCTACCGATGAGAAGGTTTCATCATAGTCAACACCTTGTCTTTGTTTGAAATCTTTTGTAAATAGTCGGGCCTTATAAGTCTCTACCTTTTCGTCCGCTCCAGTCTTTCTTTAAAAGACCCATTTACACCCAATAGGCTTAATGCCTTCAGGTGGTGAAACCAAAGTCCATAGTTCTCATCCATGGAGTCTATCTCGAATTTCATGGCTTCAAGCCATTTCCCTGAGTCTTTATTACTCATAGCATGTTCGTAATTTAATGAATCATCATCATCCATAATGTTTACCTCATCGTCATCCTTTATGATGAATCTATACCTATCAGGTATCTTCGGTACTCTTCTAGATTTACGAATAAGGTGTTGTACAGGAGGTGTCTCTACTTGGACAGGTTCATCCAATTGATCTGTAGTGGTTTGTGGTTCTTGAATTTCTTCAAGATCTAATTTCCTCCCACTAGCCCCTTCAAGGATAAACTCCTTTTCCAAAAAGGCATCGTGTTTCGCAACAAACACCTTTTTCTTAGTAGGATTGTAAAAATAGTATCCCAAACTTTCTTTAGGATATCCCACAAATGTGAACTTATCAAATCTTGTCCCAATCTTATCATTTTGAAACCTTTTCACATAAGCTAGACATCCCCAAATCTTAACATGCTTAAGACAAGGCTTCCTTCTTGTCCACATCTCATATGGACTCTTGGGGATGGATTTCGAGGGGACCTTATTTAGTAGATATGCAGCCGCTTCTAGGGCATAACCCAAAAGAAATTGGAAGATCGTTAAAACTCATCATAGAACGAACCATGTCCAGCAATGTTCAATTTCTCCTTTCAGATACACCATTTAATTATGGTGTTCCTGGTGGAGTCCATTATGAGATTATACCATTTTTTTTGAGACAATCAAGAAACTCACCGCTTAAGTATTCACCACCTACAACCGGTCGAAGAATTCTTAATACTTTTGCCTATTTGTTTCTCTACTTCACTTCTGAACTCTTTGAAATTTTCAAATGATTCAGATTTGTATTTCATTAAATATACATATCCAAATCTTGAGTGATCATCAGTGAAAGTAATAAAATAAGAATAACCTCCCCGTGCAATCGTTGTCATAGGTCCACAAACGTCTCTGTGAACCAACACTAACAACTCTGTAACTCTTTCCCCCTTTTCCACTAAAATGAGATTTAGTCTTTTTACACATGAGACAAGATTCACAAGTTGGATATGATTCATAATCAGATAGCCCTAAGAGCCCATCCGTATACAACATGGATAATCTTGTTTCATTGATATGACCAAGTCTACAGTGCCACATATAGGAATAATTAACATAATCTCTTTTCTTTTTCTTAGTTTGTTCAATTTGAAATATATTTTCATGCAAGTCAAGTATATAAAGTCTATTTCGCAAATTACCAACACCATATAAAACATTGTTATTAAAAATAGAACAACTGTTGTTCTTTATTATAATGTCAAATTCATCCATATCTAATACAAAAACAGAAATAATGTTTATAATGATATTTGGAACAAAATAACAATTATTTAAATAAATGAACTTGCCCGTAGACAGTGATAAACAATAAGTGCCTACAGCTAATGCAGTAACCTTCGCTCCATTTCCCACTCGTAGGACAACCTCATCCTTGTTCAGCTTTCTACTTCTGGCCAATCCCTTCACAGTATTACATATGTGAAAACCATAGTTGGTGTCCAATACCCAAGTAGAATTTTAACTTTCTGAAAAGTTAATTTAAATCATTAACAAAACCTTGATTGGAAGTAGAAGCTTCTCTTAAGCTTCTTCTCTGCCAGAAACTTCTTGCAGTTCCTCTTCCAATGACTCGGCTCGTTGCAATAGAAGCACGTTCCTTTGCTAGTTGGATCAGGTTTCTTTTGATCCTTCGCCATGCCCTTAGCCTTCTTAGATTTCTTATTTTCAGAAGATACCTTGGGCCTCTTCCTTTTCTTGGAAGAATCATCCACCTTTAAGACATGGTTCTTCTTAGATGGGAAGTGACCTTCTGCAGTTTTCAACATGTTAGGTAATTTAGGCAAGCTGACATCTAACTTATTCATGTGGAAATTGACAACAAATTGCAAGAAGGTCTCAGGGAGTGACTGGAAGACTAAGTCTTGACTCAACTCCCCATCTATAATGAACCCAAGTTGTCTAAGGCATTCAATCAGACTGATCACCCTTAGGATATGAGTCTCAACGGCAGTGTCCTCGGTCATCCTAGATCGAAAGAGGTCCTTAGATATCTCATATCTAGCAGTCCTACTTTGTTCACCATACAACTCCTTGAGGTGAAGCAACATAGTAGGAGCATCCATATTTTCATGCTGACGCTGAAGCTCGTTATTCATGGACGTGAGCATGATGCATTGAGCCACATGTGCATCATCTTGCCACTTTACAATAGTAGCAATCTCTTCCTCAGAGGCTGTTTCTAAAACAGTTACAGGAACAGGTGAATTTAAAACATAAGAAATCTTTTCAGCAGTGAGAACTATTCTCAGATTCCTTAACCAGTCTGTGTAATTCGGTCCGGTCAGTTTGTTAGAATCAAATATGCTACACAGTGAAATTAGTGATTTTAACATTTTTAAATTTCTACATGTGAAAAGACAATATTTTAGCAAACATTCAAGTAATTAATTATTTATATACCAAGATAAATTAGGTCTTATTTTAAATTGTTATCTCCCACTATTTTCTTTAAACTATATTACTCTCACTTATATAGTTCGGCAAAATCTAATTAAAGATTTGCTAGTGAGAATAAGGATCATATTTCAAATGTATATAGCCTTGTGTGTGCACAACAAACTATATATAAGTAAGTAGGTAGACAACTTTTGTCAATTACATCATCATGTAACTCCTTGTATTTTTCCTCTTAGATCATAATGGTCAAGAATGTGCACATCCGAACTAAAATAATTTAAGTTAAGTCTAACCTAGCACTTCCCTATATTCAAAAAAGAAAAATATTGTCCTTGTGTGTGCACAACAAAACAATATTGTCAGGGACGAAACCAGGATTTGTTTTTTTTTGGGGGGGGGGGCAAGAATTTTTTTAACAACATAATATACATTCAAAAAAAGGATACTCGAAAAGAATGTATTGATATGGACCGTAATACATTCAGAAAAAGGGTACTCGATACGTTTTCCATGATCATGTTCCAAATAATTAATATCTCATTCTTTTACCTTCAAATCTAGGTGATTTTAGAAAACGTTGTTCTTAATCAGAGGTAGGCAGAGATGTTTGAACATTAGGCTTAGGGGTAAGCAAAGATGTGTCAACATGATTTGATTGCTTTCTCTTGAAAAATGAATCAATAGTATGTGATTTTCTCATAATTCTAAAATAAAAAATAAAAAATTCAATTAACTACACTACAAGAATGAGTTAATCAATATTATTGGACCATTTATTGAACTTTTTAGTAATAAAATTTTCATAAATTTTAAATCAAATAAGTAAGGTTTTAGTTGGTTACCAGAAAATAAATTGAATATGCAATTGGAATTAACATATATATACAATATTATAATCACTCATTAAACTTTTAAAAATTAAAATATCAAGTTTCATAAAATAAACAAAGAATAAAAAAAATTAAATGAGGGTTTAAGTTGGTTACCTAGATATTAATGTATCATTCAATTAGAATAACACATAATATTATGCTCTAATTATACAAACTTACAATTATAATAGATTTAATAATGATACATTTTCAAACCTTGGGGTGAACCTTATAATTTTTTCAAACCTTAGGGGGGCCATGGCCCCCTCTAGTCCTAATGTAGTTTCGTCCCTTAATATTGTTTAATTTTCTTTATAAGTATCAAATGTGATTAAATTAACATCTTAAATACTTAATATTTGCCTTCTGTGTGCACAACAAACTCCTATTAAATATATAATACACTATTAATTTTATCATGCTAGAAGGCGACGTTCGATTTTCCAAATATCTTTGAACGCTTTAGGCTTAATATAACTTCTTTGAGGGGTTTGTTATTATCAGTCTCATCTTGTTTAGCGCGCATGCACACACACACAAACACACACACAAACATACACACACACACACACACACACACACACATATATATATATATATATATAACATGCGAAGCACGTTTGCATAAAATATAATATATATAATACTTAGTATGCATATACAGAATACTATATTTTACCGGTATTGATTATGGACTTTTATTCTAGTTTGGTTCACTAGAGGCACCAAGTGAGCCAAAAGGTCAAACCTATAAGTGCAAGAATTAAATTTAAACGTAACTATTACATTTAAACCCAAGCTTCCTTACAAACGGGTCTTCACGCGCTCGTTACTCCCTGGTCTCCAATTCTTCAAGATAATTTTAACTAGTCCTATTACATAAACTATTTAATTTAAATAAAAACCTTAATCAGCAGTAAAGAGGAAGTACATAAAAGGGAGATATAATTTTACATCAAGAAAAATTAGAGAAGACGAGGTACACAAATCCTATTTAATAAAACTTATTCATTCAAGCATTCAACTAAAATAAAAATCCAATCTTATTGGTCAATAGTCCATAATCAACCCCATTTATTTTCATACATATCACCATATGAATTGTAGACACTCGAAATTTCCTGTCCCTATTACTAACACTATAGGAGGGCAACATTGTTTTATCAAATCAATCCCGGTCTCAATACCGAGCCATCAAATCAACGCCGGTCTCAATACCGGGTTGTCAACTCAATCCCGGTCTCAATACTGGGCCATCAAATCAACCTTGGTCTCAATATCAGGCCATCAAATCAACCCCGGTCTCAATATTGGGCCATCAACTCAACCCCCGTCTCAATATCGGGTCGTCAACTCACCCCGGTCTCAATATCGGGCTGTCACTCAACCCTGGTCTCAATACTGGGTCGTCAACTCAACCTCGGTCTCAATACTGGGCCTTTAAATCAACATCGGTCTCAATACCAGGCTATCAAATCAACCTCGGTCTCAACACCGGGCCATCAAATCAATCGCGGTCTCAATATCGGGTCGTCAACTCAACCCCGGTCTCAATACAAGGCCGTCAACTCAACCCCGGTCTTAATATCGAGCCATCAAATCAACCCCGATCTCAATACCGGGTCGTCAACTCAACCTCAATCTCAGACCGGGAGGTACAGTTCGGCCCCGGTCTCAACCCAAGAGGTACATGTCAGCACCGATCTCAACCCCGGAAGTACATATCAGCTCTGGTCTCAGACCAGGAGGTACAGGTCTGCTCCGGTCGCAACCTGAGAGGTACAAGTCAGCCCCGGTCTCAACCCAGGAGGTACATGTCTGCACGGTCGTAACCTGGGAGGTACAGGTCAGCCCCGATCTCAATCTAGGAGGTACAAGTCAGCCCCGGTCTCAACCTAAGAGGTACAGGTCAGCCTCGGTCTCAACCTGAGAGCTACAGGTCAGCCCCGGTCTCAACCCAGAAGGTATAGATCAGCCTAGGTCTCAACCCAAAAAGTGCAGGTCAGCCCCGATCCCAACCAGAGAGGTACGGGTCAGCCCCGGACTCAACCAAGGAGGAACAGGTCAGCCCGGGTCATAACCTGAAAAGTACAGGTTAGCCCCGGTCTCAACCCGGGAGGTACAGGTCAGCCGAAATCTCAACCCGGGAGGTACAGGTCAGCCCCGATCTCAATCCGGGAAGAACAGATCAGCCCCAGTCTCAACCTACGAGGTACAGGTCAGCCCCAGTCTCAACTCGGGATGTACAGGTCAGCCCCGGTCTCAACCTGGGAAGTACAGGTCAGCCCCAGTCCCAACCCGGGAGGTATAGATCAGCCCTGGTCTCAACCCGGGAGGTACAGATCAGTCCCAGTCTCAACCCGGGAGGTATAAATCAGCTCCAATCTCAACCAGGGAGGTACAGGTCAGCCCCGATCTCAACCTGGGAAGTACAGATCAACCTCGGCCTCAACTCGGGAGGTACAGGTTAGCCCCTGTCTCAACCCAGGAAGTTAAGGTCATCCCCGGTCTTAACCCAAGAGTTACAAATCAGCCCCGATCTGAACCCGGGAAGTACAGGTCAGCCCCTGCCTCAACCCGAGAGGTACATGTCAGCCCCGAACTCAACCCGGGAGGTACAGGTCAGCCCCGGTCTCAACCCAAGAGGTATAGATCAACTTTGATCTCAACCCGAAAGGTATAGATCAGCCCCAGTCTCAACTCGAGAGGTATAGGTCAGCCCCAGTCTTAACCCGAGAGGTACAGATCAGCCCTTGTCTCAACCCGGGAAGTATAGGTCAGCCCCGGTCTCAACCCAGGAGGTATAGGTCATCCTTGGTCTCAACCCGAGAGGTACAGATTAGCCACGGTCTCAACCCGGGAAGTACATGTCAACTTCAGTCTCAATTCAGGAGGTACACGTCATCCCCAATCTCAACCCGGGAGTTATAGGTCAGCCCCAGTCTCAACCTTAGAAGTACAAGTCAACCCCGGTCTCAACCCGGGAGGTACAGGTCAGCCCCGGTCTCAACCCGAGAGGTACATGTCAACCCCGGTCTCAACCCGGGAAGTACAGGTCAACTCCAGAAGCAATCTGAAAGCATCACAACCCCTCCAGAGCTAAACCTGTAGTGACCAAGTCAACCTCAGAGACAACAGTGAGGACAAACAGACTCGAATGGGATCCAAGTCTTGGAAACAGCCCCAGGAAGTCAACCGAAGGCCATGCCGACACAGTAAACAAACCCGGGAGGGGCACAATGGTCATTTTATCAACTTGAAGCTAATTTGATAAAATTCAAGCCTAATCGATGCCACCAAGCTTAGAACAAACCATAACAATGATCCGAGTGGAAACAGCACAAGACAGCTCAACGGACAAACTGTGGGGAAGCTAATACCTAGTTATGAAACCATCTTCTTGGACCCAAAAAATGTTTTATCCCATTTCATTGTGACACTCTCGGCGAGGGCTTTTCGAAAAGGTATAGCACGCCTCAAACGGACGCTCCGATCAAAAGTTAGAATGTTTCGAATCAGACCTTGCGTTGCTCGGAGTGCATATACTTCGAGACAACAAGACCCGCCATGTGGGCCCTACCACGTGGAGTCACACCTCTACCTGCTTTAGCAGAAGATAGAGTGAAGCCTCCCTGGCCTATATATAAAGGTGCACCCCCTCTCATTTAAAGAATTCAGAAACGCTTCGAACCTTTGCCCGTTTGGTTTTTTGTCTAATTTTTTGTCTTTCAAACCCAAATTTTTTAACTCTAACACATAGATATACCCACATACTACCACATATCAGAAAATAACCGATAGATTCAAGCAATTAAAGCCTATGATTTGGCTAAAAGCCCGTGTAGCAGTCTATCGTGAGTATTTTTACGATCAGCAAGTCAATACTACTACTTCGCACTTTTATACACTTGTATATCAAGTTTTGTTTTCTAAATATGCCTGGAACTCAGTTCCGTGGCCGTTTTTGTCATCTTTTGGTACATTTTTGTACATAAACTCATTTTTTGGAATTTTTACAACTCGGATTGACGATCCGTCGCTTCCGGCAGCTTTTATATACTTGCATCTTCGTTACTAGCAACTTTGCCGGACTGGGTTATCTTTCCAGTCTGAGTTTGGCTTTTTTTGCATATATTTAACTGTATATATACTAACTTTTCAATTTTATCAAGCCTGGATGTCAAACCCGCGGTAGTTTACTGCTTTTATATATAAATATGCATATATAACCAGCCTTCACCATACTCGGCTATCTTCCTAGTCTTGGTTGACTAATTTTTTGTACATTGATATTCTAGTTTGGCCTGGATTATTCTGTGGCCTTTTTACTATTTTTGGCACAATTCACCATCACTGGGTTATCTTCCCAGTCCTGGTTGATTACATTTTTGTATATATTTCAGTCCGGGCACAGGCGTAAAAACTCATCGCCCTTTTTACTGTTATATATATATATATATATATATATATATATATTTCAATTCTGTCCAGCCTGGATCATTTCGTAGCTTTTATACAGCTTTTATAAATATATATATATATATATATATATATATATATATATATTTCACTTCCAGTCCAGGCACCGGTGTGAAAATCCATCGCCCTTTACAGTTTTTGTATATATATAATTGTATATATATTTGCTTTACTCGCTTTTATTACATTGTTGCTTTAAATATTCATTTTATATAAATCGGCACTGACTTTTCTGCAGGCGAACTAGATTTATATTATTTAAATCGAGCATTTTTCTAGTTTCAGTAGTAAAAACTACCCCGCGGCCCTTAGATCACTATCTAGTGGGAACGAGACACTTTGGAGTAGCGCTAGCCAGGATTTACTGATGGATCCTTGGCCATTATAGCTTTTGGATATATTCCTGTACAAAATTGAGCTGTGCAGGTTTATTGGCCTCCCTATATGAGCCTAGGAATCGTGGGATTCGTGATCCAACTGATCAGAATCTGATTCCCATGATGGACAAACTCCACTTTACAAAGGTACCCTGCCGATTTTTCTGTAAAAATATACATACAAAATCCTTAAAACAGTTATCCAGAATTAAGGTCTCAACATAGTGAAAATATGGTTTGTTGTGTCAGGATCCCTCCGATGGCTATCATGCCCATGAGGAGACCGACACTTGTATATATTTTGTGGTCGAGGATACTTCGTAGCCCGACAATCACCATTCAAATGGAGCCAGAAGGCTGAAAAGATAAAAATGAAGTATCGATATGCTTCAATTCCTATGTTAGCGTAAGGGTTTGAAAACCTTCTTTCAAAACACCATTTTAATAATCTTATTGAAAAGAAATACTTTTGCAAAATCAAATCAAACACTTTTGCAAATCAAATCAAAGACTTTTTGCAAATCAAATCAAGGCCTTCGTATATAGGCTCAACGATGCATAAACATACTTTTAAATCAAACATACGCCCAATTTTCAAATAGCATTCACACACAAATTTCATTTTTTAAGGGAAATATTGTAAAAATGCGGTACCATGTTTATATGGGAGTTGTGGGGTGCCTAACACCTTCCCCACACTTAACCAAGCCCCCGAACTCCAAACTTTAGTTTAAAAGATCAAGTTTCGACAGTGTCCAGCAATTGGGCCTCTTTCAAATAAAACTCGGTTGAGTTGGTACAACTATTTCAAATCTATCAACTGGCGACTCTGTAAACGTTCAAATCGTCGACATGATACATGTTGGTCTTTTCCTAAAAAATCCTTCAAAACCTTTTTCGCAAATAAAAAGAGTAAGGGTAGAGATAACTTAGGAAGAGAGAAAGATCCGGGTTATGACTCGACCCGAAGATTTTTTCCCGAGGTCGACAGGGGGCGACTCTGTTGGGGATAGTAGAGGGCTTAGGCCGCGTTCAAATCTTTTCAAATATTTCCCTTTCAAAACTACGTATGTGTGAATGTTGCGTCTTTACATTGAATGTGTAAGACCCCAAATTTTATGAATAAGATTTAATTTTCTTTATATATTATTTTGAAATAGTAAGGTGTTGATTTGATAAATGTGATAAGTTACGGGTGAAATGTGCAAAGTTTACAAAGTAAGCAAATGGATATAAAATATTCGTTGTGTCGGGGAATATTCATTTGGTCGAGGAATATTCTTTTTGTCGGAGAATATTCGTATGACGCCGCAGTCGTTGGTGGACCCCACAACGGAATGAATGTCGGATATAGAAAGCGACAGAAATAACCTTTTTATAAAAATAGCGGCAAAACTGTTACCGTTAGTACTGTTGAAATACCCGGTGGTTAAAATACAGTAATACGCGGTGTTGCACGGTAGCACACGTTATTGCACAGTATTTCAAATTATTGATTCTTACGTAGGAAGGCACTTACTCAATTATTGTTACAGTAATTATAATACCCGAGAATTTCCATATATTATTAAATAAATATATTAATGGAAATGAGAATTTATTTGAATATAAATAATTTTGTGTTATGAGATGAATTAATTCAATTATATATAATTGAATAATTATAATAATTGAGAAATTGGTGGAGTTTGTGATAAACTCGTTGATTGCCTTGTGTGGCACAGCGACGTAATATAAGAATGATTATATTAATTTAAGCGAACAATTAATCTATATTAATTGTTAATCGAAGAATATTAATTAACTGTTATAAAATACTAATGAGGATTGATTAATAATATGTGATTATTATTGCAAGAAACATAATAATAATGAGCAACGTGTTTATAAATATAATAAGATTTATATCAAAGTGATAGTTAATCATATAAAGGTTAATTAAATTGTTATGGAGGTTAACAATTATATTGATTGATGTAGGATATGTGTATATTATTAATTAATATTCAATTTATAAGATGAGAAATTATATGTGCAAGCATGCGAATTAAATGTATAGTAACTATATGTTATGATATGTGTAGGTGACAAATGATGTGTGGATATACATTAAAATAATGTATCATGGATCTATTATAAATAACTGTTGAGTAATACAATTTAATAATACATGAGATAAGGTAATGTGATAACATCCGATTAAATTATACCAGTATGATAAAAATGTACATGAATTATATGTGCACAATTCACACTTATTACATTATGTGAATCCATGTTAGTATCATTAGAATTACATTGTAACTATAATTGTGGCCTAATTATATAGTATATATACATGTAACATATTTTGGCATAAGTGTTGTGTATATATACAAATTATAGAATGCTGATATATGGCCTTGTTCCAATATAATAGTCACCCTCCTTCTCCTTCACGTGTATGGCAAAAAGGCTAAGGCCTATTCTCCCATTCTTCTCCCAAGCTTAGCTAGCAATAATTATATGAGGAGTGGCTCTAATGATGGCTTTCAACAACTATCTACCAACTTCCTCTTATCTAGCATGCAATTCAAATTTCTGTTAGTTTGAAATAGTAGGCAATTGCATTGTCTGTATCTTGTTTTCCCTATAAATATGGCTTCCTTTCTTCCCATTTCACATTGCTGAGATTTTGTTTGAGTTGATAAGTTGAGAGCATATACATAATAGCATTGTGAGATATCAGCAAGCTTACTCCATAACAGAGGTATAAATCCTCTTCGTGTCTTCATTTTCATTTTCTGTCAAAAGAAATCCATTGTTGTTCTCTGAGTTTTGTTGAAATTCTTGATTATGCCAAATTGGTTCATGATTGGTTTGTAGAACCCTTATATTGTTGTTATATGAACATACACACATGATGGAACCACTGAATAGTCTTTCATTTCCATTGTTCCTCTTCAATTTTTGTAAATACATGAAATTCGTAAATTAAGTTAGAGTTCATGAAATTGGGAATTGATAATTGCTATTAACTGTTATATAAACATATATGTATGTGTTAGTAAGTTAAACAAGTCTAATATCTGGGTATGGTATGTTGAAATCGATGAAATGGGAGGTTTTGGGTCGTTTTTCGCTGCCGTCTGAACCGAAAAACTGCCTCGACGCCGCAGCGCCGCAGCCCGCGCCACACGCGCCGCAGCCCGTGCCGCAGCGCCGCACGCAGCGCCACTCGCGCCGCAGCGCCAGTAGTGCCGCGCCGCAGCGCCAGCCTCTGTGTTCAGTTTTCTGCATTCTGCAACAAAACTGTTATGTACCAATTATTTGATTTTTGTTTAAACAAGCATGGGAGCATGATTAATACATACATATAAACCTAATGAGGCAATGTAAGCATGTTTTAGTATATTAGCATGCATGGTTAACCAAACGACACATAGTTTGGAAACGAATTTAATGTTTCATAAAGGACGTTAACATATATAAAGCATGTTTACATACTGACCTTGCAAGCACGTTAGTACCACCTAGAGACACATGAAGTGTATGTTAGCTTATCTATATTGGTTCCGTAATAAAATGTGAACATGTGAACCTAACTAGTGCTCATTCCTAACAAAAATGTAAGTTTGAAGGTGGATATGATCATGTAAATGCTATATAGTCATTTTGATGTTATGAGCATGTTTAGATAACTTTGAAATATATGAATGAAGCCTTAACTTGTGTTTATATAGTTCGTAAGGAAGCATGAACATGTTAGGCTCTATTAGTAAGATTCACCAATAGAAATACAAGCCTTGCACATGAGCATTAACACGATACGTGGAGATTTAAATTCTGATATTATGGACACATGTGATAGTACTCTTAGACTCATTCATGTGTCATGCATATATATATACCATGATTGGTTGCCGTGATTAAAGTTTAGCATAAACAAAGCATGTTTTCAAGATAATAACAATGCTAGCTACATATATGCAATACGAGTACTCATGAGCATGACTAATACAAGTTATATGAATATCTTATGTGTTTAAAAGCAATCATGTTAGACCATATGAGTTCGTGTCCTTGAATGGCTTTAAGTATTAACTTAAGAACCTATACCATGTACGATTGGATTTGGAAAAGTTATACAAGCATAAAAGTATCCTTTAAATATGAATACATGCTACGCGATATTATATGATGTTACTTGAACCCGATTTTGACGGTTAACTTAAGGAGATGCCGTAACTTGCTAAAATGAAATATATTTAGTATTGATTGTGGTCTTATGTGATATTAATAATATGCAAGCATGTTTGCTAATTGTTGAGATCTTATATAATATGAGAATGCATTTAAACTCTAAAGAAGGAACGTTAAGGATAGAAATTATATTCTATATAACTGTGTAGCTAGGTAAAACTTAGCTTATGTGTTGATCGTATATTCAAAGAGAAAATGTGAAGTTAAATTATATGACTAATGAATATCATATATATACGTAACTGTATTACGATAGGAATTCGAAAGTGTTGATTGCTTTTCGTGGATAAACTACGCTAAAGGCAAGTTCTCTTACTTACACTTTTTTTAAAGTGCAAGTATCCTAACCGACGCATTTACTTTATGCAAGGAAATCTATGATTGTGAAAGTTTCCTAACTTATACTCTTTTACTATGCAAGTATCCTATCTTGTGTATTGCGAACTAGTTTCCTATTTAATCGGTTGAATCGAATTAGCATACTTGAACTCTTATTTCATTAAAGCTATTATTCATGTTGAACTTAGTATTGTTCTTGAATATTGTGAAAGTGTCTATGCCATTTGATTCGGCTGGACTTATGTTATTGAAAAGCAACCCAAACTAATTGATTGGTGCGGGATCTTGTATTTGACTGAGAAGAACAACCTTTTTTGAAGGAAATATATAATTGTCGGAGAACCGACGTGCACACTTGAGTATGGTTGATTGTTATGCATAACAAGGGTACTTTAGGCTGATCACCTGTTGTACCTGTTTTTGTTGGATTTTCAGTTTATTACTGTCAATTCTAGTAGAAGTTCATAGTCCGTAGTGACTACTCAGTATTCAATTATTTGAAATCTTGAATTGACTTATTATTGAATCATATTGATATTATCCTGTCCTTAGCGACTAATATTGAGAACTGTTGATATTCTTGTTGTTCTTGAACTATCAAATCTTGTTATACCCTTTCGAGAATTGAGAATCTTATTACTCACCCTTATTGTATATTACTTGCTGGGCAATTTGTGCTCATTCTTGCTTTCCCTAAAACATTTCAGTTAAGGCAGAGTATGGTGAACCTTCGGGCGTTGATAAGGGCAAGGGCAAAGCTACCAACTAGCTTATGTCTGTTATGTTTTAAATATATTAATATTGTATGAAGATGATGTAGTAAGACTGGATTTGATTATGTTTAAGCTTAAGTTAGATTATGTAATAAGTCGTTAACTATTATTATTATGTAATCTATTAAGTACTGTAGGTTGCGAGACTTGGGGGAATAATTATAATAAATCATTGTAAATTATTCTAGAATAGATTTTCCGCTGTGATCGTATGATATTTAATTATTATTATTGTGATGTATTACCATGAGCACGTGATGAACCGAATTCGAGAGACCAAGTGGCGGTCCTGGAATTTCGGGGCGTCACAGTAATTACTGTTCAATATTTTATATTATTGATTTAATAATTGCATAATATTTTAATTGTTCAATATTTGCTACGTTGATATTTTATATCCATAAGTGCTACTTTGCTATTTTATATTATTGATTCAATAATTGTCATTGCACATTATTTCAAATTATCAAATAAATAATTCATATTTTTTGAATAATATTATTAGATAGCATTATTGGCAATGTCTAAGGAAGTTCTGTCTAGAAAATGGGTTGATTAATTACGCGCCAGTAAGGAGAAATCCTTATCGGAAGGCACCCTCTTTCTTGGGAACGACCTGGTTGTCAATATTGTAGTTCTATAATATTATTTGTGAATAATTAATTTTTGATATACATGACAAAGAAATATTTATTCAATGTGGATTTAAACGGAAATTTTTTTAACATGTGCAATTTGTTGAAAGTTGGTATTTTATCTTGTCCAATAAAATAATTCACTCAAATATATTATTATAATATTACATTATAGTAGTATGATGTGATTATATAATAGTATAATTTTTATAATTTGAATGGTAACATTATTATAGTAAATTCATGGTATAAAAGTTAAATGAGGTGGAAGAGTGCAAATTGAATTTGAACTCTTATGATGAAAACAATGATGTCATCGGAGCAATGAGGTAAGCAATGATGTCATCAGAGCGATGAGGTAAGCAATGATGTCATAGATCGATGATGTAAGCGATGATGTCATAAATTATGACAAAAAAGACTATTTTACCCTTACTCTGCCGAGCCTATAAATAGAAGCTCATTTCTTCATTATTTCTCATCAATTCACTAAAGCTATAGAGAGAATAACAGAGAAAGAAGAAGAGTATTCTGCTATTACGCTAGTACAGTCTCCAAATTTTAAGGTAAGGGGTATTCTTTCTTTCGTATTCATGAAAAGAGTTATTTTCTTTCAATAGTCGTAAGGGTTGTTATTCCATTCTTTATTATTCTGTTGAAATAACCTGTCTACGCAGACTACCGCATGCATGGTGAAATACTGTTGTTATTCTATTCTTTATTATTCTGTGCGAATAACCTGTCTACGCGGACTACCTTCGTATTCAGTTGTTATTAAATTGTGGAAATAATCTGTCTGAGCGAACTACCGTCAGACGGGTGAAAATTCAATTGCAGTTTCGTATATTGTTTCATTTCAGATTCCTAACTCTAAACTTACTACGGTAAGTATTGCTTCTATAATTCCTAAAATGATCAGATATTACTTGATTTTGCGCTTCATCTAATATTATTTCACTGGAATATTGGTCTTAACTTTCTTGTGAAATTTTTATCTTTTCATGTCAAGTTACTATTCATGAATTACAATTCACGAGTTACTATTCACGGGGTACTATTCCCGATAAAAAAATATTTATTTTTCTTCCAAATCATCTTTGATTGGATCCAGGATTTAATCTTCATTCTTGAACTCTGGATAAATTCTCTAATATTTGTCCTTTATCTCACTAGATCCGTTATTCGTATTATTTTTCATCATCCTCAGTTCTAAATGGTGATATAACTGAATATCTTTGGCATGTAGTGCAAAGATGAATAATTACGTGATGAATATCTTTGGCCTGTAGTGCAAAGATGAATGATTACCTAATGAATATCTTTGGCCCGTATTGCAAAGATAGGCAGGTGTTGTGATGAACATGACCAACTGATGATACAAATGAATATCTTTGGCCCGTAGTGCGAAGATGGATATTTGAGTCGAGATGTATATTGATTGATGTTACAGGAATAAAATATTGATGATGGACTTTTAAATTAAATAAGATAGTAGACATCATTCTCTACTTAACTCTTCTAATGAATTGTTATTTTCGCTGCGAATATTGATCTAAAACTTGTTGTCCATAATATTTTATCTGATTTATTGAAGGCTAACGATAATTTATTTTTCATTATCTTAGACATAATATTCTTTACTGGGCTAGTTGAGCTCAACCTTTTCTTCCATTGTTCTCTTCAGGAAATCAGAATATCAAGGGTACTAGTCGGGGAATGGAGTGATGGTCCTAGTTAGAGTTGTAGAAGTCCTCACTATTCTTTTTATTTAAAATTGTGTGATAATAAATGTAATGAGGACTTAGTTTGAATGTTAATATTTTCTACATGTCTGTATTGACACTCACAGTTGTGTGATCGTATTTTGCACGACCGTGTGATATGAAAGATTGTATTTGAATTTTGTTGAGTGTATTTGGCGACTCAAAATGGGTTGAGTATTGAACCTATTTTGGGGGCATCACAGTTGGTATCAGAGCTTAGAGATATGATCTCTGGCGAAGATCTGGAAATAGAACTAGGAGGGGAAAGACGAGTAAAACCTTCGCTAGTGTGTCCTACCTAAGCTTAATTATTTTTTAATTAGTCAGTTGGAATATAGGGTTAATATGTGATATGTTACTTTGTTTGATTAACCCTTGTTTTGTGGCAGTATTTGAAAATGGCAGCTGAAAATCTAAACAATGGAGTGAATGAGACCGTTGAGACACCTTTAATCACCAATGAGGAGAACGTGCAACAGGAAGGCTATATTCCTCCTGTAAACAATCCTACCGAAGAAATGATAAATGACGGGATGTTTATAAGCTTTTTGCAGTTCATGCAAAACTAGACAAGGGAGACTCGTGTTCATAATACTGGTGGAAATAACAACTCGCGGCTTGTCGCTGCCAAGCAGTTTAAAGAGTTGGGACCACCAGAGTTTCAGGGAAAGCCAGATCCAATCAAGGCAGAAAATTGGATTAAGCAAATTACCAAGATATTTGATGTCTTGGGATGCACGGAGGAACAGAAGGTTCCATTTGCCACCTTTATGTTCCGTGGAGAAGCAGATTACTGGTGGGAATCTGTGAAACGTACCCAGCCTGCCGCACTCAAGATGACTTGGGGGGCGTTCCAAAAACTGTTCAATGACAAGTACTTTCTAGAAAGTATTTGTCACATGAAAGAGGTAGAGTTCATCAGACTGGAACAGAATAACATGACTGTGTCCCAGTACGAGGCTAAATTCGCAGAGTTATCCCGGTTTGTACCTCATTTGGTGGAGAATGAGGAACGTATGACACAGATGTTTCTGAGAGGTTTGAAACCCGAGATTTGTCAATACCTCATTTCTCACAAATTTTCTCTATATTCGGATGTAGTGAATAGGGCCCAGTTATTAGAACGAGATAATGATTATGTTCAACCAAGGGACAACAACCAAGGTCGTACCGGTGGCAGCAGTCATCGAAACAATGACAACCAGTAGGGAGGAAAGTATCATGCCAAAAGCGGTAAACACTCCGGTGGTAATCGTGGCCATGATAATAGCAGAAGTGAGTTGGGGGGAGATTTCAAGAAGAAAAGGTACAACAATGAGAACGCGAAAGCATCGACAGCAGCACCAACATCAACTATTATTAAGGGAGGAGAACGACCGCCGGTCATAAATGCGAGTAAAAGGGAGACATCAGCCCCAACTGCACACAACAATCCAAGTTGTGTTATAACTGTGGAAAGGAAGGGCACATTGCTCGAGTGTGTCCTATAGCAAAACCAAGTGCAACAAAGATGGTTACTCCAAAGGCTATCCCTGACAAGTCAAAGTCAGTGGTTCCTGGAAGAGCTTTTATCGTGACTGCCCAACAAGCAAGGAACCCGAATGAGGTTATTACGGGTAAGCTGATAATAAACTCTTGCAAAGTTTACACTTTATTAGATACTGGTGCTACCCATTCTTTTATTTCACATGCTTGTGTTCAACGTTTGAACTTGACACCTGAGAAATTAGACTTTGACTTATCCATTGAAACTTCGTTGGGAGAAACCTTCGTTACATCTATAGTTTACAAATCTTGCTCGATTCAAATTGGTACCCTCACCCTACTTGTTGATCTTATATCGTTGAAAATACTTGCATTTGATGTGATTTTAGGAATTGACTGTTGACCACTTATCATGCCAAAATTGATTGTTTTCGTAGTTTTCATATTCCAAACCAACCTATTGTGCGAATTCAAACAACCAAACCACTAAAATCAATCAATGTTATTTCAAGTCATAAAGCTATTCGTTTATTAAAAAATGAATGTCAAGCTTTCTTAGCCCATATCACTGATCTAAACCAGAATACATCAGGTTTGAATGATATTTCTGTTGTTAATGAGTTTCCTGATGTATTTCCCGAAGAACTTCCCGGTCTACCCCCGGAACGTGAAGTTGAATTCTTTATTGACCTTGAACCCAGTACAAAACCCATTTCTAAAACCCTATATCGAATGGCTCCTATAGAACTTCAGGAGTTAAAGGTCCAATTACAGGAGTTGTTAGACATCGGTTTTATACGTCCTAGTACATCTCCTTGGGGTGCTCCTGTTTTATTCGTAAAGAAGAAATACGGGAATATGCGACTTTGTATTGACTATCGAGAGTTGAACCATGTCACAATCAAGAATAGATATCTGTTACCTCGTATTGATGACCTGTTCGACCAGTTGTAAGATATATAATTCTTTTCAAAGATCGATCTTTGTTCTGGATATCATCAGTTGAAGATTAAAACTGAGGATATGAAGACTGCTTTTAGAACTCGTTACGGGCATTATGAATTCTTAGTCATGTCTTTTGGATTGACTAATTCTCCTGCTGCTTTTATGGATATGATGAACCGTGTATTCAAGGAATATTTGGATCAGTTCGTGGTTGTCTTTATTGATGACATCCTCATCTATTCCAAAAGCCGTGAAGATCATGAGCACTACTTAAAGCTAGTACTTTAAAGGCTTCGTGAAAACAAGCTATATGCCAAGTTGAAGAAATGCGAGTTCTGGCTTGAGGAGGTAGCATTCCTTGGGCACGTGGTATCAAAACGTGGAGTATCTAATGACCCGACGAAGTTTGAAGCATTACAAAGTTGGGAGCAACCGAAGTCGGTGACCAAAGTACGTAGCTTTCTGGGCTTAGCTGGTTATTATCAGAGACTCGTGGAAGGATTTTCTCGAATCGCTACTCCATTAACTCAGCTGACTCGGAAAGATACAAAATTCGTATGGAACGAGGAATGCGAGAAGAGCTTTCAAGAGCTCAAGAGGAGACTCATTTCGGCACCTATTCTGATGATACCATCTGGTTCTGATGAATTTGTCATTTACAGCGATGCTTCGGGCAAAGAGTTAGGATGTGTTCTTATGCAACATGGGAAAGTTATAGCCTATGTCTAGCGATAACTAAAGGAATAGTGAGAGGAATTATCCTACTCATGATCTAGAGTTGGCTGCAATCGTTTTCGCGTTGAAGATCTGGAGACACTAGGTGTATGGGGAGAAAGTCGAGATCTATACGGATCATAAGAGCCTTAAGTATTTCTTCACCCAGAAGGAACTCAAAATGCGGCAACGATGTTGGCTTGAGCTATTGAAAGAATACGATCATACCATCCAATACCATCCTGGAAAATTGAACGTGGTTGTTGACGCGTTGAGTAGAAGATCATATGCGGGAACGAATGCGATGCTTTCAAGGCCTATTTTCTATGATTTACAAAAGATGGAGATAGAGTTTAAGACTCCGGGGACCCATGCGATGATATCAAGTATACGCGTAGAACCAGCTTTGATTGATAAAGTTAAAGCTTGCTCAAGCTACAGACCCAGAGCTGATGAATATGAGGAAGAAGGTGCAAGAAGGTGCTATTCCAGAAGCAAGGATTGATGAAGAAGGAATACTTCGAGTCAACTCCAGACTTTGTGTTCCTGATGATTCTGATTTGAAGTATAGAATCATGATGGAGGCACATAACACACCATTTGCAATCCATTCTAGAAGTACCAAAATGTATCGTGATCTTCGACATACATTTTGGTGGAGCAATATGAAGAGAGAGATCGCGAAGTTTATCTCGAGGTGTTTAACGTGTCAACGTGTCAAGGCGGAGCATCAAATGCCAAAGGGTCCATTGCAACCACTTAAGATTCCAAAGTGGAAGTAGGAACACATTACCATGGATTTCGTTACGGGTCTTCCTAAGGTTTCTCAAGGCATAGATGCAATTTGGGTTATTGTTGATAGATTAACCAAGTCTGCTCATTTCTTGCCGATACGAGAGACTTATTCCCTTGAACAGTCTTGCTCGTATGTACGTGAATGAGATTGTGAGATTGCATGGCATGCCAGTATCCATAGTTTCAGGACCGTGACCTAAGATTCACTTCACGATTTTGGGTCAGCTTGCAGAAAGCTATGGGCACGGATTTACGATTCAGTTATACATATCATCCACAAACGGACGGGCAATTGGAAAGGACTATCCAAACTCTTGAAGATCTATTGAGACTCTATGTTCTAGACTTCAAAGGGAGTTGGGATAAGTACCTACCATTGGTGGAATTCTCCTACAACAACAGTTATCAAGCAAGTATAGGCATGGCTCCATTTGAGGCGTTGTATGGACGAAAATGTCGTTCTCCAGTATGCTGAGACGAGGTGGGTGAAGCAACATTGTTGGGACCAGGAGTTAGTACGTATGACTACGAAAAAGATTCAAATGATCCGACAACGTATACAAACTACACAAGATCGACAAAAGAGTTATGCTGATCTTCATCGAAAGGACGTGGAATTTAAAGTTGGGGATCATGTATTTTTATGTGTTGCTCCGTGGAAAGGAGTTACAAGATTTGGGAAGAGAGAAAAGCTCAATCTACGATTCATTGGTCCATTTGAAATCCTTGACCGAGTAGAAAATGTGGCCTATAGACTCGCCTTACCTCCAAGCTTGTCTCGTGTTCATAACTTTTTTCACATATCTGTGCTTCGTAAATATGTGAAAGATCCAAACCACATTATTGAGTTAGAACCATACGAGATAGCCGAAGTTTTAACATACAAGGAGGTACCTGTTAAGATCTTGGATAGGAAGGAACATGTCCTATGCTCAAAGGTTATACCTCAAGTTAAAGTTTTGTGGAGGAACCATGATATCGAGGAAATGACCTGGGAGTTAGAATCGAAAATGAAAATGAGGTATCCTCACCTTTTCGACATACCAAGTACGTACGTCAATTTCGAGGACGAAATTTCATAAGGAGTGGGGGTTGTAGGACCCCAAATTTTATGAATAAGATTTAATTTTCTTTATATATTATTTTGAAATAGTAAGGTGTTGATTTGATAAATGTGATAAGTTATGGGTGAAATGTGCAAAGTTTACAAAGTAAGCAAGTGGTTATAAAATATTCGTTGTGTCGGGGAATATTTGTTTGGTCGAGGAATATTCTTTTTATCGGAGAATATTCGTACGACGTCGCAGTCATTGGTGGACCCCACAACGGAATGAATGTCGGATATAAAAAGTGACAGAAATAACCTCTTTATAAAAATAACGGCAAAACTGTTACCGTTAGTACTGTTGCAATACCTGGTGGTTAAAATACAGTAATACGCGGTGTTGCACGGTAGCACACGGTATTGTACAGTATTTCGAATTATTGATTCGTACGTAAGAAGGCACTTACTCAATTATTGTTACAGTAATTACTGTTCAATATTTTATATTATTGATTCAATAATTACATAATATTTTATTGGTTCAATATTTGCTACGTTGATATTTTATATCAATAAGTGCTACTTTGCTATTTTATATTATTGATTCAAAAATTGTCATTGCACATTATTTCAAATTATCAAAACAATAATTCATATTATTTGAATAATATTATTAGATAGCATTATTGGCAATGTCTATGGAAGTTCTGTCTAGGAAAGGTGCGCGCCAGTAAGGAGAAATCCTTATCGGAAGGCCCCCTCTTTCCTGGGAACGACCTGGTTGTCAATATTGTAGTTCTGTAATATTATTTATGAATAATTAATTTTTGATATATATGATAAGAAAATATTTATTCAATGTGAATTTAAACGGAGAAATTTTTAACATGTGATATTTGTTGAAAGTTGGTATTTTATCTTGTCCGATAAAATAATTCATTCAAATATATTATTATAATATTACATTATAGTAGTATGATGTGATTATATAATAGTATGATTTTTATAATTTGAATGGTAACATTATTATAGTAAATCCATGGTATAAAAGTTAAATGAGGTGGAAGAGTGCAAATTGAATTTGAACTCTTATAATGCAAACAATGATGTCATCGGAGCGATGAGGTAAGCAATGATGTCATCAGGAGCGATGAGGTAAGCAATGATGTTATAGATCGATGATGTAAGCGATGATGTCATAAATTATGGCGAAAAAGACTATTTTACCCTTACTCTGCCGAGCCTATAAATAGAAGCTCATTTCTTCATTATTTCTCACCAATTCACTAAAGCTATAGAGAGAGAAAGTATAGAGAGAATAAGAGAGAAAGAAGAAGAGTATTCTGCTATTACGCTAGTACAGTCTCCAAATTTTAAGGTAAGGGATATTATTTCTTCCATATTCATGAAGAGAGTTATTTTCTTTCAATAGTCATAAGGGTTGTTATTCCATTCTTTATTATTCTGTTGAAATAACCTGTCTACGCGGACTACCGCATGCATGGTGAAATCCTGTTGTTATTCTATTCTTTATTATTATGTGGGAATAACCTGTCTACGCGGAGTACCGCATGCCTGGTGAATAACCCTTCGTATTTAATTGTTATTAAATTATGGAAATAATCTGCTTGAGCCGACTACCGCCAGACGGGTGAAAATTCAATTACAGTTTTGTATATTGTTTCATTTTAGATTCCTAACTCTAAACTTACTACGGTAAGTATTGCTTCTATAATTTCTGAAATGATCAGATATTACTTGAGTTTTGCGCTTCATCTAATATTATTTCACTGGAATATTGGTCTTAACTTTCTTGTGAAATTTTTATCTTTTCATGTCAAGTTACTATTCATGAATTACAATTCACGAGTTACTATTCACGAGTTACTATTCACGATAAAAAAATATTTATTTTTCTTCCAAATCATCTTTGATTGGATCCAGGTTTTGATCTTCATTCATGAACTCTGGATAAATTCTCTAATATTTGTCCTTTATCTCACTGGATCCGTTATTCATATTATTTTTCATCATCCTCAGTTCTAAATGGTGATATAACTGAATATCTTTGGCTTGTAGTGCAAAGATGAATAATTACGTGATGAATATCTTTGGCCTATAGTGCAAAGATGAATGA
This sequence comes from Panax stipuleanatus, assembly GCA_020205555.1. NCBI lineage: Eukaryota > Viridiplantae > Streptophyta > Magnoliopsida > Apiales > Araliaceae > Panax > Panax stipuleanatus. The sequence goes on from CM035124.1 coordinate 147,455,634, forward strand.
TTACCTGATAAATATCTTTGGCCCGTAGTGCAAAAATGGACAAGTGTTGTGATGAACGTGACCAACTGATGATACAAATAAATATCTTTGGCCTGTAGTACAAAGATGGATATTTGAGTCGAGATGTATATTGATTGATGTTACAGGAATAAAATATTGATGATGGACTTTTAAATCAAATAAGATAGTAGACATCATTCTCTACTTAACTCTTCTAATGAATTGTTATTTTCGCTGCGAATATTGATCTAAAACTTGTTGTCCATAATATTTTATCTGATTTATTGAAGGCTAACGATAATTTGTTTTTCATTATCTTAGTCATAATATTCTTTACTGGGCTAGTTGAGCTCACCCTTTTCTTCCATTGTTCTCATCAGGAAATGAGAATATCGTGGGTACTAGTCGGGGAATGGAGTGATGGTCCGAGTTAGAGCTGTAGAAGTCCTCACTATTATTTTTATTTAAATCAGTGTGATAATAAATGTAATGAGGACTTAGTTTGATTGTTAATATTTTATACATGTCTGTATTGACACTCACAATTGTGTGGTCGTATTTTGCACGACCGTGTGATATGAAAGATTGTATTTGAATTTTGTTGAGTGTATTTGGCGACTCAAAATGGGTTGAGTATTGAACCTATTTTGGGGGCGTCACAGAATGAATGCATGAATGCTGCATCTTTACATTGAATGAATGTAAATGAATGCTTTTCTACTTTTTAGTGCTTCGCACCCATATTAGTGCTTCGCACCAATGTCAACATATGCATAACGGTGAGACACGATGTATGTGAATGTATGTTGTGATTCCTCCTTCGGGAGGCAAAACCCGTCGGTGATAAGTAATGACTCTGGGGACGACTAAGTCTCTTGGGGCTCATGAAAATGCACCACCCAGATTCGCTCCAGTTGAAAGATCGAATTAATTTCCCCTCTAGTAGATTTCGATGATCTAGCGACCTTCATGCCAAAAAGCCGCGAGAGTAGCCTAAGATAGGTTAGCCTATGATTAACCAAATCCGATGGGTAGCTTCTTCATGCCTTCCTCTTTCAATTTTCCTCTTTCAATTCAATGTCAAGTTTTCAAATTCCAAATGTAAAGGAGCACAATGTAAATATCATAATGAAAGATTTACATTCCTTGTCATATACATCATGTTATGTTATTCTGTCATCAAAATAACTGACCTTTGTTTTGCAGGATAAGATTAAAAAACTACAAGAAACACATCATGGCATGCATCCTATCCCTACCTACCTAAGGAAATTGACACGCCTACATTTTGTTGTTGGTGAAAAAATTTGTCCTGTCACTAGATCTAAGTCCAAAAAAACACATAAGTCCATCCACGGACATGACTTCTAGTGCTCAACCAAAATCTACCCCTGTATCTAGGGAAGAGTTTGAAGGACTGAAGAATTAAATAACTGAATTGGCCAATTTTCTGAGAGAACAAATCAAGGCCCTTAAAGGGAAGCAAGCCCAAGTTCGCACAGAACCGGGAACACCAGGTGGTAGTGGTGGCGGTCAAGAGACTGCAAAAGCCGAAACTCAGATTCCTGGAGCACAAAACCAGGATCCAACAAACAAAACCCCTGAAATCACCATCCTCAACAAAGAGCATGAAGCTGGTGACATTATGAAGAAAGTACAACAGATGGAAGAAACTATCTGGTCTATCAAAGGGACTGGGGCATTCGGCAGTGTTAATTACTCTTACCTCTGTATATTCCCTGGGGCTTGTTATCACGAAAAATTTAGAACTCCGGATTTTAAGAAATGCGATGGATTGGGAGACCCTTATACTCACCTGAAAGTATTCATTGGAGAACTCGGATCCTATGCAGAAGACGAGAAGCTTCAAATGCAATTATTTTAGAAGAGTCTGATCGGAGAGGCTATAGTCTGGTACGCCAGCCTAGACAACTCTAAGATTCACAGTTGGGAGGTGTTAGCCAATGCTTTCCTCAGTCAATACAGCTTCCAATCTCAACTGGCTCCAGATAGATTCCAAATAACCAAATTCAAGAAATAAAACACTAAATCATTCAGAGAGTATGCTCAACGATGGAGGCGAGTCGCAGCATAAGTCATTCCACCTATGCATGAGACTGAGATAGTCATTACCTTCATCAATATCCAAGAAGCTCCATATTATGAGAGGGTCCTAGCATGCATAGGAAAACCATTCTCTGAAATGATCAAACACGACGAGATGGCAGAAATGGGGCTCAAATCCGGGAAGATAAAGGATCTAACCTCCCCCGAAGCTGTTGCTGAGCATATCCAGTCCAGAAATTATGGGAGTAATCCCCGGAGGGTACATAAAAAAAAGACGAAGAAGTGTCCTTAGTATTACAAAGACAAAATCAAAGAGGTGAATCAAACAGTATGCCTATTCAAAGAAGGAACTATACCCCTTTCCAAGCTCCAGCACAGCCTTCAAATCCTCCATTTCAGAAAAATATGGAGGTCAGGCGTCGAAGAACTTTCACCCCTCTAGGGGATTCACTCGAGAATGTGTTAAAGCTGCTGACGGCACAGAAGAAGATTGTACAACTCCTTCCACCAACCAACACTGGTGGATGGAGTTTCGACCCAAGAAATAAGTGTGCTTACCATTCCGGATCTCAGGGCCATTACACTCAAGACTGTTGGTCTCTCAAGCATAAAATCCAAGACTTGATTAACAATGGAGAGATTATGGTGACCAAACAAGAACAACCACACGTACAAGAAATTCCACTCCCACAGTATAAAGAGGAGAATGTCAACATGATCAGCACCAGAAATAGAGAAGGATCCAAATACCTTCGTTATGTGGGAGAGTCAACTCCATCTAGCAGCAATAGCCCAGACAGTTGGGAAGTCTCAGAAAGACGTTTCCTAATACAGCAGGAGAGAAGGTCTATCAGGGAACAAATTGAACAGTTAGCAGAACTGGTTGTCTACCAACATCAGATAACCAGGCAGCTAATAAACCAGACTAACCCGCCTGATTCTCCCACACCGGAGATCAGTCCCATCTCCACGAAGGATCACTACTAGTCTCATGAGCATGAGCCTTGTGCTGACAAGACGGAAAAAGGTGAGAATTGCCGAGATGGTAAGAAATTCTTATTTCAAAGAAATTTCACCAACTTGAAACAGCCAATGGAGGAAATCCTTCAGATGTTAATCAACGAGTGAATGGTTGCAGATTTATTACCTCCATTGAACCCACGATCCATAAAATTCAAGCCTGACCAAATCTGTCAGTACCACTCTAATGCACTCGGCCATGATACGAAAAATTGTTTGGAACTTTGTAACCTGATTCAAAATATGATTGAAAATGGTGACTTGATAAGAGGGAATCGGGATTATGGCCTCCCAAATAAAGACACTCTCTTTATCCCCACTGCATGGAATCAGGACACAATGGCTGTGGTTTTTTGTGATAAGGAGCCAACCCTCACACCCTTAGTACTGCTAGGGAAAGGGGTCAAAGAAATATAAAATCCTGTGAAGGTGGCCGCACCCGAGCCTTTAATCTTGCCCTTCAAACCTCAGTATCAAGTTATGAGTTTGAAGAAGGTCCCATGGAACTACGGGAATGATGAAGGTATCACTTCAAACAACATTGCCATCGTACCAAAGGATAATCCATTGTACCTGCCAGTCATCAAGGACAAAGAAAAGGTGGCTGAAGAGAAAATAGAAGAGTTCCTCCGTAAAATGGGACACAATAACATCAACGTAGTGCAAAACCTAAAAGACGCACCCAAACAAATGTCCATCCTAGACTTGGTATTATCCTCAGTGGATCACCACAACATTCTAGTGAAAGTACTGGAAGAAGCCCATCTGCCACATACCGTGGATGCCCAGAAATTTTGTCACGTGGTAAAACACATTTTCAACAGCAATGTAATATCTTTCACTAATGATAATATCCCTGCAGAAGGGACGGGCCATCGTAAGTCCTTGCATATAGCTGTGATGTCTTCCGGGTATGTGATCGGAGGTGTGCTCATAGATAGAGGATCATCCCTCAACATCTGTCCCTACGACACCTTGGAGAGAATGAAGATCAACCCGAATCGGATTAAAACCAGTCATGTGGTCATCCGGGCTTTCAATGGATATTGCCGACAAGCTATGGGGGAATAGAGCTTCCGTTAGATATTGGCCCACACACTTTCTATATGTCTTTTTAGGTGCTCAACATCGCCACTGGATATAACTTGTTGTTGGGTAGGCCATGGATCCACATGGCAGGGGCAGTACCATCCACTCTCCATCAACAGCTCAAATACATTATCAACGGCAACCTCATTACGGTCAACATTGAACCAGAATACCATGTCTGCATATAAAAGAGATATGCCATTGATTAGCCTAGATGCGGGGATTGAACCTGAAAGTTTTCAAGCCCTAGAGGTAAGTGATACTCAGTATCTACCCACCGGAGGACCAACCCTGAAACCAAAGATCTCCACCAAAATGATGACAGTGGGCCAAGAGATGTTATCTTTAGGTTTCCAACCTGGAGAAGGGTTAGGAAAGAACCAACAAGGCATCAAGAGTCCAGTCCAAATCTTGAGCCAGACAGGGAGAGCCGGATTGGGTTATTCATCCGGGTCAAGCCGCCGGAATCCACATAAGCACTCTAAAGCTCTTACTTCTATAATTTTGCTGCTAAACCTTACGGGTGTCGGATGGGTGAAACCCATGAGGAAAATCCCAGTTGTGGTATCAACTATGTTATTTCCTCCCATTATACTAGTAAGTGAGAGAACAACTCCTAGATCCCAAATGGATATCAAAAAGGGAAAAGAAAAGATCGTGTACAAAGGACAAGACCCATTTGCTAATATGCGGATTATCATAAACTACGAGGGTATGAATGATGAAATCCCAGACAGCGTCAACGAGGATCAAATTCAAATTCCTCGCATCATGAAGGAAAAAGGGGGCATTTCAAAGAGAAACCTTGGCCCTATTATAAAAGATATCTCAGTCATTATTCGAGAAGAGACAGATGACCACAAATCCTTGATCCTTTCTATTCATGAGGATCTAACCCTAGATAACTAGAACAGTGTCCCTTGCCTCAGTCAAAAAGCGTAAAGGGGCAGATAGTCTGGTTGCCCTTTAAATATGCTTTCATTTACTGCTTACTTTTGATTGCACAGCTATAACAGTAACTTTTGTCATGCTTTGTCAAATGCTCTGTATATTTAAGCAGTTGTATATATTAAAATTAAAGCATTTTTATTTTCAGAACACAAGCATTGGATGTGTTTGTCTCTGCTGATGAGATGTTAACCTGTCAAAGTGACTACAACTTTGATGTAGAACCAAACTTCGACTTGATGGATTTTGATCAAGAAGAGGAAGATGACTATGAGGTGCCCGAGGAGATCAAAGAATGGGTCGAAGACAAGCCCAAACCAAACCTCGACCAAACCACCACTATCAACATAGCAACCTCTGAAAACATCAAAGAAATCCAGACAGGTATAGACCTCACCCAATACCAAAAAGCCGACCTGATCGAACTCCTAACGCAGTTCTAAGATGTGTTTACATGGTCACAAGAAGACATGATTGGCCTATCTACTCATATTGTTATTCATTGAATGCCCATTCAAGCTGGATTCCAGCCAGTCAAGCAAAAGCTCAGGCGATTAAAACCTGAATGGAGTCTAAAAGTTAAAGAAGAAGTTGTTAAACAATTCAAAGCCGAAATCATCTTGGTATCAACCTACCCGGAGTGGCTGTCAAACATAGTTCCCGAGCCTAAACCCGGAGGGAAGGTACGAGTCTGCGTGGATTACTGGGATTTGAACAAAGCCCTCCTCAAGAACAATTTCCCCGTACCTTTTATCCACATTCTGATCTATAATACAGCGTAGTATGGCATGTATTCATTCGTGGATTGCTTTCTAGTTACCATCAGATCATGGTTGCTGAAGAAGACGGGGAGAAAATAGCTTTCATCACTCCCTGGGGAACCTTCTGCTATAAGCGACTGTCCTTCGACCTCATCAATGCCGGAGCCACATATTAGCGAGCCATGATGGCCCTATTTCATGATATGATGCACAAAGGGATAGAGGTCTATGTGGATGACATCATCATTAAATCTCGGAGGGAGGATGATCACATTGACCATCTCAAGAAGCTATTCAATAGGTTGCGTAAGTACAACCTTAAGCTAAATCCCGCCAAATGTGCTTTAGGCATCAAATTAGACAGGTTGTTGGGATTCCTGGTGACTAATCCAGGCATCGAGCTAGACCCTGCTAAGATCAAAGCCATCACTGAGATGCCAGTACCTCGAACAGAAAAGGAGATACGTGGGTTCCTGGGAAGGATTAATTTTATAAGACGATTCATTTCCCAGCTCACAGCAACCTGTGAACCCATCTTCAAGCTACTAAGGAAGAATTCCTCCACTAAATGGAATGAGGATTGTCAACAAGCCTTCCTTGCCATCAAGAAGCAGCTGGTGGAAGAACCAGTCTTGGTACCTCCGAGGGATGGAGTTCCCTTGTTCATGTACCTGTCCGTTAATGCCAATGTAATGGGCTGTATGTTTGGACAGAAGGATGATAGTAGCATGGAGAGGGCCATCTACTACATCAGTAAAAGGTTCAGCAGTGGTGAATAGAAGTACACTCTGATTGAGAAGACATGTTGTGCATTAACATGGGCCGCCATGAGGTTGCAACACTATTTGCATAGGCACACGACCTACCTCATATCCCGCATGGATCTCCTGAAGTACGTATTCAACAAGCCAATATTGAATTGTCAACTATCCAAATGGCAGTTGATCCTACTACAGTTCGACATTGTCTACGTGACTCAGAAGTCAATCAATGGTCAAGGCATTGCAGATCAATTAGTTGAAGCACCTTCAGGAGGGTTCGAGCCTCTGGAGACCTATTTCCTAGATGATGTGATCATGATAATTTAACAACTCTAACAAGAGAATACAGTCCAACCATGGAAAATGTATTTTGATGGAGCAGTAAACATGGAAGGTGTTGGAGCTGGGGAAGTCCTTATCTCTGGTACAGGAGAACAGTATCCTGTGGCTAAAAAACATCAATTTGGCAACACCAACAACACAACCGAGTATGAAGGCTGTATAATGGGGTTGAAATTAGCCCAATCCATGGGTATCAAACATTTACTGGTCTTTAGAGACTCTGAGTTGGTCATCAGATAAACCACTGGGGCATATCACACCAAAGAACTGCATTTGTTGCCCTATCATCGGCAGGTCATCAAAATATACCTAGAATTTGAAGACATAACCTTCATCCATATCCCTCGGGGAAGGAATGACTTCACTGATGCATTGGCGATGTTGGCTTTATTAATCCGTATATCTGATAAGAGTAGGATTCTCTGCATCAAATTCATAAATCAGAAGGCCCCAACATACGGGAATTACATTGGAGGCATATCAGATGAAATACCTCCTATCAACAGCCTTGATATCAGGACATCAAGGAATATCTCTGAGATGGATCTACACCCGCTGGGGCAAGCCAATTCGAACGAAAGCGGATCCAAAAAATGTCAATGAAGTTCTTATACAAAAGGGATGCTGGAATAGGCCTGTTAAGATGCCTTGATAAAGAGCAAGCCCAGAGATTGATGGATGAAGTCCACAGCGGAGTCTGTGGTCCGCACATGAGCAGTCACCTACTGGCCAAGAAGATATTAAGAATGGGATATTATTGGATCTCGCTCTAAGCTGACTATGATGATCACGTCAAGAGATGTTTTCCATGCCAAGTACATGGAAATGCCATATATGCTCCTCCAAATGAGCTACACCACATGAGTTCACCATGACCTTTCTCCATATGGGGAATGGATGTAATCGATCCCGTGGAACTCAAAGCCAACAATGGTCATCGATTCAACTTCACCATGATCGATTACTTCACCAAATGGGTTAAAGCTGCCTCCTTTTCCAAAGTCACCAAAGAGGTAATCATTGGTTTCATTAGAAATAATGTCATTTATGGACAACCGGAGGTGATCGTATCAGACAACTTCCAAAAACCTGAACAATCAAATAATGAAAAAACTATGCAGTAAGTTCCACTTCAAGCATCTCAATTCTGTCATCTATCGGCCCAAGATGAATGGTGCTGTTGAAGCAGCCAATAAGAACATCAAAAAGATAATGCAGAAAATGTCCACCAATCACAAAGAATGGCCTGACCTACTGCCTCTAACCCTGTTAGTATACAGGACATCAATGCACAACTCTACTGAGGCTACCCCCTATTCATTGGTCTATGGCATGGACGCAGTCTTTCCCACAGAAGTAGAGATGGAGTCCTTGCGAGTGTTAATAGACGCTCAGATGGACGAAGATCAGTGGTTGCAAGACCGGTATCACCAACTGTCCCTGATAGATGAAAAGAGGGCTACAACCATTTTTCACAGACATTTATATCAGCAAAGGATTGCTCGATCCTACAACAAGAAAGTCTGAATACGGTAATTCAAAGAAAATGACTTGGTGCTGAAGAAAGTTTTGGCCAATCAAGATGAAGCTAAATGAAAGTTCGCCCCTAATTGGGAAGGCCCTTTCATTGTCAAGGAAGTGTTGACAGGAGGAGCCATCAAACTAAAAGAACTGGATGGGAGTGAATTTCCCCAACTCATCAACTCAGACACCATAAAAAGGTACTATGTCTGAAACACATGCATACCCGCATCTGGGTCCTACAAATTAACTCAAGTTCGATTTTCACTAGAAGCCGGAACTACAAATGACCTGATCTCCCTCCACCCAGGAGTACGTAGGCAGCCATTTCTGGTGCGATCAAACCAAACAACAAATTCAAAAACCCATCAAACCAAATTCCAAACCCAAGAAAATACTTTTCAAACCTCTCTCACACAAAAAAAAAGTGAACTACGAATGATCAGATCTCCCTACACCCGTGTACGTAAAAAGCCATTTACGGTGCGATTTGACCTTCAAGAAAAAACAAAAACCAATAAAAACCAGTTCTAAGACACCGAAACCATATAAAAGCTAACCTACCCTGGTCAACAGGCCCATCTGAGGTTCTCTCTAACATCTCAACTGTCAGTCCATCAAGAAGAAGCTACATCAACAACAGCGAGTCATGAAAGAAGTGGTAATCACTCAGCAATGACAATACATATCCAAACAGGGAAGTGAATCAAAAATATATTTCTCTGGTTTATAATATAGTTTGGTATATACATAGTGTCCTTTACGTGATAAAAATGGCTGATTTAGTATGTGCAAGAAAAATAAAGCTAGTCTATGGACCCAAGGATAAGCGGGCCAGCAATGCCACCATGGCATCTCTCTTTGAAGATGGAGGAGCACCTGCAAGTGCAATACCCTCAGCCTCTATACGGCTCAAAATATCCACAGTCATTTACAGTGTGGCACTGTAGTCATCAATATAGGCCTTCATCACAGTAACTAGACCATGAGTATAAGACCGAAGAGCAGTACTATCGGCAATGTGGAAATCCCGGGAAGCTATAGCCTCGTCCCTCTCCACAAAAGCTGCATCCCTAGCAATTAAAGTCTCCTCGATCTCCATAAAAGCGGCGTCTATGGCAGAGCAGATCTCCTCTCGCTCAATCAATCCTGCATCCTGAGCGGCTCGAGATGCTTCTCTCTCTTCCAAAGCTAAATCTCTGCCAGATAAGGCGGTCAACATCAAAGCCCTAGCCTGATCCCTCTCAAAGGTTATCCTAGCTAGTGAGTCCGCCAAAGCCAGATCTGTCCCTGTAAGAATGATTAGCGGATCACTAACTAGCGCTGCTGTCAAACCCATGAACAACTCATCCTTAGTAGGAGAATTAGGATCCTCCACAGGCTCCTCCTCCTCTGAATCTACAATAGGACCTGACCGGATGAATGCAACTGATGCGATATCTGCCTCCAACCAATGCTGAGTACTCCCGATAATGATCTGGATGGCTACTACAGAAATTAGGCCTCTCCCTATGAGTCCAACACTCATACACCCTAATCAAATTAGCAGATGACATAGACGAAGCTGACATCCTCTGATCAGCAGCCCCCTCAAACAGATGCAGGCTCTGAAACTAATTGAACTGGCCCATAGCAGCCAGAGGATGATAAGTAGTCACTCCCTTCAATCCCGCTAGGGGCAGATAGTCCATGCCAAATGCATGGGTAATAAAGCTATATGGGGAAACTAGTCCTGCGCAGGGCAGAATCAAAAATGGATGCGCAATGTCAGACAGAAATGCTGACCATATCTCTGAATTGGTACACTTCGCTGGCTGAAAGGAGTATGACATAGATATATCATGGGAAAAACAATATCCCTGATGCCTAAAAAATCCAATCGATCGAATATGGGAGATGAGCCATATAAACAACAAGACCGAACTGCCTCTAAAGAACCCCTCCTGGTGGGTAATGCAGTGAGTGACTGACCTCAGCATCTCAGCCAATATCATCGGTATGATGGTGCTACCCTGCCTAAGGGCCTAGACCACAACTATCAACCCCACATCCAGGTGGTCCAAGCTCAACGGCACATAAACATAGGATACAATGCACATCATCAAAATGTCTATCCTGGCAGAATGCCACGCCTCTGCCGACATAATTAAATCCCCGGCATGTCGATCGTAACAATCGAGCTCACCGAAGAGATAGATCAAAAAGTCAATAGAGATCACGTGTCTAGAGATAATCTCCTCCATCACTACGCTCTGACGGAGACCCGACATTCGCATAAATGGTCTCCTCATGTCATTAATCGCCGTGTGAGCGCATGGCAACTCCAAATCCAAGAAAGTGAATCGGTGGTACTCCTCAAGCGTAGGAGTCAACTGGTGGAGCCCGAAGTGAAAAACCTGTCTATCAGGTATCCATTATGATAAAATGCCATCCATAAATCCATATGGCACCTAAAAATTTGTGAGGGCCAACGAATGCCCCAGCATCTGATCAACTGTCCCTCTGGCTGGGAAGGGCAGGCTCTCGTACCGCAATCTCAATGACAATGCCACCTCAGACGGTGGTAAATGCTCGATACGGCTAACGGTAGATGATGCCATTTGTATCACCGTATCACAAGACCAATCCAGGGGTCAAATCTGAACTCATCTGTCGAAATGTATACACATAACATAATACATGCATAATGATAATGATAAATATGATGCAATAGATAGGAAATATCATGTATATCTACAACTAATCTATCTACTACAAGCATCATCCCTGTCTGATAATACAAAGCAAAATGAAGAGTACATAAAAATGGGGCACCACCACCCAGCTACTAACAGTGGTCTCTCAAAATGGGGTACAGCCGCCCAAAAGCTAAAACAGTGGCCGACCAAAAGATATAGCTACAATAGCTTTCCAAAAAGATCCAAAATATCTACACTCGGGTGGTTAACCTGCCTCATGTCCTCCGTGGACACTAAACCGCTGTCATCAGGCATATTTAGGAGGTACAAGGGAGGATCTGACCCTACAAAACTGCTAGAATATGGACCCAAAGATGGGTCCGCTCCTGAGCTGGAATGGTTAAAAGAAGATGCCGTTGACGGATCTCGAGCAAGATGCCTGATAAAAAAGTGAGCTCTCTCCAACTCCCAGGTCAGCTCTGTTATCTGATCCAAATGGGTAGGATCCCTGAGGCAAGATATCCAGTTTGTCATCATCACAGACCCACGCACAATATCTACCATAAACTGGGTAGCCCGAGTCTGAGCTCCAATCGTGCGAGGACTCCACCAACTGCTAAATGCCTCCTGGCTATAAGGGCCCTCTGATAAGGTAAAGCCATCTACGCCCTCCATAGGGATAGCTGTCAGTGGCAGGATCAATGGTCAATGATGCCAAGCAGGAGGAATAATGGGAATACGAATCTGCCCCGTAATGCTCCTGATAGCCCGCTCTCCTAAATAGAGCTCCCAGCCTCCCTCCGTCAACAACAGGACTCTGTGGGTCGACAATGCAAACTCCCGACTAGTTGGGAAGCCTCCCTCAAATCCAACAGCCAAAAACTCAGAGGTGTATGGAATCCATATGATCGCTTCGGCTGTCAAAAGCTCAAGATGTAGGCGTGAATGGGTGAAGCCCTCAACAATAGGGACCTCCATTAGAGTGGAGTGCTGCCAACGCCGTCCCCGACGATAGGTCTCCAGACCTAAAGCAATGGCGGGCCGTAGGCAAGGAAGCCTCTCATATGCCCAGAACTGGACATGTAAATATCAAAAGTCCTCAGTGACCAAGACTGATAAATATAAATGCAGAAATTAAAAAGGTACATATAGATGTACTCACCAGCAGAAACGGGTAGAACCCTAACCAAGCCTCCGTCAAACCCTCCGAAAGCATGTGCATGCCCCGGAGAAAATAGGTAAAGGTGTAGGAACCCCAATCAAAACCACTGAGGCGCTCTACATTTTGAGTAGCACTGACCAGGGCGAAGGACATAGTCGAGGAGTAGTCCGCCAAAAAATAACCCCTGATGATCAACAAAAAATAATCACCTCAAGATGCGATCCCTGAACCCTCTAATCATCAGGCAGAGGCTCAAGCAAAGCCTCACGCTGGGCATCTATACTCAAAGGACCAGATCGGACCGTCCGACCTTTGATCGACATCGCATGAACTCCCAGCAGGGACCGAACGGCACTAGGTGTGTTGTCAGCCATAACAGGCACTGGCTCACCCTCCAACTCAATGCCGGTGATGAACCTCCAGTCCATAGGGGTCATCATCACCTCACAGTCCAATATGAAGAGACTGAGTCTGGTGGAACCAGCGCTCAGACAAAGTCCTCATATACCCCTAGGCGCAACGACGGGGAAGAATAGAGAAGAAGGCCTGAAATCCCCAACCATCAACTATATCCCTGTAGTCCTGCTGCAAAGTATGGTACAGGGAGTTCACATTGAACGAGTTTCCTCGAGGCTGTGTTAAGCCAGGAACCTGCATAAAAAACCAATCTATGTCAAAAACCTGTGCCCCGAGAATGGCAAAAGGAAGAAAGAGAATCCAGAAAGAAGAAAACTTCAAGTCACTTCGTTGGCATGGAGAAATCTCGATGGATGATGACTCAAGTCTCTCAACAACTCCTGGGTCGGCACAACAATGCCCGAAACTTTAGCTCGTGGTGCCTGAGCAGGGGTAGGAGTCAGCAAAAAGAGCCTACTCGTCATCAATATCAATCGGCGGCTCGTCCTGGGCTGGACGAATCACTGACTCTGCCAATCTGCAAGGCGGTCGAGTGGGACGTAACTGAGGAACATCAGAAGCTCACCTATGTCTAACGCCTAAAACTACCCTGCTAGCACTGCTGGGTATATCTCAGTCCATCACATGGACAAAGTCTCCAAATCACCTTAGAAATGGTGTGGTGAGCATAAAATATGTTGCTTATTATTTTAAATCAGTACTCTATGCATTTTTAAGTCTCAAAACAGGCATGGGTCAGTCAAAAATCCCCAAGTAGAGTCAAAACTGCATGTTTTTAAAGGCTCGGGTTTTTGAAATTTTTTTGTCAGAGTCTCCTTTGTAAAATGGACTGTCCGCATGCACACAGGCATGTCCAGGTGGCTATTCAGTAGCACACCTTCCCAAAAATATGAACAGTTCAAATTTATGAAATAACATCAAAAGTAAACTTCACATGGTATCCAAATTACCATGGACATTTTGAGTTGAAAATCCAAGCTCACTAGGCCTCAAAAAGGATGAGTAAACTGATCAAAAAGAGCAATATATGACTGTCTCAGAATCTAAATTTTCTTACGTCAAAATGTGCATTACAGTAAGATATGCATACATATGAAGTCAGGAAATTTTTAGCAGGTCATATAAGCATATATTTTTTATACATTGCATCTAAAAGCCCCCTACGTGGTTCACAAGCTTTAAACTGTCAAAACTTACGAAAAAAGCATGTAAAACGTTACCTGCGATGTATTGAACACGTAGAAACTGACAGAATTAGAAAAAGGTTGCCCGAACTCCGTAGATCTGAAAAAGATCGGATTCCGTTTGAAACTCAAAATGAAACTTATTCAAATGAACTCCCGCTGCCCAATATAAAGTCACTGGTGGAAGCAGGCACACCCACGACAGCTGCACCTCTACCTGCGGCTCCCCAGGGTGGGTCCCACTCCCCCGGGCTAGGTTCGATTCTAGTTGAAACGGAGTTTATATGAGCTGCCGAGTCAAATCTGAAGAAAAATCGCTACGCGATTGAGCGGTTTGTTCTGAAATCCTGCGTTTAAGCAGCGTAATCCTGATAGAAAGGGGAACATTCTGAAAACCCTTGGTATTCATCCCGAAGCAATGTCCGGGGATTAATGATGAAGAATACTGAAAAACTACTGAAAAACTAAATAAAAAAGAATAGGGTACTGACCGATGACAGTTCAGCCGTTGGCACAACCCCAACAAAGAGTTGGGTAAAGAGCGAGACAGTTCAGCCGTTGGCACAACCCCAGCGAAGTGTCGGGTACTGACCGATGACAGTTCAGCGGTTGGCACAACCCCAGCAAAGAATCAGGTACTGACCGATGACAGTTCAGCCGTTGGCTCAACCCCAGCGAAGCGTCGGGTACTAACCGATGACAGTTCAGCCGTTGGCTCAACCGCAGCGAAGCGTCGGGTACTGACCGATGACATTTCAGCCGTTGGCTCAACTCCAGCGAAGCGTCGGGTACTGACCGATGATAGTTCAGCTGTTGGCACAACCCCAGCGAAGCATCGGGTACTAACCAATGACAGTTCAACCATTAACACAACCCCAACGAAGAGTCGGGTACTGACCGATGATAGTTCAGCTGGTGGCTTAACCCCAACAAAGCGTCGGGTACAGACCGAGATAATTCAGCCATTGGCTCAACCCCAACGAAGTATCAGAATGGATCTAGTGATGAAAGCAATATAATAATCCATCCCCTATGATGAATCTATTATACACATCCTCAGAATGAGCACCAAGAAAGATTGGTAATTCAAACCCTTGTTGCCAACTACCGTTAGGCATCGGGAGCACTCATTGGAATAACTCGGTGGCAACGATGTCATCCCCATCAGAGTGACCTAGGCTATCATGGATGACATCATCCCCAGTAGAAAGCGATAAAAATAGTTCGCGTTAGCGTATTAGTGACCTCACCAGTAAAACGAGAAGAGAACAGTCTGCAATGGCAGCCGAAATATGATAATTTGTCAGTGGATGTCCTACCAGCAGCCGACTGATAATGCTGCGACAAGGGTTATCACGGGAGTCGTTATCCCCAGCAGAAACTAACGCAATCAATCAGTGATAACTCTACCCCCTCGAAGGTATCTAACATTCATGACATATCCTATCATGCATTGCCTCCCCTTTGCAGTTGAATTTCCTGTGTCAACTAATCTTTATCCTGTTCATTTCATTACATTGCATGAACATGATAAAGAGGGGCATCTGTAGACACTCGAAATTTCATGTCCCTGTTACTAACACTGTAGGGGGCAAGATTGTCTTATCAAATCAATCCCGGTCTCAATACCGGGCCATCAAATCAACCCCGGTCTCAATATCGCTCCTTCAACTCAACCCCGATCTCAATACCGAGCCGTCAACTCAACCCTGGTCTCAATACCGGGCCATCAACTCAACCCCGATCTCAATCCCGGGGTGTCAACTCAACCCCGGTCTTAATACCGGGGAGTCAACTCAACTTTGGCCTCAATACCGGGCCGTCAAATCAACCTTGGTCTCAATACAGGGCCCTCAAATCAACCCCGCTCTTAATACCGGGACATCAAATCAACCCCGATCTCAATACCGAGCCGTCAACTCAACCCCGGTCTCAATATTGGACCGTCAACTTAACCCCAGTCTCAATATTGGGCCATCAAATTAACCCTAGTCTCAATATCGGGCCGTCAACTCAACCCCGGTCTCAAAATCAGGCCATCAAATCAACCCCGGTCTCAATACTGGGCCATTAACTCAACCCCGGTCTCAACCCGGGAGGTACAGGTCAGCCTCGGTCTCAACCTGGGAAGTACAGCTCAGCCCCAGTCTCAACCCGGGAGGTACAGGTCAGCCCCGATCTCAACCCGGGAGGTACAGGTCAGCCCCGATCTCAACCCAGGAGGTACAGGTCAGCCCTGGTCTCAACCCGAGAGTTACAGGTCAGCCCCGGTCTTAACCCTGGAGGTACAGGTCAGCCCCGGTCTTAACCCGGGAGGTACAGATCAACCCCGGTCTCAACCCGGGAAGTACAGGTCAATCCCGATCTCAACCCGAGAGGTACAGGTCAGCCCTAGTTTTAGCCTGGGAAATACAGGTCAGTCCCGGTCTTAACCCGGGATGTACAGGTCAGCCCCGGTCTCATCCCGGGAGGTACAAGTCATCACCAACCTCAACCCGAGAAGTACAGATCAGCCCCGATCTCAACCCGGGAGGAATAGTTTAGCCCCGATCTCAACCTGAGAGGTATAGGTCAGCCCCGGTCTTAACTTGGGAAGTATAGGTCAGCCCCGGTCTCAACTTGGGAGGTACTGATTAGCCCCGGTCTCACCCCAGGAAGTACAGGTCTGCCCCGGTCTTAACCTGGGAGGCACAGGTCAGCCCCGGTCTCAACCCGGGAGGTACAAGTCAGCCCCGATCTCAACCTGAGAAGTACAGATCAGCCCCGATCTCAATCCGGGAGATACAGGTCAGCCCTAGTCTCAACCCGGGAGGTACAAGTCAGCCCCGGTCTCAACCCAGGATGTACAAATCAGCCCCGGTCTCAACCCGGGAAGTACAGGTTAGCCCTAGTCTCAACCCGGCATGTACAAGTCAACCCCGGTCTCAACCCGAGAAGTACAGGTCAGCTCCCGATCTCAACCCAGGATGTACAGGTCTGCCCCGATCTCAACCCGAGAGGTACAGGTCAGCCCCGATCTCAATTCGAGAAGTACAGGTCATCCCCGGTCTCAACCTGAGAGGTATAGATCAGCACAGGTCTCAACCCGAGAAGTACAAGTTAACCCCGATCTCAACCCGGGAGGTATAGGTCAGTCCCGATCTCAACCCAAGAGGTACAGGTTAACCCCGGTCTCAACCCGGGAGCTACAAGTCAGCCCAGTCTCAACTTGGGATGTACAGGTCAACCCCAGTCTAAACCCGGGAGGAACAGGTCAGCCTCGGTCTCAACCTAGAAGGCATAGGTCAGCCACGGTCTCAACCCAAGAAGTACAAGTCAACTCCAGAAGCAATCCTAAAGCATCACAACCCCTCTAGAGGAAACCCTGGAGCGACCAAGTCAACCTCAGAGATAACATTGAGAACAAACAGACTCGAATGGGATCCAAGTCTTGGAAACAGCCTAGGAAGTCAACCGAAGGCCATGCCAACACGGTAAACAACCCCGGGTGGGGAAAAATGGTCATTTTATCGACTTGAAGCTGATTTGGTTAAACTCAAGCCAAATCGATGCCACCAAGGTCAGAACAAACACTAACAATGATCACGAGTGGAAACAACGCAAGACAGCTCAACGAATAAACTGTGCAGAATCTAAGACCTGGTTATGAACCCGTCTTCCTGAACCCAGAAAATGGTTTATCCCATGTCGTTGTGACACTCTCAGTGAGGGCTTTCCGAAAATTTATAGCACGCCTCAAACGGACGCTCCGATCAAAAGTTAGAAAGTTTCAAATCAGACCTCGCGTTGCTCAGAGTGCACGTACTTTGAGACGCCAGGACCCGCCACATGGGCCCTGCCACATGGAGCCGCACATCTACCTGCGATAGCAGCAGGTAGAGTGGAGGCTCCCTGGCCTATATATAGAGGTGCACCCCCCCTCTCATTTAAAGAATTCAACGCGTCGAACGTTTGCCTGTTTGGTTTTCTGTCTATTTCTTGTCTTCCAAACCTAAATTTTTTCACTCTAACATGTAGATATACCAACATACTACCACATACAAGAAAATAAACCGGTAGATTCTGACGTTTAAAGCCTACGAATTGACATAAAGCCCGTGTAGCAGTACATTGTGAGTATTTTTACGATCAACAAGTCAATACTACTACATTGCACTTTTATACACTTGCATATCAAGTTTTGTTTTCTAAATATGCCCGGAACTCATTTCCATTGCCGTTTTTGTCAACTTTTGATACATTTTTGTACATAAACTCATTTTCTGGCATGTCTACAACTTGGATTGACGATCCATCGCTTCCGACAGCTTTTATATACTTGCATCTTCGTTACTAGCAATTTCGCCGGACTGGGTTATCTTCCCAATCCGGGTTTGGCTTTTTTTGTATATATTTAACTGTATATATGCTAACTTTTCAATTCTGTCAAGCCCGGATGTCAAATCCGCGGTAGTTTACTGCTTTTATATATAAATATGCATATATAAGCAGCCTTCACCACACTGGGTTATCTTTCCAGTCTTGGTTGACTACTTTTTCTGTCTATATATATATATATATCAGTTCGGTCTGGATCATTTTATGGCCTTTTTGCTGCTTTTATATATAAATATGCATATATAAGCAGCCTTCACCACACTGGGTTATCTTCCCAGTCTTGGTTGACTACTTTTCTGTACATTTACATTCCAATTCGGCCTGGATTATTCTATGGTCTTTTTACTATTTTTGGCATCATTCATCATCACTAGGTTATCTTCCTAGTCTTGGTTGACTATATTTTTGTATATATTTCAGTCCGGTCATAGGCGTGAAAACTCATCGCCCTTTTTATTGTTTTATATATATATTTCAGTTCTGTCCAGCCTAGATCATTTTTTGGCTTTTATACAGCTTTTATAAATATATATATATATATATATATATATATATATTTCACTTCCAGTCTGGGCACCGGTGTGAAAACCCATCGCCCTTTACAACTTTTGTATATATATTTGCTTTACTCGCTTTTATTAAATTGTTGATTTAAATATTCATTTTATATGAACCGGCACTGACTTATCGGCGGGCGAACTAGATTTATTTAAATCTCGCCAATTCTAGTTTTCAAATGGTTCAAAATAGGTACAGACGGAACCGGGAAGCTAGCATGGCTGAGATTTATTTAAATCTAGCATTTTTCTAGTTTCAGTTGTAAAAGCTACCTGCGGCCCTTAGATCGCTATCTAGTGGTAACGAGACTCTTTGGATTAGTGCTAGCCAAGATTTACTGATGGATCCTTGGCCATTATAACGTTTGGATATATTTCTGTACAAAATTTGTAAGACCCCAACTTTTATGAATAAAGATTTAATTTTTTTTATATATTATTTTGAAATAGTAGGGTGTTGATTTGATAAATGTGGTAAGTTATTGGTAGAATGTGCAAATTTTATAAAGTAAGCAAGTGGTTATAAAATATTCATTGTGTCGGGAAATATTCGTTTGGTCGGGAAAAAAATTTTTGTCGAAGAATATTCGTACGACGGCGCAGTCATTGGGGGACCCCACAACGGAATAACTATCGGATATAGAAAGCGACAGAAATAACCTTTTTATAAAATAACGGTAAAACAGTTACTGTTAAACTGTTGAAATACCCGGTGATAAAAATACAATAATACGCGTTGTTGCACAATAGTACACGATATTGCACAGTATTTTGAATTATTGGTTCTTACGTAAGAAGGCACTCATTCAATAATTATTACAGTAATTACTGTTTAATATTTTATATTATTGATTCAATAATTGTTACATGGATAATCGCATTGATATTTTATATTATTGATTCAATAATTGTCACTGCACAATATTTCATATTATCAAATCAATAATTCATATTATTTGAATAATATTATTAGATAGCATTATTGGCAATGTCTAGGAAATTCTGTCTAGAAAAAAGGTTTGGTCACCTAATTGCGCGCCAATAAGGAGAAATCCTTATCGAAAAGCCCACTCTTTCTTAAGAACGACCTGGTTGTCAATATTGTAATTCTTTGATATAATTAATGAATAATAATTGATTGTTGATAAATTTGATAAATAGGTATTTATTCAATTTTGATATAAATGGTGGAATTTTTAACGAGAGACATTTGTTGGAAGTTGACATTTTAACTTCTCCGATAAAATATTTATTCAAATATATTATTATAATATTACATTATAATAGTATAATGTGATAATATTATAGTATATCTTTATAATTTGAATGGTAACATTATTATAACAAATTCATGGTATAAAATAAAATGAGGTGGAAAAGAAAAAAATGGAATTGGAATTATTTTAATAATTATAAATGTTTTAATATATATATATATATATATATATATATATTATATAAACATGTGTTGGTGGGATTTTTCGAAGATGTTGATTATTCAAATGTGGAGTGCTGTTTGATTTCATAGTTGGTGTGCTGAGAAAGCCACCGGGGTTGAATTTGTCAATCCTGGTGTGCTAAGCATTTCCTATAAATAAAGTACTTAGTTAAAAATAAAAATCAAACCAGAATCAGAAAATTTTCTCTCTATAATATCGAGTGTATTTCTTGTGAGTATAAGGATAGTTTGAGTGTGGATTAAGGTGCAAGATTTTTCGCAACATAATATTCGATATTCCAGTCAGATCTAGTATTTTACTAAGATAAACGATATTATTTTTCTCGTAAATGATGTTATTTCCTTTCAATAGTCATAAAGAATATTATTTTCTTTCATATTCCATATTATGAAAGTGAGAATATTTCATTTATATTTCTAAATTTAAACTTACTACGGTAAGTATTGTTTCTATAATTCCTGAAATGATCAGAAATTCTTTGAGTTTTGCACTTCATCTAATATCATTTCACTGGAATATTGGTCTGAACTTTTTATGAAATTTTATCTTATCATGACGAGTTACTATTCACGAGAAAAAAAATCTGTCCAAATTATCTTTTGATTGTATCCATGTTTTGATCTTCATTTTGAACTCTGGGTAAATCCTCTAATATTTATCCTTTATTTCACTGGATTCGTTCTTTATATTATTTTTCATCATCCTCAGTCTTAAATTGGGGTGAAAGTTATCTTTGGCCCGTAGTACAAAGATGAACTGTTGATTGATGAATATCTTTGGCCCGTAGTGTAAAGATGAACTGTTGATTGATGAATATCTTTGGCCCGTAGTGCAAAGATGAACTGTTGATTTATGAATATCTTTGGTCTGTAGTGCAAAGATGGACATGTGTTTGACATGATCATGACCACTGGTGATATAAACAAGTATCCTTGGCCCGTAGTGCATGAATAATTCGTTGATTAAAAATATTATTGATTGGTGTTACAGGGATAAAATATTGA
The DNA here is from genome assembly GCA_020205555.1 of Panax stipuleanatus. Taxonomy (NCBI): domain Eukaryota; kingdom Viridiplantae; phylum Streptophyta; class Magnoliopsida; order Apiales; family Araliaceae; genus Panax; species Panax stipuleanatus. The sequence continues at coordinate 147,476,982 of CM035124.1, forward strand.
TGATGGACTTTTATATCAAATAAGATAATAGACATCATTCTCTACTTAACTCTTCTAATGAATTGTTATTTCCGCTGCAGTTGTTGGTCTAAAACTGGTTGTTCATCATATTTTATTTGATTTATAGAAGGCTAACGATAATTTATTCTTCATTATCTTAGTCATAATATTCTTTACTGGGCTAGTTGGGATCACCCTTTTCTTTCATTGTTCTCTTTAGGAAATGAGAATATAGCTGGGACTTGTCGGGGAATGGAGTGATGGTCCGAGATAGAGCTCTTGAAGTACTCAGTATTTTATAAAATAGTGTGTTAATAATTGTAATTAATGAGACCTGAATTTGAGCGTTTATATTTTCTATATAATATTTGTATTGACGCTCACAATTGTGTGGTCGTATTTTGCACGACCGTATAATAGTTGGAATTTGAAGATGTGTATTTGGAGTCTGTACCATGTATTTGGCGACTCAAAATAGGTTGTGTATTGAACCTATTTTGGGGGTGTCACAGTTGGTATCATAGCTTAGGGATATGATCTCTGGCGGAGATCTGGGATTAGAACTAGGAGGAGAGAGACGAGTAAAACCTTTGCTAGTGTGTCCTACCTAAGCTTGTTTGTTGATTAATTGGTCGGTCGGAATATAGGAATAATATGTGACATGCTAATTTCTTTAAATTAACCCTTGTTTTGTGGCAGTATTTAAGAATGCCAGCTGAAAATCTAAGCAATGGAGCATTTGAGACCATTGAGGGACCGCTAATCACCAATCAGGATAATATGCAACAGGAAGGCAATAATTCTCCTGTAAACAACACCACCAATCAAACGATGAACGATGGGATGTTTAGAAGTTTTTTGCAGTTCATGTAAAACCAGACAAGGGAGACTCGTGTTCAAAATACAGGTGGAAATAATGGTAACTCGCGGCTTGTCAGTGCCAAGCAATTCAAAGAGTTGGGACCACCAGAGTTCTTGGGAAAGCCAGATCCAATCAGGGCAAAAACTTGGGTTAAGCAAATCACCAAGATATTTGATGTCCTGGGATGCACGGAGGAGAAAAAGGTTCCATTCGCCACCTTTATGTTCCGTTGAGAGGCAGATTACTGATGGGAATTTGTGAAGCGTACTCAGCCTTCCGCACTCAAGATGTCTTGGGAAGGGTTCCAAAAATTGTTCAATGACAAGTACTTTCCAGAAAGTATTCGTCATATGAAGGAGGTAGAGTTTATCAAACTAGAACAGGACAATATGACTGTGTCCCAATACGAGACTAAGTTTGCAGAGTTATCCCGGTTTGCATCTCATCTGGTGGATAATGAGGAACGTATGACACGGATGTTTCTGAGAGGTTTGAAACAAAAAATTTGATAGTACCTCATTTCTCACAAAATTTGTTTGTATTCAGATGTGGTGAACATGGCCCAATTATTAGAACGAGATAATGATTATGTTCAACCAAGGGACAACAACCAAGGTCATACCGGTGGCAACAGTCATCGGAATAATGAAAATCAACGTGGAGGAAGTAATCAGGCCAAAAGTGGTAACCACTCCGGTGGTAATCATGGCCATAATAATAGAAGAACTGAGTCGGGGGGAGATTTTAAAAAGAGAAGGTACAATAATGACAACGTGAAGACGTCAGCACCACCATCAACAATAATTTCTAGGGAAGGAGAACGACCACCGGTCGTATGTTATAAATGCTGACAAAAGGGACACATCAGTCCAAACTGCACATAGCAATCTAAGGTGTGCTATAACTATGGAAAGGAAGGTCACATAGCTCGAGTGTGTCCTGTAGCGAAACCAAGTCTAGCGGGGATGGTGACTCCAAAGGCTGTCCCGGACAAGTCAAAGTCGGTGGTTCTTGGAAAGGCTTTTGTCGTGACTACCCAAAAAGCGAGGAACCCGAACGAGGTTATCACGGGTAAGCTAATCATAAACTCTTGCGAGGTTTATACCTTATTAGATACCAATTCTACCCAATCTTTTATTTCACCTGCTTACGCTCAACGTTTGAACTTGACCCTTGAAAAAATTAGACTTTTTGACCTATCTGTTGAAACTCCGTTAGGAGAAACCTTCGTTACATCCATAGTTTACAAATCTTTTTTGATTCAAATTGGCACCCTCACATTACCTGTTGATCTTATCTCTTTGAAAATACTTGCATTTGATGTGATTTTAGGAATCGACTGGTTAACCACTTATCATGCCAAAATTGATTATTTTCGTAAGGTTATTAGTTTTCATATTCCTAACCAACCTGTTGTACGAATTCAAACAACCAACCCACTAAAATTAATGAATGTCATTTCAAGTCATAAAGCTATTCGTTTATTGAAAAACGGATGTCAAGCTTTCTTAGCCCATGTCACCGATTTAAACAAGAATACGTCAGATTTGAATGATATTTCTATTGTTAATAAATTCTTTGATGTATTTACCAAAGAACTTCCTGGTCTAGCCCCAGAACGTGAAGTTGAATTCTTTATTGACCTTGAACCCGGTACAAAACCCATTTCTAAAACTCCATATCGAATGACTCCTATTTAACTTCAGGAGTTAAATGTCAAACTACAGGAGTTGTTAGACATTGGTTTTATTCGTCCTAGTACATCTCCTTGGGGTGCTCCTGTTTTATTCGTAAAGAAGAAAGACGGGAGTATGCGACTTTGTATTGACTATCGGGAATTGAACCATGTCACCATCAAGAATAGGTATCCGTTACCTTGCATTAATGACATGTTCGACCAGTTGCAAGGTGCGCAATTCTTCTCAAAGATCGATCTTCGTTCTGAATATCATCAGTTAAAGATTAAAACTGATGACATTCCAAAGACTGCCTTCAGAACTTGATACGGGCATTATGAATTCTTAGTCATGTCTTTTGGATTGACTAATGCTCCTGCTGCTTTCATGGATATGATGAACCAGATATTCAAGGAATATTTGGATCATTTTATGGTTGTCTTTATTGATGACATTCTCATTTACTCCAAAAGCTGTGAAGATCATGAGCAACATTTGGAGCTGATACTCCAAAAGCTTCGTGAAAATAAGCTATATGCCAAGTTAAAGAAATACGAGTTCTGGCTTGAGTAAGTAACATTCTTTAGGCACGTGGTATCAAAACATAGAATATCAGTTGACCCGGCGAAGATTGAAGCAATACAAAGTTGGAAGCAATATAATTCGATAACCGAAGTACGTAGCTTTCTGGGCTTAGCTGGTTATTATCAGAGATTTGTCGAAGGATTTTTTTCGAATCGCTACTCCATTAACTCAGCTAACTCGGAAAGATACAAAATTCGGATGGAACGAGGAATGCGAGAAGAGCTTCCAAGAGCTCAAGAGGAGACTAATCTCGGCACCTGTTCTGACAATACCATCTGGTTCGGATGGATTTGTCATCTACAACGATGCTTCGGACAAAGGGTTAGGATGTGTTCTCATGCAACATGGGACAGTCATAGCCTATGCCTCACGATAACTCAAAGAATATGAGAGGAATTATCCTAGTCATGATCTAGAGTTGGCAGCAGTCATTTTTGCGTTAAAGATCTGGAGACACTACCTGTATGGGGAGAAAGTGGAGATCTATACGAATCATAAGAGCCTCAAATATTTCTTCACCCAAAAGGAACTCAACATGCGGCAATAACGTTGGCTTGAGCTGTTGAAAGATTACGACCATATCATCCAATACCATCCTAGAAAAGTAAAATTGGTAGCTGACGCGTTGAGTGGAAGATCATATGCGGAAACGAGTGCGATGATGTCAACACAAAGACCCATTTTAAATGACCTACAAAAAATGGAGATAGAGTTAAAACTCCAGGGATACACGTGAAGATGGCAAGTATACGCGTAGAACCAGCTTTAATTGATAAAGTTAAAGTTGCTCAAGCTACAGACCCTGGAGCTGATGAATATGAAGAAGAAGGTGCAAGAAGGTGCTATTCTAGAAGCAAGAATCGATAAAGAGGGAATACTTCGAGTCAACTCCAGATTTTGTGTTCCTAAGACTCTGATTTGAAGTATAAAATCATGATGGAGGCACACAACACACCGTTCGCAATCCATCCTGAAAGTACCAAAATGTATTGTGATCTTCAATATACATTTTGGTGGAGCAATATGAAAATAGAGATCGCAGAGTTTATCTCGAGGTGTTTAACGTGTCAACGTGTCAAGGCGGAGCATCAAGTGCCAAAGGGTCCTTTGCAACCACTTGAAATTCCAAAATTGAAGTGGGAACACATCAACATAGATTTCATTATCGGTCTTCCTAATGTTTCTCAAGGCATAGAAGCAATTTGGGTTATTGTCAATAGATTAACCAAGTCTGCTCATTTCTTGCCTGTACGAGAGACTTATTCACTTGAACGTCTTGCTCGTATGTACATAAATGAGATTGTAAGATTGCATGGCATGCCAATATCAATAGTTTCGGATCGAGACCCAAGATTCACTTCACGATTTTGGGTCAGTTTGCAGAAAGCTATGGGCACCGATTTACGATTCAGTTCTGCATATCATCTTTAAACGGACTGGGCAATCAAAAAGGACTATTCAAACTCTTGAAGATCTATTAAGACTTTGTGTTCTAGGCTTCAAAGGAAGTTGGGATAAGTACTTGCCATTGGTGGAATTCTCCTACAACAACAGTTATCATGCAAGTATAGGCATGGCTCCATTCAAGGCATTGTATGGACGAAAGTGTCGATCTTCAGTATGTTGGAACGAGGTGGGTGAAGCAACATTGTTCGGACCGGAGTTAGTACGTATGACTATGGAAAAGATTCAAATGATCCGACAACGTATACAAACAACACAAGATTGACAAAAGAGTTATGCTAATCTTCATCGAAGAGACATGAATTCAATGTCGAATACCATGTATTGTTACTTGTTGCTCCATGGAAAGGAGTTACGAGATTCGGAATTAGAGGAAAGCTCAACCCATGATTTATTGGCCCATTTGAAATCCTTGACCGAGTAGGAACTGTGGCCTATAGACTCGCTTTACAGCCTAGCATGTCTCGTGTTCACAATATTTTTCACATATCTATGCTACGTAAATCTGTGAAAGACCTAAACTATATTACTTAATTAGAACCAGACGAGATAGCCAAAGATTTAACGTATGAGGAGATACCTGTCAAGATCTTGGATAAGAAGGAACATATCCTATGCTCAAAGATTATACCTCAAGTTAAAATTTTGTGGAGGAACCATGATATCGAGGAAATGACCTAGGAGTTAGAATCGAAAATGAAAGCTAGGTATCCTCACCTTTTCGACATACTAAGTACGTACGTCAATTTCGAGGACGACATTTCATAAGAAGGGGAGGTTGTAAGACCCCAACTTTTATGAATAAAGATTTAATTTTTTATATATATTATTTTGAAATAGTAGGGTGTTGATTTGATAAATGTGGTAAGTTATGGGTAAACTGTGCAAATTTTACAAAGTAAGCAAGTGGTTATAAAATATTCATTGTGTCGAGAAATATTCGTTTAGTTAGGGAATATTCTTTTTGTGGGTGAATATTCGTACGACAGCGCAGTCATTGGTGGACCGCACAATGGAATAACTGTCAGATATAGAAAGCAACAGAAATAACATTTTTATAAAATAACAGTAAAACTATTATCGTTAAACTATTAAAATACCCGGTGATAAAAATACAGTAATACGCGTTGTTGCACAGTAGCACACGATATTGCATAGTATTTCGAATTATTGGTTCTTACATAAGAAGGCACTCATTCAATAATTGTTATAGTAATTATTGTTCAATATTTTATATTATTGATTCAATAATTGTTACATGGATAATTGCATTGATATTTTATATTATTGATTCAATAATTGTCACTGTACAGTATTTCATATTATCAAATCAATAATTCATATTATTTGAATAATATTATTAGATAGTATTATTGGCAATGTTTAGGAAGTTCTGTCTAGGAAAGGGGTTTGGTAACCTAATTACGCGCCAGTAAGGAGAAATCCTTATCGGAAAGCCCCCTCTTTCCTAGGAACGACCTGGTTGTCAATATGGTAATTCTGTGATATGATTTATGAATAATAATTAATTTTTGATAAATATAATAAGTAGGTATTTATTCAATTTTGATGTAAATGGAGGAATTTTTAACGAAAGATATTTGTTGGAAGTTGACATTTTATCTTCTCTGATAAAATATTTATTCAAATATATTATTATAATATTACATTATAATAGTATAATGTGATAATATATTAGTATAATTTTATAATTTGAATGGTAACATTATTATAATAAATTCAAGGTATAAAATAAAATGAGGTGGAAGAGAAAAAAATAGAATTAGAATTTTTTTAATAATTATAAATGTTGTAATATATATATATATATATATATATATATATATATATAAACATGTGTTGGTGGGATTTTTCAAAGATGCTAATTATTCAAATGTGGAGTGCTGCTTGATTTCATAGCTGGTGTGCTGAGAAAGCCACCGGGGTTGCATTTGTCAATCTTGGTGTGCTAAGCATTTCCTATAAATAGGGTGCTTAGTTAGAAATAAAAATCACACCAGAATCAGAAAATTTTCTCTCTACAATATCGAGCGTATTTCTTGTGAGTATAAGAATAATTTGAGTGTGGATTACGGTGCAAGATTTTTCGCAACATAATATCCGATATTCCAATCAGATCTAGTATTTTACTAAGGTAAAGGATATTATTTTTCTCGTAAATGATGTTATTTCCTTTCAATATTAATAAAGAATATTATTTTCTTTCATATTCTATATTATGAAAGTGATAATATTTCATTTCGTATTCCAAAATTTAAACTTTCTATGGTAAGTATTGCTTCTATAATTTTTGAAATGAATAGAAATTCTTTAAGTTTTGCGCTTCATCTAATATCATTTCATTGGAATATGGGTCTGAACTTTTTATGAAATTTTTATCTTTTCATGACGTGTTACTATTCACGAGAAAAAAAAATTAATTTTTTTTTTGTCCAAATTATCTTTGATTGTATCCATGTTTTGATTTTTATATTGAACTCTGGGTAAATCCTCTAATATTTATGCTGTATTTCACTGGATTCGTTGTTTATATTATTTTTCATCATCCTCAGTCTTAAATTGTGGTGAAAGTTATCTTTGGTCCAGAGTGCAATGATGAACTGTTGATTGTTGAATATGTTTGGCCCGTAGTGCAAAGATGAACTGTTGATTGATGAATATCTTTGGCCCGTAGTGCAAAGATGAGCTGTTGATTTATGAATATCTTTGGCATGTAGTGCAAAGATGGACATGTGTTTGACATGATCATGACCACTGGTGATATAAACAAATATCCTTGGCCCGTAGTGCATGGATAATTCGTTGATTAAAAATATTATTGATTGGTGTTACAGGGATAAAATATTGATGATGGACTTTTATATCACATAAGATAATAGATATCATTCTCTACTTAACTCTTCTAATGAATTATTTTTTTCGCTGCAGTTGTTGATCTAAAATTGGTTGTTCATCATATTTTATCTGATTTATAGAAGGCTAATGATAATTTATTCTTCATTATCTTAGTCATAATATTCTTTACTGGGCTAGTTGGGATCACCCTTTTCTTTCATTGTTCTCTTTAGGAAATGAGAATATAGCTGGGACTAGTCGGGGAATGGAGTGATGGTCCAAGATAGAGCTGTACAAGTCCTAACTATTTTATAAAATAGTGTGTTAATAATTGTAATTAATGAGACCTGAATTTGAGCGTTTATATTTCCTACATAATATTTGTATTGACACTCACAGTTGTGTGGTCATATTTTGCACGACCGTATAGTAGTTGGAATTTGAAGATGTGTATTTGGAGTCTGTACCATAAATTTGGCGACTTAGAATGGGTTGTGTATTGAACCTATTTTGGGAGCGTCACAAGATTAAGTTGTGCAGGTTTATTGGCCTCCCTATGTGAGCCTAGCAATCGTGGGATTCATGATTCAACTGATCAGAATCTGATTCCCACGATGGACAAACTCCACTTTACAAAGGTACCCTGCCGATTTTTCTATAAAAATGTACATACAAAATACCTTAAAACCGTTATCCAGATTTAAGGTCTCAACATAGTGAAAATATAGTTTGTCGTGTCAGGATCCCTCCTATGGCTATCATGCCCGTGAGGAGACCGACACTTGTATATATTTTGTGGTCGAGGATGCTTAGCAGCCCGACAATCACCATTCAAATGGAGCCAAAAGAATGAAAAAATAAAACTAAAATATCGATATGCTTCAATTCCTATGTTAGCGTAAGGGTTTGAAAACCTTCTTTCAAAACATCATTTCAATAATCTTATCGAAAAGAAAAGCTTTTCCAAAATCAAATCAAACACTTTTGCAAATCAAATCAAAGACTTTTTGCAAATTAAATCAAACCCTTCGTATATAGGTTCAACGATGCATAAACATACTTTCAAATCAAACATAGGCCCAATTTTCAATCAGCATTCACACAAACATTTCAGTTTTTAAGGGAAATATTGAAAAGATGCGGTACCATGTTTACACGGGAGTTGTGGGGTGCCTAACACCTTCTCCACACTTAACCAAGCCCCCAAACTCAAAACTTCAATTTCAAAGATCAAGTTTCGACAGTGTCCAGCAATTGGGCCTTTTTCAAACAAAACTCGGTTGAGTTGGTACAACCATTTCAAATCTACCAACTGGCGACTCTTTAAAACGTTCAAATCGTCGACATGATAAATGTTGGCCTTTTCCTAAAAAACCCTTCAAAACTTTTCTCGCAAATAAAAGAAGTAAGGATAGAGATAACTTAGGAAGAGAGAAAGATCCGGGTTGTGACCCGACCCGCGGATTTTTTTTTGACGTCGACATGCATCAATAAATAAAATATTTAATATATACATTGATATCGATTTAATGGACAATCTTTGTAAGTTTCGGAAACCAATTTCAACTCTAATTAGTTATCATGGAATCCAATTCCAACTCTAATTAGTTAGCATGAAATCCAATTCTAATTAAAATAAACATCTTTATTTTAATCTAATTCCAAATTTAATAAACTCCTTTATTAATCTGGAATTACAGAAAATCTTAAATTTTTAATTTTTAATTAAAATAAACCTTTTATCTTAAAAAAATCTGGTTGGGTGGCGCTGCCAATGAACTGGCATCTGGGGCTGCCGCGCCACGTCATCATCAACTAGGACACGGACCCAGCACTGCAGCGTTGCGAATGAACTAGCATCTGGTGCTGCAGCGCCACGCCACATTCAGGAACACGGAGCTGGCACTGCAGCGGTGCTGTAGGGCCTGTGACTGGCGCTGCAGTGCCGTTGGGCAGTGTCTGTTTTCCTGGTTCGCGAATTGAGCAGTTTTTCCCCAAAAACAAAATTTCTAGCTAACTATTATGGCCAATTAAATTGTTCAAAACACATATCAGTATATATCAAATCTAGACAATTAATAACTTGCATAAGGGTTTGGCTCTGATGCCACTTTAGGTTTGTACGAAATCATGGGCGCAATTAAGTTGCAAAATTAGCGGAAGCATGGTATATCAGAGTTTAAAAAAATTTTACAAACCAATTACCCGGATCATCCTTTATGCACAGTTATTAATTAAAACAAAATAGAAGGAGATTAGATCCATACCCTTTTAGAACTAAGCTTTCACATGTACGAGTTCAACTCCTTGTTCTTCGTGATATGCTTGATTATTCCGGGATTGATTCCTTCCTTTGATGAACGTTAGCCACCCAAGTGTTTAGCCTCTAGAGGTGATCCACCAAAGAAGAGGAATTGTTCAAGGAGGATGGTGGTTGACTAAATCCTAGTTTTATATTCTCTATAGAAAATGAGTATTCTCCAACAATTGGAATTGCATCAACTGATATTTAACATAAGACTCCTTTTATATAGATATTGGTTAGTCATTCTAATCCTATTAGAAATAGGGTTTCATTTAATTAATTAAACTCCTTTAATTAATTAGGCTTCTCAACACATTGGAATTAATTAATTAAACTCCTTTAATTAATTTGCCTCATAATCTTATTAGAAATAAATGAGAGTACTAATATAAAATTAATTCCTAAACTCTTTTAGAAATTAAAATAAAAATAATTGCAATAATATTAATAAGACTCCTCTTATTAATTTATATTTAATATTTCCAAAATATTAAATAATAAACATTAAGCTATTTAATTTATTCTATTAGCATAGATTAAATTAATTACACTTAACATATTATTACGATTATACCATTACGTTCTTAAATAATTATTTTTCCTTTTATGGTGTGACCCTTTAGGTTCTCCATATTAAACCGGTTATGAATAAATCAATTAGAATATTTCTAATCTTATTTAAATAAATAAATTAAAATAATAATCTATTTAAATAAATAATATTTATTCTAAAATTGGGATAAGCCTCACTAGCGATCAACGACTTTCTAGATAATATAGATTTCAACATTAATCATAAAAGAACCTTTGAGTTAATAGTTACAGTACAATTCAATCCTTCCACCATATAATGTCCCAATTAAATATAAAACATGAAATTAATGTCAAGTCTTATTTTATTTAATTATATGTATTTCGATCAGAAAATGTACAACTCCAAATAATGCAAATTAGAAACTCCTTTCTAATTTCATTCTGCCTTGGCCAAAGACTACTTGGTTGTCATGTAACGAATCACATAGGACATATCACTTCTTTTACTAGAAGTGTTAGATTCTTTATTGATCATTCATTATCTCCATATATAACTTATTCCACCTAAGCATGCCCTTTGATATACCCTAAGAGTTTTAAGGAATAAGTCAAAGTATAATTCATTACACACAAAATACTATGATGATCACAAGTCTGAGGATCACTTGTACTACTATCACATTAGAAATTCCTATTGAAAGACAAGTAAAACTCCATTAGGTATTCCTAAGCGAATCACGTTTCGTGTACTTATTCTCCAATAATCACCTATATACTTGCTTTAGTGTCTCCACACAAAAGATCAAGAGATCAATCATCCTCATCCAATGAGCAAGCAACATATCTACAAATCTATCCGAATTTAATAATCCCCTTTTTAGTAATCCAACGATTGGAAACTATTTTAGTTTTAAGCTTTCTAAGAATTTAGATCTCATCAGCATGATCAACATCATGATTTTAAAAGCATTGCTTAAAACTATGAGTTATTTACATATTATAAAAATAGCATTGTGACACCCTCGAATCCGGGTCCTCTGACCCTAGTCCGGTCGTCACGATCTAACATAAACATCCACCTCTAAACAACATACAATAACTAAATGCGGAATATAATAAACGTATGTCGTTCATTCAAAAGGTGTTACTAGTCCCAAGATTCGATAACCTTAAATACAAACATACCCTAGAATAGTCATTAGGGTTCATATTTCATAACAATAATTAATTAAACATAAAAATAAAGTTTGCTCCTTGCAAACTAATCCTACATCTTCCCTTTACCCTTGTACTTCCCTGAAGTCTCGGGCTTAACTGCAATATAAGTCATGATATAGCAAGAATGAGCAACAAGTTTGCTCAGCAAGTTTAAGTACAACAATAAAGGATATATCATGATGAATTCAACAATATGAATATCGAAAGCAAGAATAATGATTACTTTTAGAATAACTGATAGTCAAATAGACTTTTGAACTATAAAACTCCAACAGAATCAATAGCTGATTGACCCTTTGGTTACTGGCTACAGAATAAGTACTTGAGGGGATCAGCCTCGCGTACGCCATGTATATGCATAACATTCATCTCTGCTGTTTGTATCTTTATACTAGATACCTGGGGTACTCCCCTATATATACAAGGGGTGTTCTTTCAGTTTAAGAATCCTTGCCATCAATTGGTTTGGATAGTTTTTATAAAAATTTTATACAATTGTCTGACCGAACAAGGGTTCAGACTCTATCTGACGCAGTTCAAGAATTATAGAACTTTAAATAATGTACAAGTCCAAGACTGTACGAAATCAAGTGCACCAAGTGCGAATAACAATAATATCGATGTGGAACAATTGTAAAGTAATTAAACCACCTATTAGCATGCTTGAAAATAAAGTTCAAGCTTTAAATAATTAACTGTCAATACGATAATAACCTGCTCAATACAATATGAGAAGGATAGGAACTTGTACAAATAAGAATTAAAGAACTTGCACAACCAAATAGTGAAGTTCGGAGACTTGCCTGATTGTTCAGCTACAATTAAGTTCTAGCTTTAATTAAATCTCGCTGAAATAACCTAACATTAATAAGTCGATATTCCAATTAGCATGTGTAAACTAATACGAGTCTACACTTACAAGAATCTGCTTATCATATCAATCTATCCATAATTCACGTAAGTCAATCTAATCATGTCATAGATTTAATAACTTTAGATCATCTAGTTTCTATGTATCAATATAGACTTGAACACATAATACTTTAAGTTACTTATATTTAATCAACATACATGTTTTATGATTATAATTTTTGAAAACCTAGCATGCTCAACCTAATCCTAGTTTAAAGTCATATGCTCTCATGTCGGTAATTTGTATACTTTACATAATACAAGTTCATGCTTCATGTTATCACATAACAAGGTTAAACATAACATGCATGCTCATGCGCATACTATACATGTATACTTTAATCCACCTATTTCATGCCTTAGAAATTCATTTTCTATGAATACGTGCATATGTGAAATCTATACGTTAACTCAACGAGGTCCATGTTAATATGCTTATAGGCATAACGAACTCTAATGTACATGCTTGTATGATCGATACGTAATCCACATGGTGATCGATGATATAATCTTTCACGTTCTAAGCTTTTCGTTGAAAAAATCACACTAAGCCAGTAAGGTATCATAATACATGTTAAGTGCCTTGTGCTCATAACTCGTATGTCTTAGGACTCATATATAAACCATATATATGCTCTCAAATAGTCAGAATCTAAAAGATATTAACCTTAGCCAAGTTCACTTTGAAAGTTCTTAAGTTTCTTATTTCAAAATCGTTAGAATCTTGCTATCACATATGCTAGTGTGTGAACACACTTTAGACTCGCATTTCATGACAATATAAACCACACTATTGTGTTTACAAAATCAGAATGTTCACGTGATACGTCCATGACAAGGTTTACTTTTGAATTTCAAGTTTCCCTTTTTAAAACATATGGTCATGGCATATACGTTTAGCATCAACGAATACATACTTATATCATGTTATTGTACTAATATCTACATTTAAATCATGTTCACAAGCTTGTTTCAATGGTATATCACATGTTAGTATATCACAGCAGCTTAACAGAAGCAGAAAACAAAAACTGGCCACAGGAACCTGCGCAGCTGCGCAGGCACCAGGTATAAACCCGGCGCAGCTGCGCCGGTGTCCGGCCAATCTAAGAGCAGGTTGTGGCGCAGCTGCGCAGGCTGTCGGCCAGACCAGAAGCTAAACTGCTTTGGCAGTTCTGCAAACCCAACTTAGAAAATAATTACGAAATTTGTTTCTATCATGTCATATTGCTATTCTAACATATTAAGAAGTTTGTATAACACTTATCAACATATCCCAAATCAATTATCAACAATTACATGCTTAATTCCAATAATCAAAGATTAAGAATTGTACAGAAATTGAAATGGAGTTATACCTCTGTAAATGAAAACTAAACTTGCTGCTATCTCTCACTCTCTCAATAAAATTGTTCTACTTACCAATATCACAGTAATTGTAAATGAGAAGGAGGAAGCTCATTATATAGATAATTCAATAACCAGTTAATGCAATTCTCCTTCAAATCAATTCAAAGGATTGCAAGAATGTATAATGGATAAGAAGAAGTTGGTGAGAGTTGGTGATTCCACTCATGAATCCCACTCCCCATCTCATGATTATGGCTATGTTTGTTGAATTTGAGAGAGAAATGTAGAGTGTAGCTAGCTTTGTTTGTTCACGTGAGAAGAAGTTGGGCTCTTATTATGGGACAATGTAAACTCAGCACTTGCTAATACACTAAGTTGTATACTATATATATACAAATAGTATATACCTAAGTTATACAATTAAATGGGTGCTACAATGTTATTTCTTACTTACAAGGTATCAAGTAGTGTATATACATATAATCCATGTACATTTTCTATTAACACCAAATATAATATAATTGTGTATTGCTCATTATTTATTACCATAACTGTTATTATTATAATCCTAATAACTTAATGAAATCATTATCAATTAATAATGTTTATTGATATTACTATATGTTGATGAGGCATACATGAATGTTTACTTACACCCTTCAAGTCACATCAGAAATGCTATCATGCAATTCACATGAATGTAGTAAAGCTTACTATATAGTCTATATATATAATATTCACCACATTAATATGTCACATTGCATTATGTATAATATAGATAGCTACCATATAGTAAAGGTTTAGTATCCCATGCTTGTGTATAACAGTAAATCAAGTAAATATAATAATATTATATTATCAGTTCTCTTACTCATTAATTATTATTTATTCATAATAATAATTAAACAACACATTATCGATTAATTAATCATAATTAAAATTAATCATTAGGTTCAAATCTTGCCACTATATTCAAATAAATTGAATATTTAATTGTTAATAATCCTATCAATTTTCTGATATTAAAGTCTCAGGGCTAGTCCACTAATTTAAATAAACCATTAGTGACTTCCTTAATTATTTCACAAATTCACATAACCACATAAGGTTTAAATAAACTTACAAAACTAACTCGTTAAAATTAAATCACATATTTAATAAATAAGGATTTTAAAATTCATGGTCATTACAAGCATCATGTAGATAATTAAATGCCTTTTATAAATGAATACTTTTATTAATAAATAAATAAGATCATTGCAAAAGTATATGCTTTATCATCATACATGATTGACTTGTATGCATAGTACTTTCAAATCCTTTGTCCAACGATGTCTAGTATAAATATATGATTTATTTCAGTATATTCGCTGTGCAGGCTATTTATGTGATATCCTGTGAGCCTAGGAGCTACAGGATCTACGATTTAATCAATGAATCTAGATCCGATTCTCGTGATGGACCTTTTCGATTGTACAGCCAGCTTGCAAATTTTTATACTTGTAAATCCAGGGCCTTAAAACGTTTATACGGGTTTAAGGTTCCAAAATAGTGAAAAATGTGGTTCTGGTGCTCGGGTTCACTTCGATGGATTTTATGCCCAGAAGTAGCCCGACGTTTATATATATATATATATATATATATATATATTATTTTATCAAAGATGCTTCGCATCTCGAGAATAAAATCAAAATGAGCCGAATATGGAATAAAATGGAAGTATCAAAGGGCTTCAATTCTTATGCGAACAAAAGGGTTAGAAAACTTTTTTTCAAAACATCATTTTCATATTCTTGCTAAAAATGGAATTTTTAGTAAATCAAACCATTCGTATATAGGTCCAACGAAGCACAACAATACTTTCAAATAAAGCACTTCAGGCACAATTAACTGCATCACACACACACACACAATGCTTAGGGAATGAAAAGACCCGATAATCGTGTTTCACTGAACTCGGGGTGCCTAACACCTTCCCTTCGCTTAAGCAAGCCCACGAACTCTATGAATCTCGGTTTCCAAGACCAATTAAACGGAGTCACATATTGAGCCATATTGTAAAATCTTTCTAAAATCCGGTTGAGTTGGTACAATCATTTAACTCATACCAACTGGCGGCTCTGTCTAATTCTGCCCAGTAAATAAAATCAAATCTTTTCAAATCGTCGACATGTATGTCGTTGTTTTCCTAAAAAATCACTCTTTAAACAAGATAAATTAAAACACATACAGAACATAAAGGGTAAGAACCAAACTCTAGGAATTTAGGAATTTTCCCAGCGCGACACGTGGCAACTCTGCTGGGGACAGTCGAGAGCTTAAGCCGCATTTCAATCTTTTCAATTCCCTTTTTTATCTGCATGTGTGTGTGCTGTCTTTACATTGAATGGATGTGAATGAATGTTTTATTTACAACGCTTTATATTAGCGCTTCACACAATGTCATCATATTGCATGTGGTAAGGCGCGATGAATGTATGTTGTGTGATTCCTCCACCAAGATGCAAACCCATTGGTGGCTGATTACTGGACTCAGAGGAGAATAATCCCGCGAGGCTCAGGAAAGGCGGCACTCAGATTTGCTCCAATTGAAAGATTGGATTAACTTCTCATCTAGTAGATTGCGATGATCTAAGAACCTTCATACCGAAAAGCCCGTGAGAGTAAACCTAAGATAGGTCAGCCTCTGATAAACCAAACGCTAAGAGTAGGCTCTTCATACATTTCCCTTTCAATTTTGTGTCAAATATTAAATGTTGTAAATATTAAATATTAATTCATGTCAAATATTTAAATGTTGTAAATATTAATTCATTTCTAAATTCATTGTCAAATATCAAATCCTGTCATCAAAATAATTAACCTCTATTTTGCAGGAAAATATTTAAAAACTCCTAAAAATTGACACATTACATAACATGCATCCTTTTAATATTTGTCGAGACTAAACTACCTACTTTTATGTAGGCAAGATTAGTCCCATTAACAGATCTAAATCTAAGAAGTCACAAAGCCTATCCACTAATATAGAAGAAAGTACCAAACAGGAGTCAGGTTTCGTGTCTCGAGAAGAATTCGAGGGACTTAGAAATCAGATAGCAGAATTAAATGTCTTCCTGAAAGATCAGAGCAAAAATACTCAGGGTCAACAGATACCCACTCAACTAGATTCCTCTACACAAGGAGGAAGTCAGAGTACTGACACGAAGAAGGAGGTACCGATACCTGAACCTTAAGTCAATGAAAAAACCAATAAAACCCCTGAAATCACCAATTTCAAGGAAGATCGAGAAACTGGTGACATCAGAAAAAAAAGTCCAACAAATGGAAGAAAACAACCGGTCAATCAAAGGGACTAGAGCATACGAAAGCGTTAACTATTAAGATGTGTGCATCTTTCCAGGGACCCGTTAACCATTTTAGATCCCAAATTTTGAAAAATACGACTGATTGGGAGATCCTTACACTCATTTGAAAGTATTCATTAGAGAACTCGGATCCTATGTAGAGGACGAGAAGCTGAGGATGTAGTTATTTCAGAAAAGCCTGACCGGGGAGGCCAGAGCCTAGTATGCTCGACTAGATAATTCCAAAATCTATAGCTGGGAAAAGCTAGCCCATGTCTTCCTAAATCAATACAGCTTCCAGTCACAAATGTCTCCATGATAGATATAAAATTACCAAAGTTAAAAAGCAGAACAGTGAATCTTTCTGTGAATATGCCCAAAGGTGGAGACGTTTAGCTACTTAAGTCATTCCATCAATGACAAAAAATGTGATGGTAATAACATTCATTGATATACAGGAAGCTCCATTCTATGAAAGAGTCCTAGCAGGCATAGGGAAACCATTCTCAGAGATGATTAAACATGGAAAAATGGCTGAGATGGGATTAAAGTCTGGAAAGATTAAAGACCTCACTGCTCTAGAAGTCGTGGCTGAGCACATTCAAGCCAGAAATTATGGGAATAATCCTCAGAGAGTTCATAAGAAGAAGGAAGAAGATGTATCCTTGATATTATAAGGTCAAACTCAAAGAGGCCATCAAAATATGCCCATTCAGAGGAAAAATTATTCCCCTTTCCAAACATTTGTACAACCTTAAAATCCCCCGTTTCAAAAAGCCGGAGAGGTTAGACGTCGAAGAAAATTGACACCTTTAGAGGACTCACTTGACAATATACTTAAGCTTATAACAGCATAGAAGAAACTTGCTCAGCACCTTCCCCCAGCCAATCCAAGTGGGAAAATTTTTGACCCAAGCAAGAAATGTGCTTACCATTCTGGGACTCCGGGTCATGATACCCAAGAATGTTGGTCTCTACAGCACAAGATTCAAGATATGATAGACAGTGGTGAGATTGTGGTAACAGCACCAGAGCAGCCACATGTTCAAGATAACCCGTTGCCTCAACACAATGAGGAGGGAGTCAACATGATCAGTATGGGGAGTGGAGAAGGTTCCAAGTACCTCAAATACATAGGGGACTCTTCCCAAACAAGCAAGGATAGCTCTAACAAATGGGGGTATTCGCAATGTTAGTTTCTGATAGAACACAAAATGAAGTCTATCAAGGAACAGATCGATCAACGGGTAGAACTAATGGTATACCAGCATCAAGTGAATCGACAATTGATAACTCAATTCATCCAGCGGAGAGCAAATCCTCTTGTGCCTAAAATTCTTTCAATTTCAAGGAAGGATCACTATCGGTTCCATGAACATGAAACTTGGGCAGACAAAGTTGCCAGAGAAGAAAGATTCTGAGCTCATACAGAGTTTTCCTTCAAAAGAAAGTTCCCTTCTTTGAATTAGCCTATGGAAGAAATTCTCCATATGTAGATTAATGAGGGAAAAGTCACAAAGCTGTTACCCCCAGTGGACCCTCGATCAAGGAAGTTCAACTCTTCCAAGATATACCAATATCATTCCAACACTCCTGGTCACGATATAGAAGAATGTTGGGGACTTCGTCACTTAATTCAGAACCTGATTAAAAGCAGTGAACTGTTAAAAGTAAGTTAAGATAATGGATTTCCTAATGAAGAAGCGATAGTTCCTCTCACGACATGGAGTTTGAAAGAAGTTGTAGCAATCATTTCCTGCGAAAATGATACAACTGCCAATCCCCTGACAATTCTAGGAAAGGGGGATCAACGAGGAAAGAATCATGTGAAAGTGGTTGCACCAGAACCACTAATGTTGCCATTCAGACCACAATATCCCTTAGTCAGCTAGAAAATAGTCTCATAGAACTATGGTGAGGATGAAGGATCAACATTAAATCACACTGCTGCTATATCAAAGGAAAACCCATTGT
The DNA here is from genome assembly GCA_020205555.1 of Panax stipuleanatus. Classification (NCBI taxonomy): domain Eukaryota; kingdom Viridiplantae; phylum Streptophyta; class Magnoliopsida; order Apiales; family Araliaceae; genus Panax; species Panax stipuleanatus. Next base: position 147,496,065 of record CM035124.1, read on the forward strand.
ATCTACCTCAGCGAGTGATAAAGCCAGTCACTAAAACCAAGGGTAAAGTGCCAAAGGAGAAAATTGAAGAATTTCTTAGCAAAATGGGGCATAATGAAGCCAAGTTGGTGCAAAGATTAAAAGAGGCACCCCTACAGATATCCATTCTAGATTTGGTATTGGCTTTAGAAGATCAATGCAAAATCTTAATGCGAGTACTGGAAGAAGCACATTTGTTAAAGGCCGTGGATACAAAAATGTTCCATCACTTAATAGATCACATATTCAACAGCAATGTTATATCTTTCACTGATGATGACATACTAGCAGAAGGTACTGCTCATTGCAAGTCATTGCATATAGCAGTGATATCTGTGGGATATGTGATAGGAGGCGTGTTGATATATGGAGGATCTTCCCTGAACATCTGCCCCTATAACACTTTGGAAAGAAAGAAGATCAATACAAATCGAATCCAGAACAGTCGTGTAGTCATAAGAGCCTTCGATGGGTCTTGACAAGATGCTGTAGGAGAAATCCAACTTCCGGTGGAGATTGGTCCACATACTTTCTACATATCCTTCCACGTGCTGAACATCACCACGGGATATAATTTACTGTTGGGGAGATCGTGGATCCATATGGCATGAGCAGTTTGAAAGTAGTATGCATACAAGCCAATCATGTATGAGGATAAAGTATATACTTTTTAAACGATCTTATTTATTTATTAATAAAAGTATTCATTTATTAAAGGCATTTAATTATGTACATGATGCTGGTTTTATAAAATGTAAATAACTCATAGTTTTAAGCAATGCATTTAGAATCATGATGTTAATCATGCTAATGAGATCTAAATTCTTAGAAAGCTTAAAATTAAAATAGTTCGCAATCGTTTGGATTACTAAAAATGCAATTCGTGAATCCGGATAGATTGGTACATATATTGCTTGCTCATTGGATAAGGATGATTGATCTCATAATCATTTGCGTGGAGACACTAAAGCAAGTATGTAGGTGCTTATTTGAGAATAAGTACACTGAACATGACTCGCTAAGGAATACCTAATGGAGTTTTACTCGTCTGTCAATAGGAATTTCTAATGTGATAGTAGTACAAGCGATCCTCAGACTTATGATCATCATAGTATCTTGTGTGTAATGAATTATACTTTGACTTATTCCTTAAAACTCTTAGGGTATATCAAAGGGCATGCTTAGGTGGAATAAGTTATATATGGAGATAATGAATGATCAATAAAGAGTCTACCACTTCTAGTAAAAGAAGTGATATGTCCTATGTGATTCGTTACATGACAACCCAGTAGTCTTTGGCCAAGGCAGAATGAAATTAGAAAGGAGTTTCTAATTTGCATTATTTGGAGTTGTGCATTTTCTGATCGAAATACATATAATTAAATAAAATAAGACTTGACATTAATTTCATATTTTATATTTAATTGGGACATTGTATGGTGGAAGGATTGAATTGTACTGTAACTATTAACTCAAAGGTTCTTTTATGATTAATGTTGAAATCTATATTATCTAGAAAGTCGTTGATCGCTAGTGAGGCTTATCCCAATTTTAGAATAAATATTATTTATTTAAATAGATTATTATTTTAATTTATTTATTTAAATAAGATTAGAAATATTCTAATTGATTTATTCACAACCGGTTTAATATGGAGAACCTAAAGGGTCACACCATAAAAGGAAGAATAATGATTTAAGAACGTAATGGCATAATCATAATAATATGTTAAGTGTAATTAATTTAATCTATGCTGATAGAATAAATTAAATAGCTTAATGTTTATTATTTAATATTTTGAAAATATTAAATATAAATTAATAAGAGGAGTCTTTATAATATTATTACACTATTATTATTTTAATTTTTAAAAGAGTTTAGGAATTAATTTATTATTAGTACTCTCATTTATTCCTAATAAGAATAGGAGACAAATTAATTAAAGCAGTTTATTAATTAATCCCAATGTGTTGGGAAGCCTAATTAATGAAAGGAGTATTATTAATTAAATGAAACCCTATTTCTAATAGGATTAAAAGGGTTGACCAATATACATATATATATAAGAGGAGTCTTATGTTAGATATCTGTTGATGCAATTCCAATTATTGGAGAGTACTCCTTTTCTATAGAGAATAGAAAACTAAGATTTAGCCAACCACACTCCTTATTGAATAATTTCTTTTCCTTGGTGGATCTCCTCTAGAGGCCAAACACTTGGGTTGCTATCGTTGATCAATGGAAGGAATCAATCCCAAAAATTCAAGGAGATCGCGAAAAACAAGGAGTTGAACTCGTACCTGTGGAAGCTTCGTTCTACAAGTGTATGAATCTAATCTCCTTCTATTTTCTTTTGCATAAAGGATGATCCTGGTAATTGGTTTGTAGAAATTTTTTAAACTCTGATATACCATGCTTCAGCTATTTTTGTAATTTGATTGCGCCACGATTTCATGCAAACCTAACAGTGGTATCAGAACCAACCCTTTATACGAGTTATTAATTGTCTAAATTTGATATATATACTGATATGTGTTTTGAACAATTTAATTGGGAATAATAGTTAGCTAGGAATTTTGGTTTTGAAGAAAAACTGCTCAATTCACAAACCAGGAAAACTAACACTGCCTAATGGCGCTGCAGCGCCAGTCACAGGCTTTGCAGCAGCGCCGCAGCGCCGGATCCGTGTTCCTGAAGGTGATGTGGTGCTACAGCGCAGGATGCTTGTTCACTAGCAGCGCTGGCTTCGTGTCCTAGTTGATGATGACGTGGCGCGGTAGCACTGTATACTAGTTCACTAGTAGCGCTAAAGCGTCACCCACCACAATTTTTTTTTAAGATAAAAGGTTTATTTTAATTAAAAATTAAAATCAAAGTTTTTCTGTAAATCTAGATTAATAAAAGAGTTTATTAGATTTGCAATTTGATTAAAATAAAGATGTTTATTTTAATTAGAATTGGATTTTATGCTAACTAATTAGAGTTGGAATTCGATTCCATAGAAACTAATTGGAGTTGAAATTGGTTTCTGAAACTAACTAGGATTGCCCATTAAATCGATATCAATGTATATATTAAATGTTTTATTTATTGATGCATATGTATATTAAATGTTTTATTTAATTAGAATTGGATTTCATGTTAACTAATTAGAGTTGGAATTGGATTCCATAATAACTAATTAGAGTTGAAATTGGTTTCCAAAACTAACTAGGATTGCCTATTAAATCGATATCAATGTATATATTAAATGTTTTATTTATTGATGAATATGGTAATATGTATGAAAATAAATGGGGTTGAATATGGACTATTGACCAATGTGATTGGATTTTATTTTAGTTGAATGCTTGAATGAATGGGTTTTATTAAATGGGGTCTGCGTACCTCGTCTTCTCTAATTTTTCTTGATGAAAAATTTTATCTCCCTCCTATGTTATTCCCCTTGACTGCTGATCAAGGTTTGTAAGTATATTAAATAGTTTATGTAATAAGACTAGTTAGAATTATCTCGAAGAATTGGAGACCAAGGAGCAAGGAGCATGTGAAGACCCGTTTGTAATGGAGCCCGGGTTTATATGTAATAGTTACGTTTAAATATAATTCTTGCACTCCTAGGTTTGACATTTTGGTTCACTTGGTGGCTCTAGTCAACCAAACTAGAATAAAAGTTCATAATCAATCCGGGTAGAATATATTATTCTATATGTGCATGCTAGTATTATATATATTATATTTTATGCAAATATGCTTCGCATGTTTTAATAAAATGACGCGTATTATATATATATATATATATATATATGTGTGTGTGTGTGTGTGTGTGTGTGTGTGTGTGTGTGTGTGTGTGTGTGTGTGTGTGTGTGTGTATGAGCGCTAAACAAGATGAGACTAATAATAATAAACCCCTAAAATAAATTATATTAAGTCTAAAGCGTTCAAAGATATTTGGAATATCGAACGTCGCCTTCTAGCATGATAAAATTAATAGAGTATTAAATATTTAATATGAGTTTGTTGTGCTCACATAAGGCAAGTATTAAGTATTTAAGATGTTAATTTGATCACATTTGATGCTTATAAAAAAAATTGAACAATATTGTTTTGTTGTACTTCACACAAGGATAATATTTTTATTTTTTGAATATATAGAAGTGCTAGGTTGGACTTAACTCAGATAATTTTGATTCGGATGTGCTACCACTTGATCAAAATAATCTGAGAGGCAAAAGAAAATGAGTTACATTTTGATGTAATTGACAAAGTGTTGTGTACCTATTTACTTATATATAGTTTGTTGTGCACACACAAGACTATGTATATTTAAAATATGATCCTTATTCTCACTATAAAATCTTTTATTAGATTTTGTCGAACTATATAAATGAGGATAATATAGTTTGAACAAAATAGTGGGAGATACCAATTTAAACTAAGACCTAATTTATCTTGGTATGTAAATAATTAATTAAATGAATGTTTGATAAAATGCTGTCTTTTCACATGCAAAAAATTAAAAATGTCAAAATCAATAATATCACTGCGCAGCATACTTGATGCTAACAAATTGACCGGACAGAATTACACGGACTGGTTAAGGATTCTGAGAATAGTTCTCACTGCTGAAAATATTTCTTATGTCCTAAATTCACTTGTCCTTGAACTATTCCACAAACAGCATCTGAGGAAGAGATTGCCACTATTGTAAAGTGGTAAGATGATGCATCTAAGGCTCAATGCATCATGCTCGCATCCATGAATAACGAGCTTCAGCGTCAGCATAAAAACATGGATGCTTCTACTATGTTGTTTCACCTCAAGGAGTTGTATGGTGAACAAAGTAGGACTGCTAGATATGAGATATCTAAGGAGCTCTTCCGATCTCGGATGACCGACGACACTGCCATTTAGACTCATGTCCTAAGGGTGATAAATCTAATTGAACGACTTGGACAGCTTGGGTTCGTCATGGATTGGGAGTTGAGTCAAGACTTAGTCTTGCAGTCACTCCCTAAGACCTTCTCATAATTTGTTGTAAATTTCCACATGAATAAGTTAGATGTCAGTTTGCCTGAATTACTTAACATGTTGAAAACTGCAGAAGGTCACTTCCCATCCAAGAAGAACCATATCTTAACGGTGGATAATTCTTCTAAGAAAAGGAAGAGGCCCAAGGTATCTTCTGAAAAGAAGAAATCTAAGAAGGCTAAAGGCAATATGAATAGGAAGGAACAAAAGAAACCTGATCCAGATAGCAAAGGAATGTGCTTCCATTGCAATAAGTCTGGTCACTGGAAGAGGAACTGCAAGGATTTCCTTACAGAACAAAAGTAGAAGAAGCTTGGAGAAGATTCAAATTCTAATCAAGGTTTGTTTATGATTGAAATTAATTTTTCAAAAAGTTAAAATTCTACTTGGGTATTGGATATCGGTTGTGGTTCTCACATATATAATACTATGCAGGGACTGGTCAGAAGTAGAAAGCTGAACAAGGATGAGGTTATCCTACGAGTGGGAAATAGAGCAAAGGTTGCAGCATTAGCTACATGCACTTATTGTTTAGCACTGCCGACGGGCAAGTGCATTAATTAAAATAATTATTATTTTGTTTCAAATATCATTAAAAACATTATATCTACTTTCGTATTAGATATGGATGGATTTGACATTATAATAAAAAACAACAGTTGTTCTATTTATAATAAAAATATTTATATGGTGTTGGTATTTTGCGAAATGGACTTTATATACTTGACTTACATGAAAATATATTTCAAATTAAACAAACTAAGAAAAGAAAAGGAGATGATGTTAATTATACCTATATGTGGCACTGTAGACTCGGTCATATCAATGAAATAAGACTATCCAATTTGCATATGGATGGGCTCTTAGAGCTATCTGATTATGAATCATATCCAACTTGTGAATCTTGTCTAATGGGTAAAATGACTAAATCTCCTTTTAGTGGAAAAGGAGAAAGAGTTACAGAGTTGTTAGCGTTGGTTCACACAGACGTTTGTGGACCTATAACAATGAATACACGTGGAGGGTATTCTTATTTTATTACTTTCACTGATGATCACTTAATATTTGGATATGTGTATTTAATGAAATATAAATCTGAATCATTTGAAAAGTTCAAAGAGTTCAGAAGTGAAGTAGAGAAACAAACTGACAAAAGTATTAAGATTCTTTGATAGGATCTATGTGGTGAATACTTAAGCGGTGAGTTACTCGATTGTCTTAAAGAAAATGGTATAATCTCACAATGGACTCCACCAGGAACACCACAATTAAATGGTGTATCTGAAAGGAGAAATCGAACATTGTTGGATATGGTTCGTTCCTTGATGAGTTTACCGATCTTCCAGTATCATTCTGGGGTTATACCCTAGAAGCGGATGCATATCTACTAAATAAGGTCCCCTCGAAATACGTCCCCAAGACTCCATATAAGATATGGACAGGGAGCAAACCTTGTTTTAAGCATGTTAAGATTTGGAGATGTCCAACTTATGTGAAAAGGTTTCAAAATGATAAGCTTGGGACAAGATCTGATAAGTGCACGTTTGTGGGATATCCTAAAGAAAGTTTGGGATACTATTTCTACAATCCTACTGAGCAAAAGGTGTTTGTTGCGAAACAAGTTGCCTTATTGGAAAATGAGTTTATCCTTGAAAGGGATAGTGGGAGGAAAATAGATCTTGAAGAAATTCAAGAATCACAAACCATTGCAGATCAGTTGGATGAACCTGTCCAATTAGGGACACCTTCCGTACGACACCCTATTCATAAATCTGGAAGAGTATCGAAGATACCTGATAGGTATGGATTAATCGTAGAGGATGAAGATGAGGTACACATCATGAATGATGATAATCCATTGAATTACGAACAGGCTATGAGTAATAAAGACTCAGGGAAATGGCTTGAAGCCATGAAATCCGAGATGGACTCCATGGATGAGAACCAAGAATGGACTTTTGTTTCACCACCTGAAGGCATTAAGCCTATTGGGTATAAATGGGTCTTTAAAAGAAAGACTGGAGCGGATGGAAAGGAAGAGACCTATAAGGCCCGACTGGTTGCAAAAGATTCAAACAAAGACAAGGAATTGACTATGATGAAACCTTCTCACCAGTAGCTATGCTCAAGTCCATTCAGATTTTGCATGCGATTTCAGCTTATTACGACTATGAGATTTGGTAGATGGACTTGAAAACGACCTCCTCAATAGGAAACTTGAGGAGGATGTGTATATGATATAGCCAGAGGGATTTTTTTCAAAGGTTGGAACAAATCAAGTCTGTAAGCTGCAACGAACAATTTATGGATTGAAGCAAGTTTCTCATAGATGGAACATCCACTTTTATGAGACAATCAAAGAGTTTGATTTTATCAAAAACGAGGATGAACCATGTGTGTACAAGATGGTTAGTGGGAGCGCTGTTTCATTCCTTATATTATATGTTGATGATAAATTATGGATAGAGAATGACATTCCTATGCTACAATCGATTAAAATCTGGTTATCTAAACACTTCTCCATGAAGGACTTGGGAGAAGCATCCTATATTTTGGGGATAAAGATCTATAGAAATAGGTCTAAAAGGATGCTTGGCTTATCCCAAGAACGTACATTAACTCGATGTTAAAGTGGTTTAGCATGGAAGATTCCAAAAGAGGTCTCATCCCTATGAGCCATGGAATACATCTCTCCAAGAAACAGGCCCCAAAGACACCTGAGGAGAGAGACCATATGAGTAATATTCCTTATGCTTCAGCGATAGGATCTATTATGTAGTGTATGATATGTATTAGACCGGATGTCGCTCATGCACTTAGTGTAACAAGAAGATATCAGTCGAATCCAGGAGAAGAGAATTGGAAGGCAGTGAAAAATATACTAAAGTACTTAAGAAAAACTAAGGATGTATTTCTTGTCTACGGTGGGTCTGAATTAAAACCCGAGGGCTTCACAGAATCAAGTTTTTAAACGGACCAAGATGACAGTAAATCTATTTCAGGGTATGTATTTACCTTGAACGGAGGCGCAGTGAGTTAGAAGAGTTCCAAACAGCAAACAGTTGATGATTTAGTGACAGAGGTAGAGTACATAGCTGCAAGTGAAGCTGCAAATAAGGCTGTTTGGATGAAGAAGTTCATAATTGAACTTGGTCTGGTTCCTAGCATTGGAGGAGCAGTCCCCTTGTACTGTGACAACACCGGAGCTGTTGTACAGGCTAAAGAACCCAGGTCTCATCAGAAATCCAAACACGTGTTGCGGCGATTTCACTTGATTAGTGAGATCATTGAAAGAGGAGACGTCACCTTGGAGCGTGTAGACTCTCAAGACAACATTGCAGATCCATTTAATAAAGCTTTAAAGCAACAGCAGTTTGATCATCTCTTAGAGAAGATGGGTATTAGATACCATTGCGATTGGCTTTAGTGCAAGTGAGAGATTGAAAGTAGTATGTGTAGACACTCAAAATTTCCTTTATCTGTTACTAACACTGTATGAGGGCAAAATTGTATTTTTCAAATAAACCCTGATCTCCAATCTGGCTGTCAGATCAACCCTGATCTCAATATCGGGCCATCAAATCTACCCCGATCTCCAATCGGGCCGTCAAATCAACCCCAATCTCCAATTGGGCAGTCAGATTAACCACGATCTCAATATCGGGCCATCAAATCAACCCCGATCTCTAATCGGGCTGTCAAATCAACCCCAATCTCCAATCGGGCCGGCGGATCATCCCTAATCCCAATATCGGGTCATCAAATCAACCCCAATCTCCAATCAGGCCGTCAGATCAACCCTGATCTCCAATTGGGCATTCAAATCAACCCCGATCTCCAATTGGGACGTCAGATCAACCCTGATCTCACTAATGGGTCATCAAATCAACCCCGATCTCTAATCGGGCCGTCAGATCAACCCCGATCTCAATATCAAGACATCAAATCAACCCCGATCTCCAATCGGGATGTCAGATCAACCCCGATCTCAATATCGGGCCATCAAATAAACCCCGATCTCCAATCGGGCCTTCAGATAAACCCTGATCTTAATATCGGGCCGTTAAATCAATCCCGATCTCCAATCGGGCTGTCAGATCAACCCCGATCTCAATATCGGACCATCAAATCAACCCCGATCTCAATATCAGGCCATCAAATCAACCTCGATCTCTAATCGAGCTATCAAATCAACCCCGATCTCATAATCGGGCCGCCAAATTAACCCCGATCTCCAATCGGGCCATCAAATCAACCCCGATCTCCAATCGGGCCGTCAGATCAACCCCAATCTCAATATCGAGCCATCAAATCAACCTTGATCTCAAATCAGGTCGTTAGATCAACCTCAATCTCAATATTGGGCCATTAAATCAACCCCGATCTCCAATCGGGCCGTCAGATCAACCCTGATCTCAATATCGGGCTATCAAATCAACCCCGATCTCAAAATTGAGTCGTCAAATCAACCTCAATCTCCAATCTGGCCGTTAAATCAACCCCGATCTAAATAATAGGCCATAAAATTAACCCCGATCTCCAATCGGGCGGTCAGATCAACCCTAATCTCAAAATCGGGCCGTCAAATCAACCCCGATCTCCAATCGGGCCGTCAGATCAACCCGATCTCAATATAGGCCATCAGTTCATCCCCAATCTCAATATCGGGATATCAGGTCAGCCTCGGTCTCAACCCGGGAAATGCAGGTCATCCCCAGTCTCAACCCGGGAAGTTAAGGCAACTTCAGGAACAAACCTAAAGCTGCACAACACCTTCAGGAGAAAACTTGGAATGACCAAATAACTTTAGAGACAATATTGAGGACAAACAGACTCGAATGTGATCCAAGTCTTGGAAACAACTCCCGGAAGTCAACCAAAGGCCATGCTGACACTAACGGCAACCCCGGGAGGGGCAAAATTGTCATTTTACCAACCCTAGGCCGATTCAGTCAAATTCAAGCTGAATTGATGCCACCAAGGTCAGAACGAATCATAACGATGATCCTGAGTACAAACAGCGCAAGACAGCTCAACGGATAAACTACGGTGAATCGAAGACCTGGTTATGAACCCATCTTCTTGGACCAAGAAAATGTTTTATCCCATGTCATTGTGACACTCTCGGTGAGGGCTTTCCGGAAAGGTATAACACGCCTCAAACGGGCGCTTCGATCAAAAGTTAAAAAGTTTTAATTTCGACCTTGCGTTGCTCGGAGTGCACAAACTTTGAGATGACTCAACCGGACACTTGGGCCCCACTAAGGGAGCCGCACCTCTACCTGTGGTAGATACAGGTAGAGCTGAGGCTCCCTAGCCTATATATATGAGGTGACCCCCCATCATTTTAAAAAAAATTCAAAACGCAGCGATTCTCTGCCCATTTGATTTTTTGACTTTTTTACCTTTTCCAAATCCAAATTTTTTCACTCTAACACGTAGATATACCCACATACTACCACATATCAGAAAATAACCTGTATATTTGGAAGTTTGGAGCCTACGATTTGGCAAAAAGCTCGTGTAGCAGTCCATTGTGAGTATTTTTACGATCAACAAGTTTATATTACTTCTTCGTACTTCTATACACTTGCACGTTAAGTTTTATTTTCTAAAAATGCCCGAAACTCAGTTCCGTGGCCGTTTTTGTCAACTTTTTGTTCATTTTTGAACATAAACGCATTTTCTGGCATTTTTACAACTTAGATTGACGATCTGTCACTTCCGACGGCTTCGGCATACTTGCATCTTCATTACTAGCAACTTCGCTATATTGGGTTATCTTCCTAGTCCGAGTTTGGCTTTTTATTATGTTTATTTAACTGTTTATATACTAACTTTTCAATTCTGTCAAGCCCGGATGTCAAATCTGTGGTAGTTTACTGCTTTTATATGTATTTATGCATATAAAAGCAGCCTTCACCACCACTGGGTTCTCTTTCCAGTCTTGGTTGACTACGTTTCTATCTCTATATATATACTTAAATATTTCAGTCCGGCCTGGATTATTTTGTGGCCTTTTTACTGCTTTTGCACCCTTCACCTTTACTGGGTTCCTAGTCCCTGGTTGACTACGTTTCTGTACATTTACATTTCTGTTCGGCTTGGATTATTCTGTGGCCTTTTTACTGCTTTTATATATAAATATACGTATATAAGCAGCCTTCACCACAACTTGGTTCTCTTCCCAGTCTTAGTTGACTACTTTTCTGTCAATATATATATATATATATATATATATATATATATATATATATTTCAATTTTAGTCTAGGCACCGGTGTGAAAACCCATCGCCCTTTCCAGCTCTTGTATATATCACTGTGTATATATATTGCTTTACTTGCTATTTATTAAATTGATGCTTTAAATATTCATTTGATTTGAATCGGCATTTTTCAGTCACAAAAGCAACCTCGCGTTCCTCAGATCGCTATATAGTGGGAACGAGTCGCTTCGGCCAGGTGCGAACCAGGATTTACTGATTAATCCTTGGTTCTGGCAATATTGGGATATATATCTATTTCTGTACAAATTTAAACTTGCAGGTTTATTGGCTACTCATATGTGAGCCTAGGAATCGTGGGATTCATGATCCAATCGATCAGAATCTGATTTCCACGATGGATAAACTCCACTTTACGAATGTACCCTGCCAGTTTTTTCGTAAAATATACATACAAAGACCTTAAAACGGTTATCCGGATTTAAGGACTCAATATAATGAGAATAATGGCTTGCCGTGTAGCGTCCCTCCGATGGCTTTCATGCCCATGAGGAGACCGACACTTGTATTTATTTTTGTGGTCGAGGATGCTTCGCAGCCCGATAAATCACCATTCAAATGCAAGCCTTAAGGCTGAAAAAATAAATATGGAAGTATCAACATGCTTCAATTCCTATGTTAGCGTAAGGGTTTGATAACCAGCTTTCAAAATATCATTTTCAATTCAATCATAAGAAAACCTTTTGCAGATCAAATTAAACACTTTTTCAAATCAAATCAAAGACTTTTTGCAAATAAAACCCTTCGTATATAGGTTCAAACGAAGCAAAGCACTACTTTCAATCAATCAATCAAACATAGGCCCAATTTTCAAATAGCATTCACACACGCATTTCAGTTTTAAAGGGAAATATTGAAAAGGAGCGGTACCGTGTTTACATGGGAGTTGTGGGGTGCCGAACACCTTCCCCACACTTAAACAAGCCCCAGAACTCAAAACTTCGGTTTCAAAGATCAAGTTTCGACAGTGTCCAGCAATTGGGCCTCTTTCAAACAAAACTCGATTGAGTTGGTACAACTATTTCAAATCTACCAACTGGCAACTCTATAAAACTAACAAATCATCGAATGATACATGTTGGCCTTTTCCTAAAAAACCCTTCAAAACCTTTTCGTAATAAAAAGAGTAGGGTAGAGATAACTTAGGAAGAGAGAAAGATCCGGAATGTGACCCGACCCGCAAATTTTTTTTTGACGTCGACAGGTGGCGACTCTGCTGGGGACAGTAGAGGGCTTAGGCCACTTTCAAATCTTTTCAAATATTTCCCTTTCAAAACTATAAATGCGTGAAATTTTACGTCTCCATATTAATGAATACGTGCTGCGTCTGTGTATTGAATTAATGTGAATGAATGCTTTCCTGCTTTTTTAGTGCTTCGCACGAATTGTCATCATATGTATAACGGTGAGGCACGATGTATGTGAATGTATGTTGTGATTCCTCTCACAAGGAGGAAAAACCCGTCGATGATAAGTAATGTCTCTGGGGATCGGCTAAGTCTCTGGGGCTCATGAAAATGCACCACCCAGATTCACCTAAGTTGAAAGATCGGATTAATTTCCCTTCTAGTAAATTGCAATGATCTGGGGACCTTCATGCAAAAAAGCCACGGGAGAGTAACCTAAGATAGGTTAGCCTCTAATTAACCAAATCCGACGGGAAGCTTCTTCATGCCTTCCTCTTTCAATTCAATGTCTAGTTTTCAATTCCAGTGTAAATACATCTTGTCATCCTGTCATTAAAACCACTGACCTCTATTTTCCAAGATAAAATTAAAAACCACATCATGCATCATATCCTTACCTATCTCAGGAAATTGACACGCCTACATTTTGGTGTAGGTGAAAAATTAGTCCTGTCACTAGATCTAAGTCTAAGAAAGCACTAAGTCCATCCACAGACATGGCTTCGAGTGCTCAACCAGAATCTACTCCTGTATCTAGGGAAGAGTTTGAAGGACTGAGAAGTCAGATAGCCGAATTCGCCGATTTTTTGAGAGAACAAAGCAAGGCCCTTAAAGGGAAACAAGCCCAAGCTCACACAAAACCGGGATTACCTGGTGGTAGTGGTGGCAGTCAAGAGACTAAAAAGGCTGAGACATATATTCCTGGACCACAGAACCAAGACATAACCAATAAAACCCCTAAAATCACCACCCGCAGCAAAGAACATGAAGCTGGTGAACTTCTCAAGAAAGTACAACAAATGGAAGAAACTCTCTGGTCTATCAAGGGACTGGGGTATTCGGCAGTGTTAATTACTCTGACCTCTGTATTTTACCCGGGGGCTCGTTGTAGACACTCGAAATTTCGTTCTCTTGTTACTAACACTGTAGGAGGGTAAATCGTCTTTTTAACTCAACCCCGGTCCTGATACCGAACCTCAAATCCAAACCCGGCCACCCATATCGGTCCTTCAACTCAATTCGATCCTCAATATCGGTAATATAATTAAATCCGATAACCGATATCGGTAATCCACCAGCTTCGATAGTCAAATCGACCTTCAATCCAGCTTTGATAGTAATCGACCGTCAATCCAGCTCCAATAGTCAAATCAGACAGTCAATCCATCTCCGATAATAAATCGGACCGTCAATCCAACTTTGATAGTCATTTGGACCAACTATCCAGCTCCGATCGTCAATCGAACCGTCTATCTAATTTCGATCGATCAATCGGACCGTCAGATCATCCCCGATCTTATATCGGGACATCAGCTCAAACCCGATCGCCAATATCAGGATAACCATAGCACCGATCAACCATATTAGGATGTCAACTCAGCCCCGGGAGGTACAAATTAGCCCCGGCAGCAACCCGGGAAGTGCAGGTCATCCCTGGCAGCAACTTGGGAAGTCAGGTCACCTTCAGACATAAACCTGAAGCATCACAACACTTCCAGAAGAAAACTAGAATGACCACGTCAGCCACAGAGGCAACACTGGGGACAAACAGACACGGATGAGATCCAAGTTTTGGAAAAAGTCCCCCGAAAGTCAACCAGAGGCCATGTCGGCACCAAGGGAAACCCCAGGAGGGGCAAAATGGTCATTTCACTAACTCTCATCCGATTCAGTTAAACTCAAGTTGAATTGATGTCGCCAAGGTCAGAAAGAACCACAATGGTGATCCCGGGTGAAAATAGCACCAGACGACTCGACGGATAAACTGTAGAGAAATGAAGACCCGATCATGAACCCACCTTTGGGGACTTAAGAAGGTTTAAAACCAATGTCATCGTGACACTCTCAGCGAGGGCTTTCCGGAAAGCTATAGTACGCTTCAAACGGATGCTCCGATCAAAAGTTATAAAGTTTTGAACTTGACACCGAGTCGCCCGGCTTACACGCACCTTGAGACAACAAAATCGGGCATGTGGGCCCCACTTAGGGGAGCCGCACCTCTACTTGTAGCTACCTTAGGTAGAGCTATGGCTCTTTGGCTTATATATAGAGGTGCACCCTCGTTCATTTTCAACAATTCAAATATTTTCATTTTTAACACCTCTTCCAAACCCAAATATTTTCACTCTAACACGTAGATATACCCATATACTACACAAATCAAAAAACCACCGGTAGATTGGACGTTTAAGGCCCACTAAGTGGCAAAAAGCCCGTTTTGTAGGCTATTGTAAGTATTTTTGTGATCAACAAGTTGCTATTACTACTTTGCACTATTTTACAATTGCACACGAAGTTTCACCTTCTAAATATGCCCGGAACTTAGTTCCGTGGCCGTTTTCGTCAAAATTTGGTATATTTTGTACATAAACGCAATTTTTTGCATTTTTATAACTCGAATTGATGATCCGTCAGCTCCAACAGCTTCGATGCACTAGCACACACATTCTGGCAACTCCGCTTGGCCCTTTTTTATACATATTTAACTGCAAATGTACCAACATTTCAATTCTGTCAAGCCTGGATGTTAAATCTGTGGTAGTTTATCGCTTTATATATATTTACGCATATATAAGCGACTTTCACCATCACGGTACTCATATCAGTCCTGGTTGACCATTTCTGTCAATATATATATATATATATATATATATATATATATATATATATATATATATTATATATTTTTAGTCCGACCTGGATTACTTCGTGCCCATTTTACTGCTTTTGCACACTTCGCTATACTGGGTGCTCTCCCCAGTCACTGGTTGCTTACTTTTTGTCAATTTCAATTCCAGTAAGGGCACCAGCGTAAAAACCCATTGCCCTTATTACTATTTTTCTATATTATATATATATATATATATATATATATATATCATTTCTGTCACAGCCGGAATATTTCGTGGCTATTTATAATTTTTTATAATATATATATTTCAATTCCAGTCCGGGCTTGCGAGTGAAAACCCATTGCCCTTTTTACAGTTTTGTATATATATAACTATATATATATATATATATATTATATATTGCTTTACTCCATCTATTCAACTGCTGCCTGTATTATTCATTTATGAATCTGCACTAACATATCTACAGGCGGACTAGATTTATCCAAATCCCTCCAATTCTAGCTTTCAACGATCCAAACAGGTCCCGACAGAACCTGGAAGCTATAATGGCAGAGATTTCTTTAAATCTAGTTATTTTATATAGGTTCAGCTTTAAAAGCAACTTGTGTCCCTTAGATCGCTATC